>CM062807.1:659392109-659992109 GCA_031772625.1 Pinus tabuliformis
AAGGGGAGAAGGTTTTATATATCAAAGTAGGTTTCACAAAGGCTGTTTCATAAACCACATTTCAAGGCCGGCTTAATAAGTTAGGTTTGGAATCAAGTAATCAATTTTCTCATTAATCCATTCTGATAAGCGGTGATCAACATTAATAAATGTGAAATATAAATATGGTTTAAGCGATGTGTTTTAAACATAAATTTGGAGATTCAAGTAAGTTATTATTGAAAACCTTTTCAATCACAAAACTAGGCCAATATCTTTAATTTTCAAAATTAAAATTTATAATTAAAAAAAAAATAATATACCAATATTTAATAAGAATGTCTTTCTACATAATTATAATTATAATTTATTATTATTTTTAATTATAATCTTTATATATATTTTTTTGTCCATTTTTTATATAATTTATTTCTTATTTTGTGAAATATCATAAATTATTTGTAAAATATAATGAATTTGATTTATATATTAATAATCATCATCTTTTGAGTATGATGCCCAGCCTTTGCCAACGCAGTCACCGCAAGTATTGGAAATTTTTGATCTACAACTTCACTTTGACGTAAAGCAGACTTTCACTCATTTTAAACAAGAGCCATGTAGTGGCAAGATCACTCTTTTGATCTACAACTTCACTTTGACCCAAAGCACACTTTCACCCATTTTAAACAAGAGCCATGTGGTGGCAAGATCAGTGTTTTTGTCTAAATTACTTTTATTTTAATATGGTAACATAAAAAAAATAAATTATTTAATTATATTTCAAAATTTTAACTAATTTCACCCCGCAGTATTCATATTTTTATATAAAATTTTAGATTTTTTTTGAAAAAAATCCTATTTTAAATATATCATATTGATATATTATATTTCCAATGAAATATATAAGTGTACACATGGAGTTAAGATAAATTCGTGCATATATATATTTCTCTACTTGGAGTTAAGATAAATGCGCATAATATCAATGATGATGTGGAATTATTTAAAAATCTCTCTTCCATGGCGAGTCTTATTTGCTATGTTATAAACTTATAAATGCATATTTTAAATATATCATATTTATATATTATATTTCAAATGAAATATATATATGTTCACATAGAGTTAAGATAAACTCGTGCATAGGAGGTATATATCTTTCTACTTGGAGTTAAGATAAACAGGCACATAATATAAATGATGACGTGAAATCATTTAAAAAACTCTCTTCCATGGTGAGCCTTATTTGCTATGCTATAGACTTATAAATGCGCCTGCGAGCCTTATTTACTATACTATAGACTTATAAATGCAGGCAGTGTATGCCCACCACTCGATAATGTACTTGTTTCGATCCAATGCACAATTTATGAGCCTATAACATAACAAATAAAACTCAAATAAAACTCCCCTCTTCCGTAGCCACGAATCATATAAAATATAGTTAAACAATGAAGTCTATACTTTAATTTAACCGCATAATTTTCTCAACTCTAGTTTATATTCCAATCAAGTAACCAAACTCTTCCTGCCCCCTTAGTTTTAACTGCGCTAACTTTTGCGTGGTGAATGTTAAATTGCTGGAGGGAGAAAGGACATTACCTCTAAAATGTGGAGTCCAGGCACTAAAAATCTTAAATGATTATCCACATGTTTAAGTAAAAAATGTTTCCCATAATCTTTAAGAAAATGTAATAAAAGGGATATATTTCAATGATGTCTCTCAAGGGATTCTTTATGGGCCGTGGAAGAGAAAGAATATTATGTATATACTCAAAACACATCATGAGTATCTACTCAAAACACATCATGAGAAATAAGTGTTGTGAATAGATGGTTCTTAAACATTTATACATATTGTATCAAGAATTTGAGCACCATTTACACAAATATTTGATAATTAGCTTTTAATTATAATTAGTAGTTTTCAGAAAATTCGTCCTGAAACTTTAAAATGTTTAAGTTCATACTTTTCGCATATTGCATTGTCCCTTTTATGAGGATAGTATAGTAATGATCCATCAAAGGCTTATTAGCATTGGATTAGATTATTTTACCTATTTTTAATTAGTTGAATAGACACAAGTAAATATATCATTATAGTTTTCTATATTAGTTGCAATAAAAACATGAAGAGAGAGGGTCAACAAAATAAGTAGTAGTTTTACCAATATAGGTATGTAATTAAAAAAAAAAAAATTAATGATAAAACCATCATATATTTTATAAACAATAAAAACAATTTCCACATCTAAACATGTATAATTATATATATTAATAAAATTACATATTTAAAAATTGAAATTTTATTTAAATATTTATTTTTATATTAATGTATTAACAATATTTATTATTAATATTAATGGTAGATTATTGAAAAGATAAATAAAAATTATATAAATAATTAAAATCTAAATAAAAACTATCTAAATAATAAAAATCTAAATTATACGATTTCGATAACTTTTTTAAAAACAATTGAAAAATAGATAAAATTGCTTAAATAAAAAACCGAAATTTATATAATTTTAATACCTAATTTATAGGAAACATATATATATTAAAAAACGGATTTTTAATTTAAAAAAACAATAATTATGTGGCTTTGATGACCATATTTTATGCTAAAACCATATATACACAACTAATTTAAAATGAGAAAAGTTATGAAAGTTAAATTTTATATCTACCATTAAATTATAAGAATAATTTATTATAAAAAAACAGGTGTAGAATATATGGCTAGTGATATCTAGAAAACAAAAAAATATTGCAAACAAAACAATATAATAAAAATTATATTCTTAATTTTTCAGAAAAGTAGATGCTAAAGGAAGTAGGGGAGAGATGTCTAATGTTGTGAAAGGACTAGTAGCTACTATAGTACTGGTCCCTCCAAGCAACCACTTTTTAAACAAAAATATATAACATTAAGTGCAAATATATTTTAATTTATGTCCAAAATTTCCCAACATACACACTTGGCCAACAACTATCCATAAATAGTATCTAAATACTAAGAGTACAAAACTTCTTGCCCAAATATTAAAAAAATAAAACTATAAATCCTTCCAAAATGGTCTACTCCAAAAGTACAAAGTACCCATCTCTTCAACCCCACTGAACTGAACTGAAGCTATGTATCCCAAATACACATTCATACCTGCACATATAAATAGATGAATTATGTCAGCCATAACCGTTGTGTTATTCAATAATTCATCCCACTGTGTTCAATAAATGACACCCAACCCATTAAATTTCCTATTAAAATAGATTAGATCAAAGCACATGGATCAACCATAACAAATTCATAGACATTGGATGGCATCCAAATTAATATAGATCACACATTCAAAATTAATTGATTGCAATCCATGTCAATCCTTGCTACCAATCAAATTCAAGCGCAAAATACTATAAAAGAAGTTGCATTTGTAACATTCAAAATATTCACCAGCATTGGAAACATACCATCACAAAACATTTCACAGTATATCTAGGTTATTTATTTACAATTTTTGCATAGGTTATCATAATTTATTTGAATTATGGAACTTAAATAAATTTTCCAGTATTTTGATTATGTAAACTATAGACTATAGTGTAACAAATGATTAGACTATATTGTAACAAATGGTCTAGCATTTCAACATTTTGATCAACATTTTTATTTTTCTTCAAAGAATGGAAGGATGTCTTAATAATACCAAGAACCAACATAACCATTGAAACAACTATGTCAATGATTGCACCTAATCTTATACTATTTGGATTTGAATTTTCTACAAATAGCCACACAAACTAGTTATTTTTATTCTAAATGCTATTAGATCATTTTGATTGACTATAGATAAAAGCCAAGAGTATGAAATTTAGGTTTCATTTTCATACAAGGAGGGTATGGAACTCCAATGAAAATATAGGCCTTGAAGTCTTTAAGAGACTTATATATTTGATTAATAAGGTTGGAACTAATGTTCAAACTCTCTGAGTATTCAAAGCACATCAGCGTTGTCAAAAATCAAGGTAACACAAATATATTGTGGCCATGGAGAGGTTCAACTGAATGAGGGGGCTCTAAACTACAATTGGCCCTAATAATGTCATTGGCATTAGAAGATATAATGATTGACCATACAAACGATTATATTATCCTTTGTAGGGCGTGTCCAAAATTTTCTTCTTGTATAAAGCTTGAAAAAGGCACCTCAAAAAAGATTATCTCTACAAAACATGAGAAAAGATGAAGTTAAAAAACACTAAATTTACAAAACATGAGAAGACTTGAAATTAATAAAGGGAATTCCTACTCACTCTTTTCTTACACCAGAACTAATAGACATTGTGATTTTTGAGGTGGTCGACTGAGGTCTCCTAGATAAATTTGAAACTTGTTGATGCAAAACACAAAAATTAGCGTCTTGAGTTTTCAATTTGGCTCTTATGTTGCATCAAAGTTTCTATTATACTTGCAAGCCCACTCCTATGATTTTCCTCTTGAGCATGATTTTATCCTATTGTAGTGAAAATAGAGGTCCTATTATTTGCAAAAAAACCTCATCCTAATTCAAGTCATTCCAATATCTAAAGAAAACGACCAAGAATGCCCTAATTTAAGTCATCATCCATATTATCCTTAGTTAACCACACTTACACTACCAATTTGAAAACAAAGAACATAGGGGAATAATTGCAAAATTTATAGAGCTACTCATCTTTTCAACTAGAAAAGTTGTGAAACACTTGAAGAATTCATTGAACACGGATTGGGGAGATATTCTGCCAAAATCACCACCTTTGAGGATATAACACTAGAAATGAATTGAGGGTGTCTATAACTTGGGATAACAATAAAACTGAATTGATAGATATTCTTTGCAAAAAGATTGAATTGTGTAATAGTATTGGCTGAATTTTGCAATGGTATAGAGGTTGTAATTCCGTTCAAATTCTAGCCTTACATCTTAAATTATGATTTTCCTCCTCAACATGATTTTCTCCTGTTGTAGTGAAAATAGAGGTCCTATTATTTCCAAAAAACCCTCGTCCTAATTCAATTCATTCCAATCTATAAAGAAAACTACCAAGAATACCCTAATTCAGGTCATCCTGCATATTATCATCATTGAACCACACTTACACTTGCAATTTGAAACCAAAGAACAGAGAGGAACAATTGCAAAATTGACAAAGCTACTCACCTTTTTAGCTAGCAAAGATGTGAAACAATTGAAGAACTCATTGAACACAGATTGGGGAGAGATGCTTCCAGGATCACCACCTCTGAGGATATACCACTAGAAATGAATTGAGGGTGTCTATAGCTTGGGGTTACAATAAAACTGAACTGATAGGGATGTTTTGCATAAAGATTGAATTGTGTAATGGTATAGGTTGAATTGTGAAATGGTATAGAGTTTGTAATGCCTTTTGAATTCTAGCCTTACACCTTAAATTATGATTTTCCTCCTGAGCATGATTTTCTCCTGTTCTAGTGAAAATAAAGGTCATTTTATTTGCAAAAAAAGTCATCCTAATTCAACTCATTCCAATCTATAAACAAAACTACCAATAATCCCCTAATTCAAGTCATCCTCCATACTATCCTCAGTGAACCACATGTACACTGCCAATTTGAAACCAAACACAAAGGAACAATACAGAGCTACTCACCTTTTCAATTAGAAAAGTTGTGAAACACTTGAAGAATTAATTGAACACAGATTAGGGAGAGATTTTGCTAGGATCACCACCTTTGAGGATATAACACTAGAAATTAATTTAGGGTGTCTATAAATTGGGGCTATAATAAAACTAAATTAATAAATCTACTTTGCATAAAGCTTGAATTTTGTAATGGTATAGGTTGAATTGTGCAACGGTATAGAGGTTGTAATGCCTTTCGAATTCTCTCTTTACATCTTAAATTATGATTTTCCTACTAAGCATGATTTTCTCCTGTTGTAGTGAAAATAGAGGTTGTGTTTTTTTAAAAAAACCTTGTCCTAATTCAATTCATTCCAATCTCTAAAGAAAAATACCAAGAATCCCCTAATTCAAGTCATCCTCGATATTATCCTCAGTGAACCACACTTATAATGCCAATTTGAAACCAAAGAACACATAGGAACAATTGCAAAATTGACAGAGCTACTCACCTTTTCAGCTAGCAAAGTTGTGAAACACTTGAAGAATTCATTGAACATGGATTGGGGAAAAGTGTATGGATTCAAAGTGGTTGGTTGCTTCCTAGATTCACTAAGTGAGCCTTTCTAGATTGCCATTAGACAAAGAAGATTAGTGCATGAGTCTAATGATTATTGCTAAATCTCCAATATAAAACAAATGCCTCTGTGTGATTATTGGTTTCCTTATCTAGTTCCCATTCAAAACAAATTTTTTAAAATGATTTTCTTACACCTACCATCAACTTGTTTTGCCTTTTGAGACCCCATCTAAAACCATACAAAATTTATTATGAGAGAGTTGCTAATGTTGGAACACCTCATCTTCCACCTATAGATGAATTTTCAATTTATACCACTATATAGTTTTTAAGTTGTTGATTCTAGGTTAAGGGACATGTAGGAAATTGTAAGCCCAACAAGGTTTCAATTTTAGGAGTCACACCATTTTAAGTCATAAAACAATTTATAAAAAATAACTAAAATAGATCAACATCTTAACCAGAAAATGAACTAGGTGGACTTGCTTTACTTGAAATTTAACCAACATCTGCATCATTTTATTACAACACATAAAACATTTGATCCAAAACATGTGTTGATATAATTGACGATATACAACCAATTCTGGGTCAATTTCAACACACTTGCGGTAATTTTCCAAGTTCAAATATATGCATGGTATTTTAAGTGGAAAAACAAGTTATCAAAAAAACAATTACTAATATACTTGAATACATACAACAAAATCCTCCCATAGATTTGATTTTTCAAGGATACTGTAAAAAAGGCATATATATGAAAATTTGTTATGTTTCTACTATTTTTTTTAATTGCGAATTGTCTCTATTATAATCCATGTTATTGCAAAATATTGATCAAAATTTAGTAGAAATCCTGAATAAAATAACATGTTGTTAATTATCTGCAAGAAAGAATAAATACTAATAGCCTTTACGAAAGAAGAATTTAAATTATTGTTTACTAAATGCATCCAATAAATCTGCAGGTAGTTTCATCTATGGAAAGAGCTAGTTATGTTGCTCGTATATCCAATAAATCTGCAGGTAGTTTCATCTATGGAAAGAGCTAGTTATGTTGCTCGTATAAGGAGAAGTGGCAGACGAGTGACTAGGGGTACCAAGTTGTGATGCCCTTCATCAGATGAGGACATGACAGGTGATGTGAATGTCAACAATGCTCCCAACAATGTTGTTGAGGATGACCATGTGCGATAGAAGCTGATGTTGTCACACCATCAACCACAGAGCCACCATCAACCACAATCCAAGGGGAAAGTTCAACTAAGAATATCAATGCTATAAGAGGTTGGAAAAAAGAAGACATGTTAGCTGCAATTGACAAAATAGAGTTTAACTAATATTCAATGTAGGAATATGCAAAAAAAGCATGTTATTCTTCCCTCATCAATACATTATTGGATAAATGGGTCACTCATACGAAACATAGAGGGCCTCTTATAGTTATGACTGAAGAGGAGGAGGCCGAGGTGGTTGAGTGATGTAAGGAGATGGTCCAATTGGGACATGGGCTAGAATTGATACAACTCAAATACATAGTTTCTCAGATCTATCTGGGGAAGACAAATGCATTTAAATATGGGTTTCCTAGTAAATCATGGTCGTTTGAGTTTAAAAAAGGCATCTAGATGTCGTATTGCATACAACTGAGGGCCTTGACAAAGATAGAGCTTTAAATATACAACCTACAATTGTGTCTAAGTTCTATGACACTCTTTCTAGTGCATACAATAAGTATTCTTATGCTGTAAGCCATATATGGAAATGTGACAAAACTGGTTTACAGGCAAGAAAGAATTGTGGCACGCGAGTAATTTCCAAGAGATGGAGCCGAAATGTGCCAAATATTTTTGCTAAGAGCAGGGAGTTGATAACTATTCTATGTTGTGTCAATGCAATTGATGCTTCAATCCCAAGATTTTATCCATTCAAAGGTAAAACTCCATTGAAAAACTATATACAAAATTGTGAACTAGGTGCATTCATGACTGCTCATCACCATGCATGGATGACTAAGGAAATTTTTTTAAATTGGATTTTTCACTTTGCTGCATCTATTCCAAGTGGTGTCTCACCCGAGAACATACACCTATTGATTTTGGATGGTCATGGAAGCCACATTGTTGTGAACACAATTGAGGATGCAAAAAATTTAGGCATTGACCTATTAACATTGCCTACTCATACTACTCATAGATTGCAAACCTTTGATGTAAGTGTGTTTGAACCTTTCAAGAACTATTTCAGGTCAGAGTGCACTGCATGGATGGAAAATAATTGAGGGGTTGAGGTGAAAAGGTTTGAGCTAGCAGAGCTTGGAAGTAAAGCCTTTAAAATGCTTCTCACACCATCAAATATCAAGGCTGGATTTAGAAGGATTGAAATATGACCACTGAACTATGATGCTCTTATGAATGATGCTAGTTGTAGTCAAGCATTTCATGTAAATGGTTAAGAATAAGGGCATGTCCAAGCATATTTTGAAATGAAAAAAGAAGTGGATGAAAAGGACGATGCAGTTGTCGCTAATAATATAATTTCCATATCTAAAGGACACTTATATGGTAATGATGATAACCATGTAAGTGAAACAAAATACCATCATGAACAAATTGATAGTAACATGGAGGTTGTTATACTAATTGAAGCACATTGAACTTCATCTGCTGATATTCTCAATGACCATGTTGATCATGCAACTGATAATGACAATGTAGTTGAAAAGTACATTGATGATATTACACCAGGAAGTAACAATGACCAATTGACATTTCCAAACCAAGTAACCCCACCATCATGGCTCACAGAGGCCATGATGAATATAAACAAACATGGTGTCTCAAGAACCAATGAAGAAATCATGAACATGCCTTCATAACTGACAGAGTTGAACAATGGAAATTTTCATTTTTTTGTGTGGACAATATATCAATAGAAGAAAATAGTGTACATAATGAGGAATGATGTGAAGAGAAAAATATATTTCAGTCAGTTATCACAGACATTGAAAGGAAAGTGTCAACCAATGACATGTAGGGGATAGGGAATGAGAAGTTACTTGGTCGGTTCTTAAAGCTACTAGTGGAGATATTGCTAATGAAAAAAAAGCATGGAACACCAGGTAGTCTTTGTTTGGGCCGAAGTTCACAGTTATTGACCTCAAAAGACTATATAGCCCTATTAGTTGAGTATGAGAAAAATAAACTTGACATTCAAGAATTAAAACAGAAAAATAAGGATTTAGCCAAGGAAAATAAGGTTGCAAGGATTGCTACAACATAACTTCGAGCAGAGGAAAGGCTTGAAAGAGATAAAGTAAGGTAAGAGAAGGACCATAAAAAGAAAATAGCAAGGAAGGAAAATGAAGCAAGAAAGGCTCATAAAATGCTTGAAAGAGAACAAGGGATGAAAATTGACAATGATGCAATCACAGTTAATGAAACGAGGATGATGTTAGCGAAATTGGACCAAATTGCAGATAATTCACCATTCTTCCAAGACCTCATAAAAATTCAAGCACCTCAATATGAGAATGGGCGTTTATCCACTTGCTATATTCTTGATAGTGCAGGGGTCAATCCTATGTATGCTTATTAGATACCTCCACTTAATGCAGGGGTTAGTAGCACAAGTGTGAGTTATGGGTACTCAATTACTCAATGGATACAGGGTGAAATTGGACTCAATCATATGGCAACAATGCAACACATCCTAATAAACCACTATTAGGTATGCCAACCTACTTGGATCAAGCAGGGAACTCAAAAAGTTTGGGCACTGAAGATTTTGGAGGCCATCAAGAATAGGGGTGTGATATGTTTTTTGTTGTAACCACATTATGATGTGGATTTTTTTATATTTCATAACTCCATTGAATAAAAAAATTTCAATATTTTTAATCAAACAAATTTGCAACTATCTGTTATGACCAGAGAACAAAATGCGAACAAAACACAATGGATGAAAAGAAAGCATACCACACAATCAATGAAGAATCTAGAGGCCATCAAGAAAAGGGGTGTCATGTTTTTTTGGTGTAACCACATTAGGATGTGGATTTTTGTAAGGATTACCATTTTGTATATCGATATAATCTATGTATCACTGATTTGGGTAGCATATAGAATGTTCTCTCATGCATCCACATAGGATGTTCTCTCCTGCAACCAACTACTAGATGTTTATAGTTTGACAAGAAATTAACTTTGCAGGATGATGAAATTTAATTATATTTAAGTTTCACCTACACCCAACACTATTACTAATATTCAAGATCAAACTCTGTTTAATGAATTTTATTTTAAATTGCAGCAAACTGTATACATATTCATGTAACATGGTCTAATTTATTGACACTAATATATTAATGTTATTCGAAGATGGTGTTAGTGAGAGTCAATTCTAGTCAATTCTACATGGTCATGAACAAAGAATTATTTTCCTTCAAATCAACAATGATTGGTTCAAAGAATGTAATTAAAATAACCGATGAAATTTCATCATAGATCAAAGAAAAAAACAACTTGAATAATGACTCTCATCATAGATAAACTTAATAAAGAATAAGCTACTCTCATCACATAATTTATCGACACTAATATATTAATGTTATTCGAAGATGGTGTCAGAGAGTCAATTCTACATGGTCACGAACAACGAACTATTGGTTCAAAGATTGTAATTAAAAAAATCCCTGCAATTTCATCACAGATCGTATGAAAAATACAAGTTGAAGCTACTCTCATCATAGATAAACTTTATAAAGAACAAGCTATTCTCATGAAAGAATTTATCGACACTAATATATTAATGTTAATCATAGATGGGTCATTGAGAGTCAATTCTACATGGTCATGAACAAAGAATCATTTTCCTTCAAAACAACAACCAATAGTTCAAAGTTTGCAATTAAAAAAATCCTTGCAATTTCCTCATAGATCGAAGAAGAATTACAAGTTGAAGTTGCTGTCATTATGGATAAACTTGAAGCTACTCTCATCACAGATAAACTTGATAAATAATAAGTTACTCTCATCATATATAAACTTGAAGCTACATCTCATTCCACAGATAGACTTGAATAAGAATAATAAAATCTAGAAATGTGATAATAATTTAAGATAATGTAAAACAACAGTAGTTTCACAACTTATCTTTGAAGCATGTCGAGACCCATGACCTACATATTAACCTATTCATTATAGGATGAACTCTCTGTACCCTCACCTTGTTAGGGATAACTACGGTAATAATAAGTAAGTTTCTAGAGTTATTACTTGTGATAATCCAATATTCAAAGGATTGGGAAGATGTCCAATTGTATGCTAGCTTGGGAGAGAATTCATAAATGAGGTCGATCACATGATCCCTCTAGTTTAAAAATGCCTAGAGAAAATCCATGTAGGACATCTCAGTGACATGTGAGGAAATGCTCCAAATAAGGGAGGAAGATGAAGAAAGTGACAACATGGCACAGGTAGCATGAGGAGGAAATAAAATTGAAGAATTATAAGGAGATTCCTCTTAGGTTAGATATATGGTCCCTTCTCACTACATAAAGATCTCCTCATAATCATTGGTTTATATGGAAAGAAAAAAACTTAATACAACTTATTATGATTACTTCGTTGACTCGTATAGCAAGTCCATACTTTGGTATTAATCACTAAGGTTGTTCCATTGAATCTATGCTGAAAATCCACGCTATTGTAGCAAATCAACTTGCAACAATTATTAATTGATTTACCCTTGCTTATATATTGCCACACCTAGTAATAAGACAATGCATTGGAAATAATGTTTCAATTTCAAGTTAATATGCATATGTCGAGACCCATCTTGAGACCACTGACACGAAAAAGAAGAAGCTCAATCCCCAAAACTTGATTTCAAAATGAAAAATTCAGAACCCTACCCAAAACCCTAAATGCATAAAGCATATAATTTTTTCTAAAACCCTACGAAAATACACAAAGAATCAAATACATTTTTGGTTAGGGTTTTGGAAACCCTACACAAAACAAAAAATACATAGAGCATAAAATGTTGTTTTCTAAAACCCTACTAAAATACCCATAATTTTTTTTTAAATACCTTACTAAAATAACCAAAATTATTTAAAATAGACTAAAATACCGACAGAACGAGCTAAAATTCTCAATCGAAATGTTGATTGAATGTGTTGAAAAATTCACAGAACCACATTTTGTAAAACCCTGCTAAAATACCCAAAGAATGAGCTAAAATTCCCAACAATGGATTAAATGTGTTGAAAAACACAAAGTGTTGCTGGTAGGAAAATGTATCCTACCAAAGTGTCAGAGAAGCCACCACCATGCCCAACCACCACTGTAAATGTAACCATAACACTTATGTAATAGATAGAGTGATTACCTGCAACAGAAACACCACAAAATTAGTTTTGGAACATCCAATATCTTAAATTTGCAGCAATTTTACCCATAAAACTATATAAAAAACACATTACCTGAATCTCCCATAGGCTACATCATAGTCCATAGCCTTCACAATTGACTAAGAGAATAGGCCCAATTGTAAACCCTTGGTGAATAAAGTGAAATAACGACAGGCGAGTGCATGAATACCCCTCAAACTAGACAGAACAATGGCATCAGTAACAACAAAACCCCCCACGAACTAGGTGAAACAACTGCAAGGGGAATGGTAAAGTGCCCAAGAACCATGTATAATAGCAACATGCAGAATGGTGAACCCTGAACAAACCTATCCATGCACAAATGACCCTTGAGCAGTGCAGACAAGCATGCATAGGTGAACAAGAATCCATGACTTGACGAACAATAGTCGGTGTGGCTCAATGGCCACACACCATGCCCAAACAAGAATAAATAGGGCATCGAATAACCCTTGGAAAATGACATTTCATACATGAGGGAAATTTTGAGGTCTAAAATGGGTCTCCTAAGGAAATTATAAAATAATAGTTGAAATAATAAATTAAGATAATATTACATCATCAAATTTTAGAGGGAAAAAAGAAAAAGCTATTTTTTCAACTCGTATTTTCAACTTATCTCCCTACGTGTTTACTGAAATTTCGAGCGAAAACACTCATTGGATGCATAATTATATTCCTCATCCAAGGAGTACCCATGTTGCATACTTTTGATGGACCCTGCTACATGAAAAATGAGAAATACATGAAAAACATGATTGGAATCACATTTTTTTCATGTATTTCTCATTTTTTGTGTACTAGAGTCCATCAAAAGCATGCAACATGGGTACTCCTTGGATGAGGAATTAAATTTTGCATTCCAATGAGTATTACCACTCTAAATTTGAGTAAAAACTTAGGGAGATAAGTTGAAAATACGAGTTGAAAAAGTAGTTTTATTAATTTTTTAATCTTTTTACCTTTTTATTCCAAAAATGGTGAATAATCCGCCATGGTTGACATCATCATCTTGATTTTTATTGGTTCTTATAAAGTTTATTTTGGTTGCAAATTTTTCTTATGAGGCCCATTTTAGACATCAAAAATCCCCTAATGAACCCTAGATGGATAGGAACCCAAGATTTTTATGTGCCCGCCCACTAGGACACATGGACGAGCATGTTGGATGCTTGTCATATGATAGTGAGGTGGTAGAGCACATGGTTAGCCATCGTAGTAGGGAGGGCATGCAGGTATTGTCTTCCCAACCCTACTTGTCTGGGGAAAAACTAAGAGAAACTATAGCAAAATAAATATTAAATGGAAAATTATCTTACCTATGTATCATCATAGCCTTGTTCTAGGTAATATTTTGCAAATATGCTTCATCATCTCTCACACATAATTAATGGTCTTGAAGATTAAGGAAAAGAAAAATGGTACCATCCGTAAAATTTCATAACCAAAAATATCATCAAATTAATGTTCTATTTTACCTATGTTTAATATGGTTCCTTTGAAAGATCAAGGCATTCAACATGTCCCTTTCCCAAATCAACCACAACTTTTCATTTACAATTTCAAATTCCAGTAAGGAAATTCAGTTGCACCTATCCTCTTACAAAAACCACCAAACACTAGACAATCATTGATCTACGTTTGTACACTTCCCAATACCAATCAAGAAATCAACACAAGGAAACCATTGAATCATAGCTAGTTGCAAATATCATTTTTCTTTCATTCTACTTCGAAACCCTTCAATTGTGAAACCCTTAATTTTGACATACTCATTTTTTGGCTTGAGGACCTTTTCTATTCAACAGAAATTATCAACACAGATTGGCTTCTTTTAACCACTTCGGTTAAATATAAATTTTATAATGCCTAAAGTTGGGAAGACTTAATAAGTACCTGATGAGCCTCAGTATTGCAACAGGAATGCTGCAACTCCCAAGTCTACCAACTTTAATTGTCAACCCGAGGTTCATAAAAACTTAATAGGTATCGTCACTATGTGTGCAACATACAATGAATCCTTCCTTTTCTGTCATGATGTAATGTTGTGGATGTACTAAAACCAAATCCTAAACTAATTGTAGAAAATGAAATGCTTGAAATGGAAACCTTAACCTATTGCAAGAAAGAAAGTACAAGAAAAGAAACCTATTCTAATTTCATAAATTAAATATCATAAAATTAATGTTAACCATTACATTTCAAATATTTTATATCCATTAACAGAGTTCATTGGATGTAGAAATCAAGAAAATCATCATTGTATTGTCCAATTCATAAATTTGTCCATTAACCCAATCGCTGAAATGTTTTGCATGGGTAAAGAGGCATGTCCTAAGTGGTCCTTAGTCTTCCATAATCATTTATTTAGAACCTAGGGGTATTTAATCAACCCTAATGGAAAATAACCAAGCTTCTTGAGTGAATTTGGGCAAGTATATGCATGTTGGAAGGCCACTACAGGGTTTCCTGTAGTACTACTATAGGAAACAACAAATTTTATATAGGGAGTTATAATTCACTGAATGACCAACAAAATAAAATCCAAATTGGATGGGAATTTCATCTTTATTTAATAGGATGTCTTAGGTCTCCATTCCAAGTGGAATCACTCAAAAATACCTTTGTTAACGCATGCTAAAAAATGGAAGAAAATTACTTGTCTAAAATCTAGAAATTCGAGAACTAGTGAGCTAGTAAAGATATCAAACTCCTAAATGAACCAAGTGAAAATGAAATGGGGTAATTTTTGTTATTAAATATAATTTTATTTTTTTATCTAATTCAAGTGGAACTAACTCTATTGAAGGTCATTATAATTCTCTAAAAAATAGCATAAATTTACTATTATTTGCCACAAAGGAGTTCCACAAATCTAGATTTGGGAATACACAAACTTTAATCCAAGTAGCTCAATGATTAATATGACCTTGAAAATATTTTCCAAGGATGAAATGATTCTCATGATTGTAAAAAATAAATTACATCAACCATTTAACCTAATCCTACAAAAAGAAATCATTAATACTAAATGCAGAAATAGAAAGAAACAAGAATAAGAGATGCATGTGAATAAGAAGTAGAAGGAAGGAAAGAAAATGATACAAAAGGGTTGTGAGGCTCCTTGGATGTCCAAGCCCAAGGAAACTTAGAGTTCTATTAAGGAGACCAAGGTTTAGAAGTTGAACATGATACCAATGTTCATTATTTCCATCAATACAATTACACCCCTGCAAGAAATGACAATGGAGCTGCAAAAATACAAGTTCTTTCCACAAGAAGACTAATAAAAATCCACACCTAGAGGAAAATTCGACTTGGTACTTATAAAAAATGTTTAGGAATCATTCCCCATGAAAGGATGAAGCTTTCCCCACCAAAATACCTTGATTAGTGGATCTTGTTCCCAATACTAGGAATCTGCATTAAATGCAGAGAACACATTCCTAGATTTTCTCAATCATTGGAGATCAACAATCTGTGCCATAATTCCATAATACCTTGTTGATTTATTATTTAATATTAATCCTCCTGTATTAAGGATAAGTTCCCTAAATTATCTCCTCCAAATCTCCATAATCTGCCTAATATTCTCACAATATTCCACAAAAATAAATAATATTAGGCACAAATATGAAATTATCCATAAACCTTCTTAATGAACATATTAAAGTTAGAAATACATTATCTAATGCAAAAAGAGAGGTTTAATGTGCTGAAGGATGGTCATATGGGCCTTAATTTATGTCTAATTTAGAGGCCCATCAATACCTTTGCTTCAACCGTACTCGATCACCTGAGTAACATTGTTAACATATTCCTCTCCCACTCCACTCCACTCAACTCGAGTCTTCTAATCATCAGAAATAAGCACCGATTTTTTATGAATTATTTTCAGATACTAAAAGAGACACAAATTTTGTCTCTAGAAGTTATCATAGAAGGTTACTTTTTTCTTTCAAGAAAAAGACCTTGGGCAACTACTTCCCTAATGTTCAAACAACTAGTAAGAATTATGACTTAATATATGTGGTTATTTATTGAAGGAAAGGAAAAATATTACCTAGAGACCTAACAAGCTATAATTTAGAATACTTGTTGGTTGAAATCCTTTTAAAGTAAATGAGAATAAACAAAAATAAAAATACCCCTTTAGGGTGATAACCAAATAACACTCATGGTTATGCATTTTCTAGAAAACCCTAAAACGCTTAGTCAGGCTCGAGAAGACTCTTGATGCATTGCATATAACAACTAGTATAGAAGTCTTCAAATCTCTGGAGGTGTCACCCATACCCCTGTAGTGTAGGAGTATACAAGAAATATGAAAGAAAGCCCCATCACCAAATCCCACCTCTAGAGTTTTGGTGTTTGGAATTGATTTGCAGTAGTTCCACTCATGTTTGTTCTTTTCTACTCCTAGCTAGAATTTATTCCATGTGAAAAGTATGTTAGCTATCTTTTGATGGTGCTGGACCCACCAAAATTCAAGGGATCTCCCTAATATGAAGTCCCAACTAGACCTCACACCATTCAGAGTAGGATTCCTAGCAGTGGGTGGCAATGTTATGCCTTGACTGCGAAAACACATAGAGGGAAGTATGATAACTTTGGGTGAGAGAAAGTGTGTGACCTTGTGGAGATTCAAGTGCGGTGCATGAAGGTTCCAACACAAAAATGGAAAAGGAAGTGTGCCCCTTGCAATCCTATAATAGTGCAAATATTGAAAGGGACACACAAGCAAAATGACATCACAAGCTAAGATGCAGAATAATCCACACATTAAAGTGATGAGTTAATGCAACAACACATATTCAAAAAGATTCATACAAATGCAAATGAAATAGTTCATAAGAATAAGCGTAAGTTAAATAAAATACATTGCAAATACAACAATAATAGTCCTACTATATTCACAACATATGCATGAAAGCATGTTGGCTCTAATTTTATTATTATAAGTGAAACTTCCATTCATACATACACCATTAATGACCACTAGCCCCAATGATGGAACATTATAGTCAAGAACACATACTCCTCCAAACAAGTATACTCTCTCTACACTACGGAGAAGCCCATGCTCTTAACATTACTCCCAAGCACCTTCTAAGCCTAAGCCTAGCCAAAATCGTGGCTCCCAAAACCCTGTGACATGAGTTATGAGGTTCTATTTATAATAAGAGGGGGTGACTCTTCAACACCACTTTGTGACCTTTATACTACCCTAATGACTCTACAACTTATTTACAAAATGACAAATTACATTACATGATGAATCCTCATATATCAATATTGGCATTTGGAATTTCACTTATAACATTATTATAAATAATATATATTTTACACTTGTACCCATATAAGACAAAATATGATAGAGACAATTTGACAACCTAACAAGACACAACACTGTTGAGGCTCATAATTGCTTCTTTTTTACACCCATTTTCCACTTATTTTACTCCTTTGTCATCATCATAATCACTCAATGGGAAACAAATCATAGAATCTATGGCATGGCAGGTATATAAAAGTCTTGAATTTCATAAGTTAATAATGTTTTTCATTATTAGTCTAATATTTGTTTTAGCTATCAGATTAGGATGATTCTGCAGCTAAGTCCATTGTTTCATAGGTTCTAAGGTGCCAGCTGGAGTAAGAAATATATGGGAAGATATCGATCAATGCACTCCATGATTCCTTCCTACCATCATGAACCAAATTGATCAAGGAAGCTTCTAGTTACATAGTCAAAGGAAAAAGTGAGCTCTGTCAACTACATAGGTGAGCGAGGAATGATATATACGCCTAACGATTTGTTTTGTTAATAACAAACCGTTATCAAATTTCATTATGATACCTTTCATAGTTAATTTTATTAATTTGTTAAGTGAAGATAGACATGAAGCTCTGAACATTTAATGATACGGGCTTTATAAAAATACTTTGTAAGCAAGCATAAACACAATGATTTTATTATGTGACAGTGAGAATTAAAACTCTGTTTTCAATTCAGTTATAAAGAATCCTTCTTATTTTGATGCATGGTTGATTGTTCAATTGGATCTCATGACCATCTACTTGTGGAGGGCCCCCTCAAGTAGTAAGGTTCTTTTATGTTTTTAAGTAGAATTTCCTTATATCATTTCGTAAGCTTCTTTTCTTGATGCATCCTGTAGAACATTTTCCTTCGTTGATTTTTGAGTTAAACAACAACAATGTGATTGTCTTGTTAATGAATTTTATTTATTGATTTAGGAGCACAGGAATTGAGTTTAATGAGTAACGATAACAACATTGAGATTTTTGATTTAGATTTAAATTATAATTCTTAAAAACAAAGGATTTGATTACAGGTTTTTTTTCAAGCAAGAATGACTTATGATTTTGAGCAAGTGAGAATATATTTTCAGTTCATTTTGGATTTTCATGTAAGAGTGTGTTATTATTATAGATGATTTTATTCCTTTAGAGAATTGAGTTTCTTTCAAGGTAGAATTCAGACATATAGCATAGAGAGTGTGTATTTTTTTCAAAGTTAAAGTTCATTTTACAAGTGTGAGATTGATTTATAATTATGAGATTTTCATAAGTTGTGTGTATTTCATAATTAGATATAATTTTTACAAGAGAAATTAATTTTGATAGATATGGGATTGATTTAATTTTATGAAGAGTTGTGAAAGTTTCTTTTGAAGTAGTTGATAAAAGAGTGTGATCATTTCATTTTCTAGGAGAATTTTCTCTACTCATGTGCATTCCAATAACTTAATTTAGAATCTATATTTTGATAACTCAGTTTAATTTAGAGGTGTAGATAACCAAGGAATTCTAGCACATACATTGCACTTACATTTCATTAGCATACTAGCTATAGAAATTTCTCTATAGATCAGCTAGCTCTGATACCATGTAGAAATTCTCACTATAGATTAAACTGATTATGCAATGTACTAAAGCAAAATACTTAATATACTTCTACAATCAAACTTGCGGAAGCTTAATCAATTTTGAGCAAGATCAAACTGAACACATATAACAAAGAAGAAGAATAAATCACACTTGAAACACAGAAGAATACTCTAGGAAAGCCTCAACTAAAAACCCCACTATCTATATTATCATACAAGTGAAAATATCTCAGGATTACACAAAGCTTTAGCTCACAAGCTATCCAGCTCTCAGTACAATCCCTCACTGCTGCTCATAGACAGAATAGACAACACATGTGCCTTCCTTTAGTCCTCCAAGCCTCATATTTCCTTGCACAGTTTCTCCTGGGTCCTCCAGCTGCAACCTGTGTGATTCTCACCTCACACACAACACTGACCTCTGAAATAACTAGGCAACCTTGAAGGAGTTAATTCCTTCTGCATGGATGAGTTTCCTTTATAGGAAAATTCCTCGAACTAATAGTACAATGTCCCTGTCTTTAATCTGAACTGGGTCTCTATCTGAACTGACATGCATGAATTATTTATGAGAGAATATTCAGTTATTTGGAGAACACTAGTTGCATGCATGGATGCATTAACTGACTGAACTGACAATTAGTTCCTCCAACTTTTTGGAACTAATTTAAGTGGACTTAACTCAGTTAATTGAGCTAACTAATTACAACTCAAATACAACTCATCCTTATCTCCTTAATTAAGTGATAACTTCCTCAATCAGAGGGATAACTGTTGCATGTCTTCACAAAGAATTCATGTTTGAATTTCTCCAACTAATTAACTCAAGATGAATTAATTAATTATTTTTCAAATAGCTAGTGAGACTAAATTCGAATTTTAATTCTCAATTTTGATTCAAGGACAAATCAAAATTGGAATATATCTCGAAATTCTATTTATAGCTTTTCTATTTTTTTCTATTTCCAATAGAGTTGGAGTATATCCTAAAATGCTATTTATAGCAATGCTATTTTTAGCATTTCTTGTTGCTATTTTCAACACTCCCTCTCAACAAGAAAGGAATTCAACTCAAACCCTATCCTAAACCTTTGGAATGTTTTACATGCAACACATCCCTCAAGTGTTGTTGCTCCAAAAACTCTAGAAACAAAAAATATCCAACCTAAATCAGAATGATGCCTCTGTCGTCGAAGTCTCTGACTGCTATTGCCTTTGTCGAATGAAAACTCTACACCTCAGTGCTCTTCAGTATCTGACTGCTCTAGCCTCTGTCACGTTGATCTTTGATTGCATCAATCACACTGATTCCTGCTGCTGCATCCGTGCTGCTGCTAGTCCTATCTCCTAGCATGCATCTGCACTGCACCTCCTCTCATCATGTTGCATCATGCTGCCCACTATTTCACTGAAACTCGGTTACTAAGAAGTAAGTAATTGATCTCCCAACTGACATCCCTGTTGGGATAGAAACACCCTCTGATGCTGAAGCTCCCTCTACTGCTCCATCCATATATGTCTCTACCCACTCAGCCAGTCCTACTACTCCTTGTCGGGGTTTCCATAGCAAGGTCTAATCAAAGAGGTTGGGTACCTCAAGGATCCTGCTCCTATTCCAACCTTATTGGGACTATCACTTCACATCACCCCACCTCACACTTGGAGGTGTGGTTGCATGTGATCCGTCTGCCCACTTGGCTTGAAATTTCCCCCTACCGGAGGTATCTGAATGAGTGGCTGCCTCCACTCGGTCTCCTCTCAGCTTCACCAGTTGTGGTTACTCCAGAAACTCTTGAAGCTACTTCACCAATTGTGGCTCCTCCACAATTGTATGAGACTTCTTCTGGCACTGCATGTTGAGAGGTAATGTACTCTTCCTCTCAACCACCAAGTCTCCAACATTTGCCTTGCTCCTCAAGGATTTGCATGCATCTTGAAGCTCAATATCATTCAGGTTCTTGACTCTTGAATCAATCTGCTCCACCTATCTCATGGTGATGTGTCTAAGGAAAACCTTTCTGTTACCGAAGACAACATCATAGCATTTGTCCTCCAACATCATGGTTGATACCAAGTTCTTCTTTAGTCCAGGCACATACTTCACATCTGTCAAGGTAATGAGAGCTCCATTCTCCCTCTGAAAAGCAGCTGTTCCGACTCCTGAAACATTATACTTTTCATCGTTACCCATAACTATGTGCAATTGGAGGTCTTTCTCCTCCAAGGTACTGAACAAACTCTTATCACTGGTTATGTGAAATGAGGCTCCACTATTAAGAAACTAACCACCACCCATCATCGAAGACACCATGCATGCGATGAGGGTGAAGTCCATCTCGAACTAAGAGGCCAATGCCTCACCTTTAGATCCTTCTGAGGATCCCTTCTTGGACTTCTTCAATGGACAATTAGTTCCATAATGGCCCACCTCATGACAATTAAAACATCTGACTTTAGATTTGTCAATATTCTTCCCACCATGGGAAGAACTTGATTTGGAATGAGAATATTTCTCCTTCCCTTTCCTTGCCTTACTGACTAAGGCTAGATTTTCTTCATCCTCCTTGGAGGAAGAACCATCTGTGGTGCTCCTCTTGATCTCCTCTTACATCATATCTGCTCACAGTCGTTCCCAATTTGGTAATTTTTCTCTTCCATTCACTGAGTCTTGGTAGCTATGCTAGCTCTTAGGAAGACTGAGGAGAGAAAAACTCACCATGTCATCTCAGATTTTGTGATTCCTACACTTCCAAGCTCATCTCTGTAGGTGGTGAGCTTGTTCAGATATGTAGAAATCGTGTCGCCCTTTTCACACTCGATTTTGCGAAGCTTGTCCTTCAGCGCCAACTTCCTCTACTCACTGTTGTTCTCATATAGATCCTTCAATGTATTCCACATTGAAAACAGAGTCTCTTTCCCATGGAGACTCGAGACAATATGGTCTTGAACTCCCTCGAGAAGAATCCTCCTCGCTCTCGCCACACATTTCTTCAATTCCACCAATTCTTGGGCATTAGCTGCTGTTGGCGTGGGGACTTCTTGATCAATGAAGTCCTTCAAACCATTGTCCTCTAATACCACTTCCATGCGATCCTTCTAGACTATGTAATTTGAGCTTCCATCTAGGGCATACTCGAGTCTCAAGCCATTGAACACCATTGGTGAACTTTGAGATGTGATAAGAAATTGATTCTATACCTATAATCAAGAACTTCAAACTTCAAACTTCTCCTTCTTTGTATACTGTTCTCTGCTTTGATCACCTTTTCTTCGATAAACTTGGCTCTGATACCATGTAGAAATTTCTCTATAGATCAGCTAGCTCTGATACCATGTAGAAATTCTCACTATAGATTAAACTAATTATTGAATGTACTAAACAAAAATACTTAATCTACTTCTACAATCAAACTTGTGGAAGCTTAATCGATTTTGAGCAAGATCAAACAGAACACATATAATAAAGAAGAAGAATCAATCACACATGAAACATAGACGAATACTTTGGGGAAAGCCTCAACTAAAAACCCCACTATCTGTATTATCATACAAGTGAAAATATCTCAGGATTACACAAAGCTTTAGCTCACAAGATATCCAGCTCTTAGTAAAATCCCTCACTGCTGCTCATAGACAGAATAGACAACACATGTGCCTTCCTTTAGTCCTCCAAGCTTCCTATTTCCTTGTGCAATTTCTCCTGGGTCCTCCAGCTACAACCTATGTGATTCTCACATCACGCACAACACTGATCTATGAAATAACTGCGCAATCCTAAAGGAGTTAATTCCATTTTCATGGATGAGTTTCCTTTATAGGAAAATTCCTCCAACTGATAGTACAATGTACCTATATTTAATTTGAACTGAGTCTCTGTCTCAACTAACATGCATGAGTTATTTATGAGAGAATATTCAGTTATCTGGATAACACTAGTTGCATGCATGCATGCATTAACTGACTGAACTCACAATTAGTTCCTCCAACTATTTGGAACTAATTTAACTGGACTTGACTCAGTTAATTGAGTTAACTAATTACAACTCAAATACAACTCATCCTTATATCCTTAATTAAGGGATAACTTCCTCATTCAAAGGGATAACTGTTGCATGCTTTCACAAAGACTTCATGTTTGAATTTCTCCAACTAATTAACTCAAGATGAATTAATTAATTATTTTTCAAATAGCTAGTGAGACTAAATTCGAATTTTAATTCTTAGTTTTGATTCAAGGAAAAATCAAAATTGCAATATATCCCAAAATGCTATTTATAGCAATGCTATTTTTAGCATTTCTATTTTTTTCTATTTCAAACAAAGTTGGAGTATATCCTGAAATGCTATTTTTAGCATTTCTTGTTGCTATTTTCAATGCTCCCTCTCAACAAGAAAGGCATTCAACTCGAACCCGATCCTGAACCTTTGGAATGTTCTGCATGCAACACTTCCCTCAAGTGTTGTTGCTCCAGCGACTCTAGAAACAAAAAATATCCAACCTGAATCAAAATGATGCCTCTGTCATCAAAGCTTCTAACTGCTATTACCTCTATCAAATGAAAACTCTGCACCTCAGTGCTCTTCAGTATCTGACTACTCTAGCCTCTGCCACTTTGATATTTGACTGCATTAATCACATTGATTCCTACTACTACATCCGTGTAGCTGCTAGTCCTATCTCCCAGCATGCATCTGCACTGCACCTCCTCTCATCATGTTGCATCGTGCTGCCCACTGCTGCACTGCAACTCAGTTACTGAGAAGTAAGTAACTGATCTCCCAACTGACTTCCCTGTTGGGCTAGAAACACCCTCTGATGCTGAAGCTCCCTCTGCCACTCCATCCGCATCTGTCTCTACCCACTCAGCCAGTCCTGCTACTCCTCGTCAGGGCTCCCATAGCAAGGTATAATCAAAGAGTTTGGGTACCTCAAGGATCCTGGCCCTATTCCAACCTTATTGGGACTATCACTTCACATCGCCCCACCTCACGCTTGGAGGTATGGCTGCATGTGATCCCTCGCCCACTTGGATAAAAATTTCCCCCTGCTTGAGGTCTCTGAATGAGTAGATGCCTTCACTTGGTATCCTCTCGGCTTCACCAGTTGTGGCTACTCCACAACCTCCTAAAGCTGCTTCACCAATTGTGGCTCCTCCACAATTGTTTGAGACTTGTTCTGGTGCTGCATGTTGAGAGGTAATGTACTCTCCCTTTCAACCACCAAGTCTCCAACATTTTCCTTGCTCCTCAAGGCTTTGCATGGATCTTTAATTTCAAGAAAATAAAGGTTCTTGACTCGTGAATTGATCTGCTTCACTTGTCTCATGGTGATGTGTCTAAGGAAAACATTTCTCTTACTGAAGACAACATCGTAGCCTTTTTCCTCCAACATTGCAGTCAATACCAAGTTATTCTTCAGTCCAGGCACATACTTCACATCTGTCAACGTAATGAGAGCTCCATGCTCCATTTAAAAAGAAACCATTCCCACTCCTGAAACATTATACTTTTCATCATTACCCATCTCTATGCACATATGGAGGTTTTTCTCCTCGAAGGTACTAAACAAAATCTTATCACTGGTCATGTGGAATAAGACTCCACTGTCAAGAAACCAACCACAACCCATCATCGAAGACACCATGCATGCAATGAGGGTGAAGTCCATCTCGAACTGAGAGGCCAATGACTCACCTTCAGATCCTTCCGAGGATCCCTTCCTGGACTTCTTCAATGGAAAATTAGTTGCATAATGGCCCATCTCATGACAATTAAAGCATCTCACTTTAGATTTGTAAATCTTCTTCCCACCATGGGAAGAACTCGATTTGGAATGAGAATCCTTTTCCTTCCCTTTCCTTGCCTTACTGGCTAAGGCTAGATTTTCTTCATTCTCCTTGGATGAAGAACCATCTCTCATGCTCCTCTAGATCTCCTCCTGTATCAAATCTGACCATAGTCATTCCCAATTTGGTAGTTTCTCTCTCCCACTCACCGAGTCTTGGTAGCTATGCTATCTCTTAGGAAGACTGAGGAGAGTAAGACTCACCATGTTATCATCAGCTGTCATGATTCCTACACTTCCAAGCTCATCTCTGTAGGTGGTGAGCTTGTTCAGATATGTAGAGATCGTGTTACCCTTTTCACACTTGATTTTCCGAAGCTTGTCCTTCAACACTAGCTTCCTCTCGTCACTGTTGTTCTGATATAGATCCTTCAATGTCTTCCACATTGAAAACAGAGTCTCCTTCCCATGGATACTTGAGACAATATGGTCTCGAACACCCTTGAGAAGAATCCTCCTTGCTCTCGCCACACATTTCTTCCATTCCGCCAATTATTGGGCATTAACTGCTGCTAGCTTGGGGACTTCTCAATAAATGAAGTCCTTCAATCCGTTGTCCTCTAATACTGCTTCCATGTAATCCTTCCAGGCTATGTAATTCGAGTTTCCATCCAGGGCATACTCGAGTCTCAAGCCATTGCTCACCATTGGTGAACTTTGAGAAGTGATAAGAAATTGATTCTGTACGTATAATCAAGAACTTCAAACTTTGAACTTCTCCCTTCTTTGTATACTGTTCTTTGCTTTGATCACCTTTGCTTTGATAAAGTTGGCTCTGATACCATGTATAAATTTCTCTATAGATCAGCTAGCTCTGATATCATGTATAATTCTCACTGTAGATTAAACTAATTATGCAATGTACTAAAGAAAAATACTTAATCTACTTCTACAATCAAACTTGCGGAAGCTTAATCGATTTTTAGCAAGATCAAACAAAACACATATAACAGAGAAGAAGAATCAATCACACATGAAACACAGAAGAATATTATGGGGAAAGCCTCAAGTAAAAACCCCTCTATCTGTATTATCATACAAGTGAAAATATCTTAGGATTACACAAAGCTTTAGCTCACAAGCTATCTAGCTCTCAATACAATCCCTCGCTGCTGCTCATAGATAGAATAGACAACACATGTGCCTTCCTTTAGTCCTCCAAGCCTCCTATTTCCTTGCACAATTTCTCTTGTGTTCTCCAGTTACAACCTGTGTGATTCTCACCTCACACACAACACTAACCTCTGAAATAACTGTGCAATCCTGAAGGAGTTAATTCCTTCTGCATGGATGAGTTTCCTTTATAGGAAAATTTCTCCAACTGATAGTACAATGTCCCTGTCTTTAATCTGAACTGGGTCTCTGTTTGAACTGACATGCATGAGTTATTTATGAGAGAATATTCAATTATCTAGACAACACTAGTTGCATGAATGCATGCATTAACTGACTGAACTCACAATTATTTCCTCCAACTTTTTGGAACTAATTTAAGTGGACTTAACTCAGTTAACTGAGCTAACTAATTACAACTCAATTACAACTCATCCTTATCTCCTTAATTAAGAGATAACTTCCTCAATCAAAGGGATATCTATTGCATGTCTTCACAAAGACTTCATGTTTGAATTTCTCCAACTAATTAACTCAAGATGAATTAATTAATTATTTTTCAAACAATTAGTGAGACTAAATTCAAATTTTAATTCTCAATTCAAGGACAAATCAAAATTGGAATATATCCCAAAATTCTATTTACAACAATTCTATTTTTAGCATTTCTATTTATTGCTATTTCCAACAGAGTTGGAGTATATCCTAAAATGCTATTTATAGCAATGGAATTTTTAGCATTTCTTGTTGCTTTTTTCAACACTAGCTCTAGTCGATAATTTATGTAAGTAATTTAAAGTTAATTAAATTACCAAACAATTTGGCATCATTCCCGGGGATGTGTAAACAAGAGTCTTTTCTTTTTATAAAAAACAAAAAAAAACAAAAATTATATGCATAGGGAAATCTATTCTAGAGGTATATTTGTAGGTAGAGGTAAAATTTTAATTCCAACAACATTTCTCACCCCATGATGACCTCGTAGTGCCACACCACCCACTCAAACTCATATTCCATCATTTGCAGGAAAACATAAACTTCTTGAGGCACTTAGATCCGAAATCCAACCTAGATATTCACCAACCTCATTGACCAAAGCAGTAATAGAAGAAGATCCTACATCCCCAACAAAAGGAGTAACTTTCCTATATTCAATTGGAGAAATACTTTTAGGAAAAGAGCTAGAGATCCCTAGTGAAGAAGAAGAGGAAGAAACTCATTTTTACTTTCCATTGATAGAAGAACAAAAACTATAAGAGCTAGAAGAAGAACCAGAAAACCCAGTTTTGGAACCCTATGTTAGTTATGAAGAATCTACAATGGTTGGTAAAGGGGAAGTATATAATGTTAATGGTGAACAACCTAGGATTGGAGGAGGAAGAGGATGAAATAGAGGTGGAGGAAGAGGGAGAGGTGGAGGTAGGGGAGATCTAGAACCTTTTGGATTTCCTATCCTTAATGAAGATACAATTACAATGAAAAACATCTCACCCTTCATTATTCCAAAATTTCATGGAT
The DNA here is from genome assembly GCA_031772625.1 of Pinus tabuliformis. NCBI lineage: Eukaryota > Viridiplantae > Streptophyta > Pinopsida > Pinales > Pinaceae > Pinus > Pinus tabuliformis. The sequence continues at coordinate 659,420,144 of CM062807.1, forward strand.
TAAGAAGTGATGATCTTGAAACATTTCTCTTTGATTTTGTAGTATTGTGTAGACCTTATGATTATTTTCTTGACCCTCAAAAGTTGAAATTGTTTCCAACAACTCTTAAGGATGCAACATTAAAATGGTTCATGGGCTTAGGAGAACACTCTATAAGAACATGGGAAGAAATGAAAACTACATTCTTAGATAAATATAAGGATTATTGTATACCCCATAACCTTAAGGATGAAGTCCTTAAAACGATGCAGAAAGAAGATGAAAATCTTGAGGATTTCATTGTGTTAGGCCCCTATACTACTAGTGTAACCCCTTATTATTATTAGTACAACCCACTTATTATATTGATGTACCATGTAGTGCCCATATTGTTACTATTGTGCCCCATAGAAGCCCACTATTATTATTATTGTGCCCTTACATTATTATTGTTATGTCGGCTCTGATTATGTTATGACCCCTTAGACTCCTATATATAGAAATGAGGTCTTTTCATTTGTATCATCCAAGAATTGTTCATTTATGTAATGTAAAGGAGGTTTCCCCCTCGAAGAGGCTAAATTCTAAGGCGTTGATCTATCTTTTCTATCTTTGCTTGAGCTGGTTTCATAACATTTGGTATCAGAGCTTTGGATTCTAGGGTTTCGCTGCTCCAAATAGGTCATTGTGGAATTTTCGCTATAACTTTTTTTTCTGCGACGTTTCAGAAGTTGAAAAAAAAAACCAATTTGAGAAGAAATCGCGCTGAATCTCGGGTCCAAATTTCAGAGATTTTCGCGCTATATTTGCGGAGATATGATTTGAGGAAGTTGGTCTTCTTGCAAACTCCTGAATTACATTCCAAATAAATGACCTGGGGAAAATCGTCATAACTTTCTCTTTGGGGATATGATTGAAATTTTGTAAGAAGGTACAGAAAGAGGACAGAATGTAGTTTCTTGTGTGCATTTTTCAGATCCAAAGGTCTAAAAAGTGACTTGTGGAACGTCGTACAAGTTCACTCTACTGAACTAATCTATAATCAGGTCATCCTAGGAGAATGTGCATAACTCTTTCTTGGAGAATCCAATTTGGACCTGACTGGTGACATTGGAAAGAGGACACAGAGGGTTACCACAGATCACAATTTCAGAACTTAAAGATTTGAAAGTACAAAGTTACAGTTGTTTCAAGATCTAGCTCCTAAAATCAAGAAAAAGCAAGATGAGGAAGTTTGATGGCAAGGATCTGGTAAATTGGATACTTCAGATGGAGCAATATTTTGATCTACATGGTGTAGCACTGTTACAAAAGGTATGTATTGCATCTTCATATTTAGAACCAGATCAATTTTTATGGTATGAAGGGCTTTGTTCTCGTAAACAACTTGTTACATTGTCAATTTTCACGGAAGAAATGATAGCACACTATGAGGATACAAAGAGCAACACTTTCTTTAGAGCAACACCACAACAATTGGAAAGAGTAAAAGGGCTTTGTGACATAGTGGAAAGAAAAATTATGGAAACCAGGAAGCATACCACTCACAACTATAAAGATGGAAGTGTTGTTTCTCCTAGCCTTCCACAACCTACAAGGGTTACACCACAACAATTGGAAGAAAAAAGAGAAAAAGGGCTTTGTTACAATTGTGATAGCAAATGAACTAAAGGTCATAAGTGTGCTGAGAAGAAATTATTTTACATAGAATATGAAGAGGAGGAAGAAAAGGATCAAGAAACATCAAAAGAAGAAGATATACGCCAGGACCCCACCCCAGAGAAATAAGAAATTAATCAGACCATATCTTGTAAAGCATTGGAAAGAATTACCACTCCTCAAACTCTCAAGATAGAAGGACATATCAAGAAAAAAAAGGTGCAAGAAGTGAAAGATCACATCGAGAAAGAAGAAATGAATCCAACCATATCTTGTAATTCATTGGGTTAAATTACCACTCCTCAAACTATCAAGATAGAAGGACATATCAAGAAGAAAAATGTTCAAGAAGTGAAAGATCACATCGAGCATCAAGAAATGAATCCTACCATATCTTGTAAAGGATTGGAAGAAATTACCACTCCTCAAACTCTAGAGATAGAAGGACATGTCAAGAAGAAAAAGGTTCAAGCAGTGAAAGATCACATCAAGCATCAACAACAAGTTCTCCAAATTTTAAAGGATAACGCCACTTCGGTGCAAAATCAAACGAAACAACAGGTAGATTAGCATCGTAGTGAAAAATGTTTTGATGTAGGTGATTGGGTATTTTTACTGCTACATCTCAGGAAAACTATTTATGAGAAGGAAATGTTGGCAATACTACATGCACTTGAAAAATGGTGACCTTACTGAATGGGAAGACTCTTCAAGGATGAGGATGTGGAAGCATTGTTTTGTGCTATTTCTATTATCCAACCAGATTGGATAAACGAAGCAAGGGATGAATGGAAGAAGGACGAAGAAGTATGGCCACTTATTCAAAAGTTGCAAAAGATCCCAATTCAAACAATATTGCCAGAAATTGAAGAGGAAGGAAAAATCATATTGGAACTTGGAGCAGTCACAGAAACAAGAACTCGACAGCTATGAAATTGATCAATTTCAGAGTATCTCATCAAGTGGAAGAACTTACCTGCTGAAGATTCCACATGGGAGGACAAGAATTTTATACAGAAGCATCAAGAACTACTCAAGCGTTGAGGACAACACTTTTTGAAGGAGAGGGGCATGTTAGGCCCCTATACTACTAGTGTAACCCGTTATTGTTATTAGTACAACCCACTTATTATATTGATGTACCCATGTAGTGCCCATATTGTTACTATTGTGCCCCATAGAAGCCCACTATTTTTATTATTGTGCCCTTACATTATTATTGTTATGTCAGCTTTGATTATGTTATGACCCCTTAGACTCCTATATATAGAAAGGAGGTCTTTTCATTTGTATCATCCAAGAATTGTTCATTTATGTAATGTAAAGGAGGTTGCCCCCTCGAAGAGGCTAAATTCTAAGGCGATGATCTATCTTTTCTATCTTTTCTTGAGCTGGTTTCATAACACATTGAAAGATTTTCTTATAATGTTAAAAGGGCTAAAATGCATGAACTAGATGAAGAAACTTTGAAAGCTCTCTTATTGAAATCCATCAGATATGAGTGGATTGATCTCCTCAATGAGATATTTATCAGTTATCATTTGGAGACATTTGTGAGCTGTGCATACACATTTCAAGATGTAAGACAAGAACTGGGAAATATCCAAGAGATCCTCTCATCTCTAAAATTAATAAATTTCCAGCTAGGACTGTAAGTACAGCTGAATTAGGCAATTTTCTTGAAAACTTTAAAGCATAAATTTTTGGAAGTATTAGTGAACAAATAGATACCTTTAAAGTGAAAAACAAGAAAAATGTTGAAAATGCTGCATTGTCAATCATTTGTCCCAAATGTACAAAGAAACATGCTTTAAGAGATTTCCTTCTTGATTTAAAAAGTGTAGAAACCGGTGGTATATGTGTAGAAAATCATGGTACAAAATAATGTCCTTCGATACTAGGTCTTAAAGAAGTTTATCAAGAGGAAATAATACAAAATCAAATAGATCCCCTCTGTTTTATTTCTAAGAGACCATGGCAAAATTCACAACCAAAGATGACTCAAGGATTTAACACTCAAGTATTTGCACAACCATCACAAAACAATTGGATTTAACCCATGCCTTGGAAATCTTGGCCTCAAACTTGGGCACAAGGATGGAAAAATCCTTATGGAAAATATCCTCAATATCCTCAATATCAAAAACCTTATCCTATTTTCCCACCACAATATTTTTCTCAACATGTTTAGCCAACTCAATCTCAAAATCCAAATCCACAACTTTCATTACCATTTCTGCAAAGACAAAATCAATTTCTATCTCAACCACTTCCAAATACAAATAATAAATTCACAATGTGTTTACAATATGGAAGGACACAATTTCCAAACTTACATGATAAATCCAATAGATCTAAAAAATGTCTAACTTAGATCTAGTAGAGTATTGGAAAACAAGTCCCTGACAGTTGTTATTAAGGAATCTAAGAAAGAAAATTCCTCTAAAAAAGAGGAGCCTCTCAATGAAAAATAAAAACTTTGAAAACAAGTCACCCCTACACATTTTGATGACATTCCAAATCATATTATGGAACAACCTTCAGTATCTGTTTCAAAACCACCTTTTATTGAAAGATTAAAAATTGATGAAGGGGTAGAAAAACATATTTTATTACCTAATTATGATATGTTAGATGAGCTGTAGAATATTTGTATAAAAATTCCTTTTCTAGAAGCCATTAAGGAAATACAAATTTTTGCAAAGACAATTATGGAGTTGAGTATTAAAAGACCAAGAAGAAAGAGAAAAGAAATCCAAAGAAGTTAGTTAGTTGGAAAAATTATATATATCATGATGGGAAAAAAATATTTCAGAAATACCTTGATCCAGGAAGTCCCATTCTGAAAACATATATCAATTGTATTGGAATTACAAATACATTTATTGATTTAGGAGCATCTATAAACATCATGAGTAAAAAAACTATGAATCATTTCAAACTTCCCAATCTTCAATATACACCTACATTATTTCAATTAGTAGATATATATGTTATTAAACCTGATGGCGTATTAGAAGACATACTTGTATCCTTAGAGTCTTGGGAGTATCCTGTTGATTTTATGATTCTAACACCCAAGATTAATTTAGGAGGATATCCATTGACTCTAGGAAGACCATGGTTAGCTACAACGGATTCTTTTATAAGCTGTATATCTAGTGATATGTATATTTCTGATGGAAGTTCAACAAAAAATTCAAATTATATCCTCCTGCAAAAACAACAATAGAAGTACAACGTGAAGAATGGATAGATGATGATATTGATATACAACCAATATTTGTTACTTCACAATAGATGAAGAAGATCATCTTTTAAATTTAATGGAAAATAACGAGTCTTCCTCATATTGTGAATCTAATCAAACTTTTCAAGAATAATGCAATATTGAATAGTTCTCATCTCGTCAATTATCTTTTCATTCTATGCAAGATTTTGGCAATTCTCCAATAAAAATCTTCCCAGAAAAAACCTTGAATATCAATAATAATCTAGAATAATTTCAAAATAATGATTTAATAAAGATGTTACAAGAACATTCCCCTTATTATGCATAGGAATATATTTCCATGAAAGGAATTGATCCTAATACTTGTATACATCATATTTATATTGAAGAAAATGCTAAACCAATCTAATAGCCTCAGAGAAGAATGAATCCAAATTTGAGAGAAATTATTAAAGAGGAATTACAAAAATTGTTAAATGCAGATTTCATTTATCCAATACAGATATCCAACAGGTTTCACCATTGGTAATTGTTCCTAAAAAGAATGGAAAATGGAGAGTATGCATTAACTATAGGGAATTGAATAAAGCTACCTTAAAAGATCATTTTCCACTTCCTTTCATAGATCAAGTTTTAGACACATTGGTAGGAAAGGAATATTTCTCACTTCTAGATGCTTTTAGTGGATATAACGAGATCCAAGTAGCTCCAGAAGATGAAGATAAAGCCACTTTTACCTGTCCTTGGGGAAACTATGCGTACCGAGTACTTCCTTTTGGGTTGTGTAATGCGCCTACAACATTCCAAAGTGTAGTTTTAGGAACTTTTTCTGATCTAATTCATGAATGTGTGGAAGTTTGCATTGATGAATTTATGGTTTATGGAAATTATTTTGAAGAAGCTCTTAAAAATTTGGAAAAATTTCTCATTAGATGTAAGGAAACAAATCTCTCATTAAGCCATTAATTTTTTTTTATGATGTTTATTGAGGGGATTGTTGTAGGACACCATATTCCAGGAAATGGAGTTAGAGTGGACACATCTAAAGTAGAAGTTATTTCTAAATTGTCAATTCCAACTTGTCATCGAGATGTTAGAATCTTTCTCAGTTTTACTAATTACTATAGAATATTCATTGAAAAATTTATAAAAATAGCATCTCCACTTTTAAAATTGCTCACAAAGGACTGTGAATTCAATTGGAGTTCTGATTGCCAAAAATCTTTTGAAACATTGAAAGAAAAGATTTCTGAAGCACCCATTCTAAGAGGGCCAAATTGGAAATTACCTTTTCACATTTCAATAAATGCTTCAGAAACAACATTAGGAGATGTACTAGGAAAAAAATATTTAACTCATTCCATTTACTATGTCAGTAAAAATTTGACTCCTGTAGATTTAAACTATACTGTAACAAAAAATGGGTTTTTAGTTGTCCATGCCATCAATAAATTCAGACATTACACCACTAGCTATGAAACCTTTGTACATACAAATCATTATGCAATTAGGTACCTAATGAATAAACCAATTACTAATGCCATAATTACAAGATGGTTATTGTTGTTACAAGAATTCAATATTACTATTTTGGATCGACCTAGAAAGAAAAATACAGTTGCTAACTTTCTATCTTGGATTCAAAATGATAATAATGATGTACCTATAGAATATAATTTTCTTGATGAATATATTTTTGCAGTATCTATTAAATATCCTTGGTTTGTAGATATTTCTAACTATCTGGCTATAGGGAAGTTACCATTATATTTGTCTCCTCGAGAGAAAAGAAAGGTAATTCAGTGCATCTTACTCATGGATAAATGGAGAAATGTACAGAACAGGGCCATATCTGATTATTCGAAGATGTGTTAGAGAAGATGAAGTACCAAAAATACCACTTTTTTTTCATGATGAGCCATATGGAGGACACTTTGTTGACAAAAGAACTTCTTACAAATTCCTTCTCTTATGATATTATTGGTCTTTCCTTTTCAAGGATGCCAAAGAATATGTAAAGAGATGATTGTTGTTAGAAATTGGGAAACCTGTTCCTTTAGATGAAATGCCTCTATAGCCTTAGGTACTCATTAAACCTTTTGAGAAATGGGCTCTAGATTTTGCTCATCCAATTAATCCACCATCCAGACAAAAAAGGTACATTCTCGTTTGCACTGATTATGTTACAAAATGGGTAGAAGCTAAAGAAATTTCTTTTACTACTGAAGATACTGTAGTTTCATTTATTTTCGAGGATATTTTTAGTCATTTTGGTGTCCCAAGGGAGATTGTGACAAATCAAGAAACTCAATTTACATCCAAGTTAGTACAAAAGATAATGGAGGAATATAAAATCAAACATTGGAAGTCCACTCCGTATCATCCATAGGAAAATGGGTAGGTGGAATCCACCAATAAAATAATTGAATAAATTCTTACCAAGACTGTGCATCTGCATAGAAGAGACAGGGCATAAAAGCTCAGTACAAGAAAAAAGGTCATTGGTGAGGGTCATGCCTGTGACAAACCTTTAAGGTTCATCATCAATGTCACATATGGTGATGGTCTTTAAAAAAATGTTGTTGTAAGTGTATATAGTGATGGTTCTTTAAGGTTTGTCACCAAAGCCATTTTCAATGACACTTTTGGTGAGGTTCATTAGAGGCTCGTCACTAATTCTCTCTTTGGTGACACTTTTGGTGAGGGTCGTTAAAGGCCCATCACTAATTATCTCTTTGGTGACACTCTAGAGACAATCTTTTATTGACCCTCACCAATGCTCTTTTTGGTTACTTTTGGTGACAGGAAAAAAATATTCGTCATCATTGATCATTCCAATGAGTTTTTTATGACTATATGTACTTGTTACTATATTTTTTATCAAAAGATAATGATTTAAGACCATTGTTTTGGAGCCCTTTTCATTATGTGTCCAAGGCCATAGTGGTTAGAGTCAACCAATTTGTTAAGAATTAATTAGTGTGTATCATTTTCCTCAAGTAATAAGAATATAGTTTTCCTATGAGTCAACACATGATTCATCTCTATTAGGTTTATTATCTAGAAAATTCCCTTTAGACAAAGTTACACTAGTGTGTGTAGGAACTATATTATTTAATACATAATCAAGCTCTATCAATTCTATTAATCAGAGAGACCTAACACTCCCCAACACTCGTGGCACACCTTAACATGCTTTGACGCACACTAACATTCCTTGGCACCTCTCATGTCTTGGAACATCTTTGTACCTAGAACACCTTTCCATGAGTATGATGCCCAAGCACATGTTGGCATGCCCTAGCATAGCCTAGCACTCCCCTAGAATTTGTTGGCATGCCTTGTAGTCCCTAGAATTCCCTATAACACCTTGGCATAATATTCTATTGGCATACGTTAGCACTTGGCAGACATTGGCACTTGGCATGTATTGGAACCTATTGTTAGTGTGCCTAGCATGCCCCTTTTGAAAATGATAAAGTCATGACTTATTAACCCTCTTATGTGTTCATTTCCTTGCATTTTAGTTTGGTTATCCCTTTTGTTGCCTTGAAACTCCTTGATGCATATTAACATACTTTGGCACCTTGCACATCCTAGCATGTCTTAGCACCTGACATGTCTTGGCATGCCTTGGCACTATTTGGCACATGTTACTACACCCTGAAACTACCTAGAACACTCTAGCACTTCTTGAGATGCCCTAATATTCCCTGGCATGCCTTACCAGTGCTTAGCATACCTTGTCACTTCCTCCTTGGCATGACATCTAACACTCATTGACACTCCCCGATACACCCGCATATTCATTCACTTCCATGCATTTTGACCTAGTACTCCCTTGTGTTGTCCTAATACTCCTTAACACTCCTCAGCATGCATTGGCACTCTTTAGCAGACCTTAGCACTCTTCGACATGCTTTACCACTTCATAGCATGCATCACACTCCCTGACACACATTGGAACTTGACATGTGTTGGCGTGTTTGGAATGCATTAAGATGGTTTGATATGCATTGGCATGGTTTAATATTAAAGTTATTTGAGATCAATTATTGGAAAGTAGATGAGAATCAACGGAGGAAGATTTTTCACTTAGAGTGCACTGACAATTGGAACTTGGCACCTATTGGCACCAAGTGTTGGTGTGCCTAGCATGCCACTCATGGAAAATGTAAATTGATGAATTATTAACCCTATTATGTGTTCATTTCCTTGTTGTTTAACTTGTTTCTCCCTTTTTCTTCCTTAATAGTTCTTGGCATGCATTTTTACACCCTTGCACATCTTGGCATGCCTTATCACTTAGCACATCTTAGCTTGTTTGACATGCCTTCGCACTATCTGGCACATGTTAGCATGCACTAGCATTCCCTATTGCACCTTGGCATCCCTCCCCTCACAGCTAGCATTACATTTTTCCATGACATGGGAACCTTACATTCCGTAGAACACCTTGGCACTCCCTAGTTGGCATGCCCTTATAGATAGCCTTACTTTTTTTGTCACTTCAGAACCCAACCAATTCGTTAGTGAAACAATATTGTACGCAACCCAAAGTCTCTCTTTCTCAGAAATTCCTTTTTCCATGTCTTATCACAACCATAAGCTTGCCTCCTGCAAGTCCTATTCTGAACTTCTCCTAAAACACATCATCCTTGGGACACCTGGAATTCACTAGCACTCCTTGGCACACACTCTTATTTGTTCATTTCCAAGAATTTTTACCTAGTTCTCCTAAAAATGCATTGAAACTGTTTGCAATGTGTTAGCATGCCTTTTCATTCCTTGGCATGCGTTAGCACTCCTTAGCTATTATGCCCTCACAACTACCATTACTTTCTTTTAGACTTGGGAACCTAAACAAGTCTTTCCTTGACTACAACAAATTAACCAATTTATAGTTACTACAACTAGACTATGCCTTGTTAACCTAAGAACTACCTATAACACATCTTAGGCTACTCATGTCCAATCTCAACTCATTCCACTCGGCATGTTACCAAGTCAAGGCTCACGTCCAACCATGGCCATAAAACAACTAAGCAACACTTCTTTTTATCTTGACATTCGATAACACCCGACACGTCTAACAATCCCTTAGCAGTATCTGGCATTTGTTAGTATCCCCTTCATTTCTTGGCATGATTTGCACTCCCTAGCACATGCTAGCACTCCTTGATATTCCCTGACACTCTAGCATGCCTTGGCACTGCCTAGCCTATAACCTTGTCACTCCCTCCTTAAAACACTTGGAACTCACTGACACTCCCTATCACACACTCTTATCTACTCATTTCCATGCATTTTGAACTAGTTCTCCCTTGTGTTTATGTGGCACTCCCTAACATTCGTTGGCATCCATTGGCACACCCTAGCACTTGGCACATCTTGGCATGTTTCCCTGACACTCTAGCATTCCTTGGCACTACCTAACATATCTTGTCACTCCCTCCTTGCCACACCTAGAACTCACTAACACTCCCTGTCATACACTCTTATTCATTAATTTCCATGTATTTGAAACTAGTGATCCCTTTTGTTTCCTTGGCACTCCATAACAATCCTAGGCATGCATTGGCACACCCTAGAACCTGGCACATCTTGGCATGTTTCCTTGGCTTCTAACATGCCTTAACACGACCTACCATACCTTATTACTCCCTCAACACACCTATAACTCACTGGCACTTCCTATCATAAACACTTATTTGTTCATTTGCATGCATTAATTTGACCTAGTGCTCCCTTGTGTTTTTGTGGCACTCTGTAACACTTCCTAGCAGATGTTGACACACCGTGGAACCTAACACATCTTAGATGCATGTTGCCCTATCAATCTAACATGACTTAGCACAGCCTAGCATACCATGTCACTCTCTCCTTAGCAAACTTGGAACTTGCTGACACTCCCCTTCACACACTCTTATTCATTCATTTCCATGAATTTTTACCTAGTTCTCCCTTGTTTCTCCCTGGCACTCCCTAACACTCCTTAGCATACATTGGCACACCTTGGTGCTTGGCACATCTTGGTATGCTTCCCTAACACTCTATCATGCCTTGGAACTGCATAGCGTGCCTTGGCACTGCATAACATGCCTTGTCGCTCCCTCCTTATCACACCTGGAACTTGCTAACACTTCATTTCCATGCACTTGGAACTAGTTTTTCCTTGGCACTTAGCATGTGTTAATACTTCGTGGCATTCCCTGGCACACCTTGGCACTCCCTAATTGTCATGCCCTCATAGACATCTTTACCTTTTTTGGACTTGGGAACCCAACCAAGTCATTGGAAAAATAGTGTTATGCCCAACCCAAAATCTCCCTTTATTTGAAACTGCTTTGACCAACCCCTTATAATTATAAATATAGGATTACCTCCTACAATTCCTATTATCACCTTCTCCTAACACACTTTGTCCTTGAGACACCTGGAATTCATTGAGACTCCTTCGCACACACACTTATTTGTTCATTTCCATGTATTTTGACCTAGTTCTCCCTTGTGATGCCCTAACACTCCCTAACATTCCTCAACATGCATTGGCAATGCTCAACATGTGTTAGCATGCCTTTTCATTCCTTGGTGTTCCTTGGAACTCCTTAGCTATAATTCCTTCACAACTACCCTTACTTAATCTGGGACTTGGGAACCCAACCAAGTCTTGCCTTAACTAGAAGAACTTGACCAAGTTACAGTTACTACAACTAGACTATACCTTATTCACCTAAGAACCGACTATAATTCATCTTAGGCTACTCATGTATAATTTCAACTTATCCAACTTAACAAGTTACAAGTTACCATGTCAGGGCTCATATCCAACCGTGGCCATAAAACAACTGAGAAACATAGTTACATCTTGACATTCCATAACACTTGGCACATATAACATTCCGTTGGCACTATGTGGCACGTGTTAGCAACCCCTACATTCCTTGGATGCTTTTGCACTCCCTAGAACTCCCTAACATGCCCTGGAAATATAGCATGCCTTGGAACTTCCTAGCATATAACCTTGCCACTCCCTTCTTAACACACTTGAAACTTACTCACACTCCCTATCACACACTCTTATTCATTCATTTCCATGCGTTTTGAGCTAGTTCTCCCTTGTGTTTCCATGGAACTCCCTAACACTCCCTCACACCTGGGACATCTTGGCATGTTGCTGTGGCACTCTAGAATTCCTTGGCACTACCTAGCATACCTTGTCATTCAATCCTTAACACACCTATAACTCACTGACACTCCCTATCACATACTCTTATTCATTCATTTCCATGAATTTGAAACTAGCACTCCCTTGTGTTTCCTTGGAACTCCCTAACACTCCCTGGCATGCATTTGCACACCCTGACACTTGGCACATCTTGGCATATCATTGCCTTGGCCTCTAGCATGCCTTAGCATTGAAACAAATATCTTGTGACTCCCTCAACACACCTAGAACTCACTGACACTTCCTGTCACAAAATCTTATTCATTCATTTCCATACATTATTTTGACCTATTGGTCCCTTTTGTTTCCATGGAACTCTATAACACTTCCTAGCATGTGTTAGCACACCCTGGCACCTGGCACATCTTGTTCAGATGCTACCCTCGCACTCTATCATGCCTTAACACTGTTTAGTATACCATGTCACTCCATCCTTAACACACATGGAACTCACTACACTCCCTATCACACACTCTTATTCATTCATTTCCATGCATTTTGACCTAGTGCTCCCTTGTGCTTCCCTAACACTGACTAACACTCCTTAGCATGCATTGGCACACCTTGGAACTTAGTACATCTTAGGCTGCTTCCCCAACACTGTAGCATATCCTAGCACTACCTAGCATACCTTGTCACTCCCTCCATAACACACTTGGAATTCGTTAACACTCCCTATCACACACTCTTATTCATTCATTTCCATGCAATTGAAACTAGATTCTGCTAGCTAGGCTCTGGATATGCTTCTCAGGCTCACATAAACTAGAATTGTTGATGGATGCAACTCTTAGTGCATCTTCTAGAGGGTCACACACATACATGCGAATTGTTGATGGATCCTGTTAGCTAGGTTGTGGATATGCTTCTCAGGCTCACATAAACGAGAATTGTTGATGGACACAACTCTCAGTGCAACTAGCATTGCACATAGACAAAAATGAAATGTTGATGGATGTTAACTTGCATTGTAAATGCCTCTATGTGCACTAAAATTAGGTTTATTTTAATTGTTAAAGTGAATATTATGTGTCATATTGGGAAATTAAACCACCTATTTCCTATTTCAAAGTAGATAAATGAACGCTGCATTGCTGAAAACCAAGCTCTTCAATTTATGAATGCTTTAGATCTAGTTTTTCTCCGAATTAATTAAATATCAAAATTTTGATCAATTTAATAAACGTAAAGTTGAGACCTATATAAAATCATGTAAATTAACTTCAAATAATTCACTGTTATAAAGTATAAATTTACCCTTTTTAATAAACTTAATGTTAAAGTCGATATAAATTCACAAAAAATAACTTCAAATAATTCATGATTATAAAATATAAATTTACCTCTTTTCATTTCCTCTCCTCGTAATCATGAATTTCTAATTGATGGTAAGATTACTTCCTCTATCGAAAAACAACTCCAACAAAGAGACTCCAACACATCTTCAAGCAAATCCAACAAAGAGACTCCAACACATCTTATAACAAAATTTTATTGACTAGTAAGGAGTTCTATTCTAAATTTAAATAAAATAGTGTTAAACAAAAATGGAAAGAAACTCTAAAAATATTGGTGGGAAATTTAAATCCTAAGAAAAATGGTGGGAAATCTAAATCCTAATTTTGACATTGAATAGGAATGAGTTATATTCTCAATTTAAATAAAATAGTACTAAAAGAAATTGGTAATAAACCCTAAAAGTATTGGTGGGAAATCTAAATCCTATTTTCATTGAATTGGAATGAGTTATATTCTCAATTTAAATAAAGTAGTCCTAACAAAATGGCAAAAAACCCGTAAAAATATTGGTGTGAAATCTAAATACTAATTTCATTGAATAGGAATGAGTTTTATTATCGATTTAAATAACATGATGATAAAAAAATGGTAGGAAACTTCTAAAAATATTAGTGGGAAATCTAAATGCTAATAAAAATGGTCTAGCTAATGAGGAGAAACCAAAGTCCATGTGATCCAATACATGGTCCTCTTTTGTCGACAATTTGGGCCCTTTGTTTCAAGATATCTTATCTTCTTTGGAAATAGGGCATAAACAAGTTGTTCTAGATATTTCAAAATGGATCACTCTTCACCTATGTTCCTCTCCTTTGTGCCACATGTGATGTGAATGTCAATTGTAATTTTCTTGACTTAAACGTTCTTTTTTTGTAAATTTGACCCTTGACTATGCCATGAAAACCCTCCAAAACATTATTAAATGATGGGAGTTCTTCTTCATGTGTGAAGCTAGTGGGCTGTGACTAGTCGTCCAAGATACCTCCAAATATTTGATTTGTGCCTTGGGGAATGTGACAGATACCCTCAATGGAAAACATGCATATAAATTTCTAGTCAAGTGCCCCAAATATGAGATGTTTCCACTTGTGCAATTGTGCTTCCAAATATGTGAGCTCAACAATAAAACACACCTTAAAATACATGAATGTCTCTCAACATGTGAGATAAATATACCCTTACCCGAGTCTTCCTGTGTTGGAAATTTGGGTTTATTGTCACAAGATATCTCCCCTTCTTTGGAAATAGGACATAAACAATATTTTTTATGTTTCTAAATGGACTACTCTTCACCTGTGTCCTTCTCCTTTATGCCATGTGATACAAATGCCAATTTTATTATTCTTGGCTATGGTGTTATTCTTTGATACATGTGAACCTTGACAATGCCATGAAATCCTCCAAAATCTTCTTAAAGGATGGGAGCTCCTCTTCATGTATGAAACTAGTGGAATGTGACAAGTTATCCAAAATTCATCCAAATATGTAATTTGTGCCTTGGGAAATGTGAAAGGTACCCTCGGTGGAAAACATGCATAAATATTTGTGACAAAGTGCCCTAAATGCGAGTTGTTTCCACTTATCAATTGTGCCTCTTGTTGATGATGAAACCGACACTCTAGTTGTGCAAGGCTCACAAAGTGCCACTTTACCTCAACTCAAGGTTGTTGCCATTCTCACCTCAGTAATGAATCATCTCACTAATTATTGAATCCTAGGGGTGTTGCAAAGCAAAAATTTATGGGGTCTTTTATGTGACTAGATCAATAACATTGAAAACCATATTTACATTGGATGGTTTAACATCTGGATGATCCTTGCCCTATTCACTAAAACTTTTGTATTCATTATTGCTTTCATCACAACACCTCCACTAGATATTGATGGTATTTATGAGGCTATTTATAGTTGTGATAAGGGGATTAGGGGTCCTATTATCACAACCCATAACCTATAATGTGTTTAATACCTTAGCCAAGGGGGGCCAAGGGTGTAGTTGTAGGGTCATTTGGACCAAATTTGGGGGTTCATAACATTAGGAAAAGTGGAATGGCATGACCAAAAATGTTGTGGGGGGGTATGTTATGGTGTATTGAATGGGGAAAGGGGACACAAAGGTAGCATGGATGGTAGAAGTCAGAGGTAAAATCATGGTTTACTAAGATCTATAATCCTAACATTAGAGAATGAGATGGGGGTTTAAGACTTAATTTCATAGGGTCTAGGGGACCTAGAGAGAAGGTAGTAAGAGTAATTGATAGGGGAACCCCCAATAGTGGTGATAAGGGGACTAATAATCCAATTATCACAGACCATAAGCCCTTAACCCATAGCCACTAAATTCCCTATCCTCTTAACCCCCAATCCATAATCCCTTAACCCGTACACCCACAACTCATAACGTTCTTCGCTGCCCCATCGATTCGACTAGATTTTTATCGTTCATTTATTATATCAGATTTGGGTTCACTCTTTTTCGAGCTTTAATTGAGATATTCTTCTCCTGATTTGGATTTGGAGGTTTTCGCTATGATTTAGAGAAGAAAACATGTTGTCTGCATATGGATAAAATTTCAACCTTCGAGAAATCCATGGTGTATGGATACGTTTGAAAGGTATTTTTCTGATCTCATTTCTATGATTTTATTGTTAAAATTTCAATGTATCTAAACTTATATACCGAATTATGGTGAAGAAGGCAGGGTTAGGGTTGACAAGAGTTTATAAATTTAATCATATTTTTTTTCATGATTAGCAAGACTGGGCACTCCTATGGAATTATGATCTTAAAGAGTTTTGGTAAATTCAATGGTGATGTGGATTGATCAAGAGGCTACAATTGCTTCTGAAGTTCTCCTATGATTGTGTTTCTTCTTGTGATATATGGAACAACTTATGCTGGTATTTAATTTGTTCCTTGCTCTAATACCATGTAAAAAATCCTTGCACTATTTTAGTGAACAATTCTGAAACTAAATTGTAACACCAAGACACATAATTTCTCTACTAGTTGAACCAAAATAGAACATAATTAAATAACAATGACACAATTGCAAAACAAAATTTTTCTAAGGAACTCAACTGTAAAAACCTTCTCCTTGATTGAGAATTTTATTGATAGAAAATGAGTAATGGATCTCTTACAATACAACTTTGTTTCATTGGAAACCAATCTAGTTTTCTTTGCTTGTCATAAGCTTGAAACACCTGAAAGACCCTTCATATACTTCCCTGAATCCATGTGCATAGGCTACTCCTACTTAACTAAGAAACACTGTTGATTTCCATGATCTTGGGTCTAGGATAGAATCTTGGAATCCTAGAATCTCAACAAAATCTACTTTCCACAATGGAAAATAAATAACAGTAAATAACACATGCACAAGTATGCACAACTTTTTACAAAAATATTGTACAAATATGTACAACCTAATCTTCGTTATATTAAACCAATCTGAATAATACAACAGCCTATGGAATACAAGATAAAATGACAATCATGTTGCAAAATCTTTGTCGTATCTTGTCCTACTAGTCCTTCACTCCCATTCTTCTCTCTAGCTACATCTTGGTCCATCAAAGGATAACACATAGAGTCTCGAAGAGGGCTTCCACCTATCACTACTACAATTTTCTTCTACTTTAATGAACATGGGTTGATCCAATTTGCTCTTCTAGGTTGGCCAATCCCTAAGCTCCAATATGCCTTCTAGTAGCCTCTTTCATCCATCAAAGAGCTACACATAGGCTCCCACTAAGCCCTAAGTTAACAGTAAGCCATTAACCTCTAACCCATATAGACCTCAACCCCATGGCACTCAACCCCCTAAAACCTAAGCCCTAACCCTTTACCCTTTACCCTTGATTCGTAAACCCTTAAACCCCTTAAATCCTAGAACCTCTGAACCTTTCTCCCAATCAGTAGGTGCTCCAACACTAATATTCTTGGTCATCTTAGGTTTTCATCTACTAACACCTCCACATACAACCTCCAAGAACTAGTAGGGTTGAAGGAAAAGAACCAAAAATTCCCTAAATCTGATCCACATTTTATAGACAGTCACATTTCTCCCAAATATCCTCTATGTATTTTATTTCAAAGGGAAACAATATGTTCTTATAGTGTCCACAAGTGTATCTAAGTTCACAGGAATAAAGTAAGGTTTGTCTCTATGCATGACCCAAATTTAATGTATGTCCACTAAAGAAAAACGAGAATATAAGGATGTCCCTTTAGCTGTCATCATCCTTTAACACTAGTCCATATCTCACAAAATGTATGGGTAATGGTCCCATACAAGTCTACAATATTTCTCAAAGGTTTTGCCCACAACATGTTGAAAACAACATTCAATGTCACTTGGTTTCTCCAAGTATATTTTAAATTGATGCACACAGTCCTCAACTACATGAATGGCGTAGTATTCAAGCTATCCATTTCTAGGTTCATTCCCATTTGACCCCAATTTTTATTCCTTAAATACAAAGCTAACTAAGGTCATCTTACAAGTGGATCTCACTTTTGCATTTGGTGAGAATACCACCTCGTTCTTTAGTGTTGGATTTATTCTAAACATAATTACACAAATAATCTCAATATATGTGGGGCTATAAGGAATATTAAGAGGAGAAAACAAAGGTCAAACTCAAACTATTGTCAAACATACATCAAGCATATATACACAATTAAATAGTCTAAACATGTAATTATTACATTGTTTGATCGTTTTGGATTAACTCCACCATTTTATTTACCCACCTTCATGTTATTTTTTCATTCCATTAATTCTTCAACAACCGCTTTCAATTTTCCAAGTTCCTTGACTTTTTATCCCAATATATCTTTTGCTTCATGCAATTGAAGTTGATAAATAAAAGAACAAATAAAATATATTAGATGAGGACATGGAAATTTCATATAAATAAATACAAGAAGTGAACTCTATGGATCCAAATACATATCAAATCTCTATCAAAAGAAAGGTGTGCACCAAAATCCAATGAAAAAGAGCCATTAACAGATAACCCAAAAAGAAAGAAACAATTCCAAGAGATATGTAGGATGATGCAAAAGAAATGGATGTAGAGTAAGTAACCATGAAAAGCATGGTAGAAGAGTTAAAAGGAAAATATTTTCAAACAATAACGGAAAAAATTGTGTAGATGTGGATAACCCAACACAAGAAATTAACTTTATGGAACCAAATATAGATCAAATCTCTATCAAATGAAAGGCCCCAGAAACCAACCAAGAGGACCCATGAGAAGACAACCCAGAAGAAAGAAAACAATTCTAGGAGATACCTAGGATGATGCAAAATAAATGGATGTGAAAGAAGTAAGATTGGCAAGCATGGTAGAAGAGCTAAAAGGAAAATATTTGCAAACAATCATGAACAAATAGTGTAGATGTTGCATGAACCCTACTTGAACCTTTGTAATGATAAAGGGATCACCTCTCAAAGATAATTTTAGTCAAGATATGGCATCCAAATTCATAACTTCAAAGAATCCTCAAAGAACCACAAGGAAGGAAAAAAGAATGGCAAAAAAAGCAACAAAAGCCTCATACAAGAAGTGAGCGAGATGCTATCCAATTCAAGTAAGGTGGTTCTCATGACAGATGTATTCCACTCCATTCCTCATCATTCCTAGTGAAATTAATCACATGTAACAATAGGGGCCTCAACTACAAATGAAAGTTGAGGCTCCCAAAAGGTAAAAAACATAAAGAAATCCCTACAGTACTCATACTACAAGAAACAAAATTCTCCAATGAGCATCTAACCAAAATCCTATAGAAATGTTAGAAAGGCAGTGTTCAGTGGAATTGGATGCAAAAGGAAAAGTTTGAATGCTAGCTCTTGTATGCAATCCTGTGGAAGGTACCATGCCAATCTAACTATAGCCCCATGAATTCTTTTAGGTCATTTTCAATTCAAAAATTTTAAGTCAATAGTTAGAATTACAAATACATGTTTTCTAGTTCTATTGAATGATATCCACTCCATATCTTTAAAAGACCTATGGATAATGGTGTGTAACTTCCACATCATTAAATTGATGGAAGAAAAAAAGGTGGCTTGCAATAACTGGACTCTGATGCCTAGCTCTTCCTTAACCTCATGCACGACCTGCATGCCACATATGCAGATAATATACATGGGATACTTACTTGGAATAATAATAAAGGTGGTTTCCCTCAAATCACTTCCAAACTTGACAAATTTTGGTTTCAAAAGATCCTTGGGACAATGAGACCTTGGTAGAGGTTTTAATCCTTCTCGGTTGCATATCATATCATTAGCATGTAAGCTTGGAAGTAGATATCAAAGAAAGCCCCAAAAGTAGACCCTTTCACTTTGAAAGATTTTTTCTTAGGGATCCTTCCTTCTTGGAAAATTCCCAATAATGGTGGTAGGAAGCCACTCCTCGACTGGGCTCAATTATGCACAAATTCCAGTACAAAAGTAAGTTCTTAAAAGCTCAAATAAAAAAATGGAATAGAGAATCTTTTTGGAACATCCACCAAATCAACTAGGAAATAGAGGATCACATGGAATAAGTCCAACAATGCATTATTCTTGAAGGTTGAAATGAGAAATTAGTTGAGGAATAAAGTGAGCTTCTCACTCAATTAGAAGAAGGCTACATTTAGGAAGAATTTCTCTAGTGCCAAAAATCTCACATAAGATGGCTTAACGAGGGAGGAAAAACTCTAGATTTTTCCACAAATCCATGATCAAACACCACCATCACAACAAAATCTTCTCACTTCAAAGCACTATAGGATATAAGCGTACAAACCACGAAGAGTTGGAAGGATAATTAGTTGGTTGAATTATCTTTAATAAATCAATTAAATTTAAAGTCACTTTTATAATATAAATACTACTTGGTTAATTGGCAAAGGTTGCAAGTCATATTTACTATGACAAAATGAAGGACCAACAAGTATGATCACCATGTACAACATAAAAAATGTTAAAATTGATCGGGGGTTGGGAAAGTGTATGTAAAGAATACTTGCATTTTTTTAATAATCAATTTAGTTGTCTCAAAAATACTTGTAGTTACATCAATATCAACTAATATCGTTACAATTGAAGTTTATCTTTCACAAACAAAGACATCATCCATGAGAATACTTTTTCCTTGGTTGTTTTCAGTTGTACATAAATCTTGAATAGTCTAGGGTTCCAATGGGAGTCCAAGAACTTTTATCCATACTAGGGTTTCTGGTATGGTATCATCCCTAGCATAAAAAGGAGTGGTGGGGTTTTATAGAAAAATAAGACCTATCCCCAAACCAAACTTCATTTGATATAGAAACTACATCTTCTTTGTTCTAAAAGACAAAATGAATTCATCTCTCTTGCTACCATGTGAGTTGCTAGTATATAGCATACACTTGAACTCTGACTCTACTTTATCTATCTCAGAAAGTAGTCCATCCCTACCCTCTTGCCAATAAAATTTCATGCCAAAGGGCATCTTGAAAGGTCAAGGATTTGGTTGAATGCAATGTATTCCCCCACAACTAAGAAAATGTTTTTCCTCAACTTCTAATGACTTTACATCATTACTATTTCCAATGAACCAAAAACCTTCCTTAGAGGCCAAGAAAACCACATGTTCCTTATACACTCCTTCAACATCACATTCTATCAATAGTTATAGAGGAGGGTTCAAGCACATAGGAAGACATTCTTTTTTCTAAAGATTAACTCTCAAATTGAAAGAATTGGTTAGAGACAATACACCCATAGCCATTTCCTACTTAGGAGGACCCTTATAATTGTCCAAAACATGGAAATATTAGAACATGTACCACCAATCTTATCAGTACTCATAATATTTGACCAACTCAAAAAACTCTTATCTTCACATTGTTTAAAGTATGTGAAAATGTTCTTAATCATCTTAAATATCACGTTATTACATTATCCATAGACCTTTTCCCATAAATCTTCTATTACTTATTTACAAATTAATTAAAAAACTTATGTAATATTTAAACAACATATCATTATCATTCACTCACTTTGCAATTTCCTTTCCCACTTCAGCTCATGTTAACTTTTATAAAATGAAAGGGGAAAATGAAAAAAATAATATTTTTTTTTTAAATATGAAGGAAATTGAAGAAACTAATAATTTTAATAAAATAAAAGGCCAAAAATGAAAAGGAAGTTATAAAAAGGGGAAATGTGCATTCTCCTCGTTTTGGTCATTTGTATTTTTGAAGAAATTTCCTTTCCCACTTCAGCTTGTGTTAGCTTTTATAAAGTGAGAGGGAAAGATGAATGTTAGCTTTTATAAAGTGAGAGGGAAAAATGAAGAAAATAATATTTTTTTAAGTAGGAGGGAAGTTGAAAAAAATAATAATTTTAATAGAATAAATATCCAGAAATGAAAAAGAAGTTGTAAAATGGGAAAATGAGCATTCTCCTCACTTTGGTCATTTGTATTTTTGAAGAAGAGAACTCTGAGAGTTTGGAATCCTGTGAGATGACGAAGTTGTAAAAACCGATTGGGAAAATTAGTTTTAGGAAAATTAGTTTTGGTGGTGAGAAACCCGCCCTAGCTAGATTGGAGTGAGATTTTTGCATTGACTGCATTGCCATGGAAGCAAAATTTGACATTGGTGCTGCCCTAGCTAGATTGGAGCAAGATTTTTCCATTGACTGCATCACTGTGGAAGCGAAATTTGACATTGTTGCAAATTGGGTAGGATTTGGAACTCACGAAGGTACTAATTTCATGAATTCTTCCACAAATATTTGTGCCAATTGCATGTTTGATGAGAGAAATTCTAGACATTTTGGGGTGAACTTATCTTTCTATTGGTGTCTAAAGTTCTGTGTGGTAGAATAAAGGTTGAAATACTTAATCGAGGGCATTTAGTTCCCAAAAATTGCTGAACAAAATCCTGAGAAAACTAATTAAGTGTGGGCTGGTTCTCAATGGCTTAGAGGTGCACTTCTCTTACTATTGGTTTCTGAAGTTCTATATGGTAGAATAAAGTTAAAAATGCTTAATCAAGGGAATTTACTTACCAACAATTTCCTAATGAAATCTTGAGAAAAATAATTATGTTTACTTCCCAACAATCGCTCAACGAAATCCTGAGTAGAAAAATAATTAAGTGTGGTTGGTTCTCAATGGCTTAGAGGTGCACTTCTCTTTCTATTGGTGTCTGAAGTTCTGTATGGCAGAATAAAGGTCAAAATACTTAATCAAGGGTGTTTACTTCCCAAAAATTGTTGAACGAAATCCTGAGAAAAATAATTAAGCGTGGGTTAGTTCTCAATGGCTTATAGGGCGTAATTCTCTGAGATATCTCCAAAATTCACTGCAAAGTTTTTACAAGGGTAAAATCCCATCAATAATGGAACCCAAGTTCATTAAATGAGGCACATTCTCTTTGATATATTGGCTGTTGTTGCTAACAATAAATTTTGGTCCAAGTTTACCCTCTAAGAAAGGTGTAGTAGTCAAGTTAGAGGGAAAATCTTTGTGTTTATACCTCCTATATGGGTCAAATTGATATGGTTGTAGCTATCCCTAATCAATAATAGCAAGGTAGAGGGGTTTCCTCAGCATAAAAAGGGGAGCACTTTGAAGAAGAGATAGGGTTATACCAACTAGTATCAATAATATTTCATGAGATGAGGGCTAAAGCATATTTTGGAGGGACGTGGAAGTGTGAAATGGAGTGGAAATCAACCCATAATTTTCACTATTTGCAAATAGAACTAAGGTATTTATTGTGGGAGGTACATACTTGTGTCTTAGAGCTTGAAAGTGGAAGAGGATAGAGAAACATGACCTTAGTTTATGTTTGGGGTGTGGTTTGGACCAATAACAGTCATCTACAACATCTCATATTTCTAGATTCATATAACAAAAAGAAGACTAATTATAATGCGTTGGTTTAAACAAAAAAAAGACAAGTTGTAATGTGTTGGTTTATAACAAAGACTTGGCCCTTACCTTTGCACAAGAAGTTGTTGTGTTGGTTTATTACTATTGGAGTTTATTTATCTTGTATTTGTAATGTCCTTAAATGTCAAAAGCATCAAAATATAAGTTGAAACCTATAATTAAAACAAGGAGAGTTGCAGAGCAACTAGTCCCTGCCCAAGAGCATGATGGCAGAGCAAAGTTTCAGGGAGTAGAGCATGATGGTATGAGCAAAGTATGTTACAGAAACAAAGTTCGTTGCATACTCATGTTGAAGTCTACAATGAAATTCATCCATGCTTTGTGCAAAACATAGAGCTTGGTTTGATATAGTAGAATCATATAATGTTTAGATATGTTGGTCTATTCCAAATTCCAGCATGGTATTTGATAGTCCAGTGCAATGAAATTTAGATATGCAGAATAGGTCACAAAGGATATAGAATTTTCCATTGTATAAAACAACACTAATACTACAAAACCAAAAGGTCATCTGTTAGGGAAATAGAATTAGGGTTTTTCTCCGACAGAAAATATGGGGTATGGAAATGCACCACTATTAGAATGGTATTTGAATGGGATAGAAAAGGCTCACTAGCTAGAGAAATGGTAGATGATTTGATAAATAGTATGAACCAACTACAAAAAACTGGAAATCAAGTTATAAAAATAAAAAGATGTAGAACAAAAACTGTAGTTACATTTATCCTAGACCATAGGGAAATTGAGCCATCCTCAATATTATAGCCACAATATTTGATTTTGATTAAGCATTGTTGGAAAAGGTATTGAAGACAACAAGTAAAAATATGTAGACAAGAAGATACTAAAGACAAGTATAATAACAGTATTACCCAAAAAAACAAAGTGGCACTTAGGATGCACAAAATAACTCCTGGGATATAACATGATAAATTATTGAGAATTAATCCTGCAAACCATTCATAGTACACTCACATTTTCTTTGGCAACTCTTCAATCTTTGTAGTTAGAAGTAAGTGCTCATTTTAACGGAAAATGCTACGATACCAACAATTTTGGTTTTCCTTCTTCAAGATAAGGATGGATATAAAAAATATGTGCTGGCATAAATTCATGTCGTGTTAGTATCCATATTACCCAAAAAAAACAAAAGTGCCACTTAGGACGCACAAAATAGCTCTTGGGATATAACAGGATAAATTATTGAAAATTAATCGTGCAAAATATTCATAGAACACTCACTATTTCTTTGGCAACTCTTCAATCTTTGTAGTTGGAAGTGGGTTCTCATTTTAACGGAGATGGCTACGATACAAGAAATTTTTGTTTTCCTTCTTCAAGATAAGGATGGAGATCAAAAATATGTGCTGGCATAAAGTCATGCCGTGTTAGTATCCCAACAATTGGAGCTCTCCAAAAAAGCAAGAAAATGAGAGTGAGAACCACCACAAAATATCCAAATGTGGAATAAGTTTGACATAATTATAGCTTATGAATTCAAACCCAAAGAATAATCAAGATGATGTAGGTGAAACTAAGTACATAGGTTTTCTTGAGCACTATTGGGTACTAATTGCATAATCCCAAAAATTCTTATATCATGTAAAGATACAGAGAAACAATGACGCAACCTAAATTCAGCCCTCTCGTATTAGTCTTGCCCCCACCGTTGGGGAAAGATGCATCATGCAAGATAAATGATATGTTTATATCATATCTAGGTAGTTTATCATCATGTCCTGATGATATCGTGGTACTACCTAAGAAATTGGGATGACCATTTCCTAAGAATATCTCTTGTAGGTTTTGGAAATTCTTCATTGCTAATAAACTGTAGGTTCTCTTCTAAAACTCAATAAATTGGTTACTGAAAATAATAAAGGATCATATTATCCTCCTTAGATGACTACCTACACGTGCCTTGCATATCCTAGAGATTTGGGTGCCTGCCTATGTTGACTATAAGCACCAGCATGCCTTCAATCCTTCTCCTCTTTGTGGTAGCTTATTGTGATCACACAAATTTAATTTCTATTTGATTTCTAGATTATATGATCAGGGAAATTTTCTTATGTAAGATTCAACATCTTTGTCTTCCAAGTCAGATGTCCACATTGTTTGTTTTTTTTAATACATTCCTCTTTGTAGATAAGTCATTTTAGCAGTCATAAAAACCATTCATCATTATAAGGAATATTTATTTTAGACATCCATGAAGTAATAGGTAAACTATATTGTGCATCACTATGGATTCTATAGTGAGAAGAAACTTGCATACTCTATGCTTCAGTTAGATCAATCGACCTTGATTCCATTATGGCCAAGAATGTCCATTTGGTTGGATTTCCTTTCCTGTATTCCTCTCAGTTTCATAAGCAGAACTATGGTTTTTGTTGTTATATCCCACTTATTCAAGATGGGACAATAAATTGGTTACTAAAAATAAGAAAGGATCATATTATCCTCCTGAGATGACTACCTTCACATGCCTTTCATATCATAGAGATTTGGTGCCTGCCTATGTTGAATATAAGCACTAGCATGCCTTCAACCTTCTCCTCTTTGTGGTGTCTTATTGTGATCACACAAATTTCATTTCTGTTTCATTTGTAGATTATATGATCAGGGAAAGTTGCTTATGTAAGCTTCAACATCTTTGTCTTCCAACTCAAATGTCCATATTGCTTAGTTTTTTTTAATATAATCCTATTTGTACGTATGTCATTTTAGTAGTCATAAAAACCATTCATCATTAGTAGGAATATTTATTTTAGACATCCATGCAATAATAGGTAAACTATACTGTGAATCACTATGACTTATGTAGTGAGAAGAAACTTACATACTTTGTGCTTCAGTTGGAACAATTTGTCTTCATTCCATTATAACTAAGAATGTCCATTTGCTTGGATTTCCTTTCCTATCTTCCTCTCCCAATCATAAGCAGAATTGTGATTTTTGTTGTTATATGCCACTTATTCAAGACGGGATTGTTTCTACATTTCACCAAGATTATTTACGTCCCAACAAACTGAAAAATTGTCCACAAATATTTTAGCATCATTTGAACATCTACTTAACTATCACCTCTAATATTGATCTTGGTTTCATCAGCTAATTTGAGAATGTTGTTTGGTAGCAATCTGAGGGCAAGATTTACTAGATTTACTCATTTGTTGCATTTCTTGCACAAAGAGATGACTTCTGCTTCACATTAGTGGGTATCCAAAAATTGATTTAGATGACCTTAGAGTGAACACAGAGTATGTTGGTTACAGTGCAACATCTCCTTCTATCCAACGTTTTAATTAATTATTAGCGGTTAGGTTACACTTTTTAATGAATTCTATTGCGTTAGAGGGAATTACTTTAATGAACTTTAATTATTAGCGATTGTTGGGTGTATATATATGGTGGGAGAATAGAGTAGGTAAACATAAGTTTAGAGAAAGGAAGGATCTAAAGGTCTTGCTATTAATGCAATCTTCATTAATGAAAAGTATTTGCTAGTGGTTAAGCCTGACCGACCTCCATCATGGAGTTCCTTTATTTGGTTTCATTTATTCATGCAAGGCATTTGATTGTCTCATATGCATCACCTAAAAATAAAAATTCACTTATTTGTGAACCGTGTGGGTTTTTAGCCTTTATCCCATGCCCTTTTTACATTCAAATTCCGTTTTTCCAGTGGTGGTTAGGCCGAGCACATTCTTGTTTTGAAGGCCCGATGTCTAATGATATTTCTTTTCTTATTTCAGTGTTGCTCGTTCACAAAATTGTCTTCCCAGCTAACATCTCTCATTCTACGTATAAAGTTGCTGGCACTGATCGTTAAACATATGAGTTGATCTTCTTATGAAGCATCACTTGTACATAGCTTAATATTTCTATGGTTCTAATGACTGAGCCCGCCAGACCCCTGATACTCATTGACCTTGAATGAATGAGTGATCATACTTTCTTGCCTTAGCTAGTATTAAGGAAGAGTGACTCTGTTCCTTTGACCACTATGAGGAAGAGAGCTTGATAGCATAGATGATCCTTACCAGTGAAGCAGAAACAATATCTGTTGTTAAAAAAACAAAGTCTAAAGGTCCATTTATCGCATTGGTCTCAAAAACATAATTATCGTATTTACAGGCAGAGCACTAGTAAAGGACCTACAGGCTTATCATCACTTAATTTCTTGTGAATAATAAAAGCCAATGTCAAGGCAATAGAGCTAGCATGAAACCTACCCGCCCAGAACCCTCCTTAATTCCTACCAAGATTCCCATCCCCGATGATGAAAGAAGGATAAACTAAAATAGGAACTAGAGGTAAAAGGTGGTCGTAGATGAGGACAATAAATGTGCATTAAAAACCTAGCTCGAAGAAGCCTGGGATAACACCTTGATACCATTTGACTCCAAAGAGAAAAGGCACCTTGAAACCATCAACTATGGCAACAATGTATGCAAAATTACTATAATTTCAGGATCATCTGCCAACTAAGACAAAATCCTACACAACAACGATTAGCAACTAAAACAATTAACAACTAAGACAAAATCATACACAACAACGTTTAAACAAGTAGTAGACAATTAACATTATACTTAAAACATTCAAGATGAAAAACATTTATACAGAGAGCAAGACATACCAGTAAAATCAGTCTTGGTTCGTAAACATAGAGAACAAGGAAGAAATCCATACACAATAAAATAGAGGACAAAACTTCAACATTTTACTATATCAACTAGGCACCCAGATCCAGCATAGGGGTCACATCATCACAAGATGCATCCTCTACAGCATGGTTAACTAAATAACAATGCTTCAGTTGGATACAGAGTCCAAACCTAGGACTCACCAACTTCTTCATGAGTTACAAAGTCCAAGCCCAGGACTCACTAACTAGTCAACCATGAATCGTTCACTGAATGAATGACTAGGTAACCAACTTCTCCCACTTTTATAAACATATTTTTCCTTTATTTTAATGTTATAATGATATAATATTATCTTTTCATCAAGATACCTTTTTCCAGTCATGGATTCATCGGGCCCATACATATTTCCTTTACATTAGAATCAGACTGCATTTGTTTTGGATGATTCTTATGAAAAACGACATGGTCATCATGTGGAGGCTTTTGGTTGTATTCATCAATAGCATGGTCAATATTGAAATGTGGAACATTATTCTGATTAATTCTTGTTTCACCCTCCTTTTACTCTTGAACAAGATTAAATGATCTTTTATAACCCTCACCACTTCAACAACTATGTCTCACTTCCCTTCATTTTCTAGAGAATAAACAACCTATTGGAAGATTTTGGCACTCACATTTATACTTTTTTCTCCAACAAAATATCGCAAGATTCCTCTATCCTCCTAGCTTGATAAATATATTTAATGAATATACAATAGGTTTCCAAGTAGGGTTTAGTCCCTTGCTTTTTGTGGCATTGAAAAATTCCCACGCTTTAGAAGTGTGTCCCTAGCTTACTTCTCCAACAATCATTGCTATGATAATTAGAGCATCACGTTCACAACCACATGCTTGCATTTCCCAAAGGTGCTTATTAAGTTATTAGCCTCTTTGTATTTTATTTCCCTGAAAAGATGCTAAACCAAGGCAGTGTAGCTTGAAACAATAGGAATTCAAACTAGTTCTTTCATGATATGCATTATATCAAATCCTCTCTTCAACTAGCCTGTTTTCAAGTAATCATCGATGAGGATGCCATAAAAATTTTCATCAGGCATACAATTTTTCATTTTCATGACGTTGACTGCATTTCATAATCCATTTTTCCATTTTTTTCACAATCTTTAACTAGCATATGGAAACTCTTGGGCTTAGGCAAAAGGCTTCTCTCCTTGATCTCATGGATCAAGTCAAGAGTTTCCTCAATCCTTCTTGTTATATATTAACATTTCAAAAAACACGCATAAATTTCTTGCTCGAAAATATGGGAAAACTTCAACATCTCATCGACAAGAGCTCTGAAAAGTTTTCCTTATTCAGACCAACATGTCATGAGAACCCTATATACGGTAAAATTCACAATCATATTTTCTGAAAACATCACTGAAGATTTTGCGAGGCTAAATAATAGTTAGCAACAGATTCACACCTTCCTCAATCTATTTTATTAACAAAAAATAGTAGCAAGAGAAAATGTTGCTTCAATCAAAATATATTTTGATTGTGCATTGAGGAGCCTTAGGACTAGTCCATTGTATTCAATTACAATATTTCTTTCATGTAAATAATTCCTGCAGTTAAATAATGCAGTAAGAACTGAAGAAAATTTAGCTCAAGTATTGTCATTAGTAGAATAAAATATTTTAGTAATTGATTCAATTCCATCACTTCCGGTACTATATTTAGTAGAGATCTTAAGGCCTCCAAAACATGAGCTTTTGTTTTTGGTAAATCACCAGTTAGAAAAGTAATGAGTTGGCTGATATTGCTACTATTTGATTTATGGGTGAGATGGTTCAGTGTCTTTGTAGTAATTTATCTTCGCTTGGACTACTAGTTTTTCAACAACCCAATAAATGTAGGTACAGCATCTGCAATTTAAAAACATGAATTTATATCTTCACTATGATTACAGAGGTTCACAATAAAATTTTTAGAGTGCTTTTTCAATTTTGAAGATCAAATCTCCGAAATCTGGACTAGAGGAGGTATGCCACCTGCAACAGTAATTTCCCATTTTCTTTCGTCATTTTTCATTTGACAGCATACAAAGAAAGGCCATTGCAAATTCTTGCTGCTATTTGAAGAAAGGGCAAGAAGAAAAATGAAGCATTCTAGTGCTTCATTGCTGAATCTTGACAGCTACTGCGTATACATCCTTGTCTACAATATACACATTAGGTATATCACCAAATCCTTGAAATGAAATATTTTTGCATGCAGGCCAAGATTCCTACATTTTAGTCACCCATTGATAATATAAAATATCAGGAAACCACCACTCTGGTACAAGTGCCAGAATTCAAGTACCACTATGATAGTATGTTTGTTTGCACCAGAACTAGGAAGTAGTTACACTAAGGTAGATGTAATTCAAGTCCATATCTCTGCAATTATTGCAATAAAACATTTATTTTGCACAGATTTTTACCAATCTTCCAATTTTGCAATGCTTTGACAATAGTCATGAACCATTCCAATAAAAAAATACAATATAGACCCAAAGAGGGGATCTTCATTTTTGTCAAAATAGAAATATTACCAACTTGGTGAAAGTTTTCTTTGAGAAAGCTGGAAGAGACTACAATGATTTTGGATCTTCGTAAACATTCCTGATGACTGCTATGGGCCAAATTGTAAATTGATAAGTTGTGACAATTGTATGACCTCTTAAGTGGATATTTAATAAGAACAGAGCTATGTTTGAGCTTTGATTAGTTTGAAATAAAATTGAATGTCTAAATATATAGGCATTTTGTGCTACTTGTGCAATTGATCCACCCTTTGTTAAACTTGGGGAGAAAACTTTAGAGGGAGAACATTTGTACTGCCTCAACACATATTCTTAGTGGAATTTTAACAAACACTTCCATTGCAAACTCTAATCTCTTACTAGGAATACCACTTTTGTTGCAAACTCATATGCAAGTGTTGTCATTGGTAGGTTGTAGGTTCAAACTCCACACCAGCTAGCTTTCACCAGATTGCATGGCCCACCAGTTTGATGTGCATGGTAGGATTCAAGTCAGGTGGCTTCCCATTTTGACTTGAGTTCACTTATGATAGTGCGTACATTGACTTTCCTGCCCTACTTCAAAGTTGCTAAATGTGTACATGAACTTAAAACACTAACAAAGGTGACCCAATCTATCTTCATTCTTGCCAAAAAAAAATTTCTAAAAATATGTAGGGCTTTATCACCATACCCAAGTTGGGCATATGTTTCCATCATTGCATTCCAAGAAATTGCATTCCATGTAGGCATTATATCAAATAATTGGTGTGCACTCTCAAAGGTGCCAAACCCGTAATGATATATGTCCATGAAATGCCATCTCAGATAACCATTTTATCAAACATAAGGTGTGCATCATCTATACTCAAACACATTTAATATACATGTCCGCAAGAGAAATCCTGAAAAAGGCATCCAATTCAAGTTCACTTATGATTATCAAGCCATGTAGATGTCTTCCTTGCTTAATGGAGTGTAAGGTAACAAGCATTGAGGGCACTATTGAAGGTAATCTAATTCAGCCTCACGCTAGACCTATGAATTTCATGAAACTATTGGAGGGATTCCTCACTACACCCATGTTGGGTGTAGATCCCAATCAATGTACTCCAAGAGACCACATCCCTCTTAGGAACCATATCAAGCAATTACATTGCATGCTCTAACCTACCACATCAAGCATAAGTGACAACCACATAATTCCATGTGAGAAAATTAAGCACACGGATGTGATCAAACACTTGGATTGCATCCTCCATTCTATCACACTTAACATACATTTAAATAAGAGCAAGATTTGGAAAGGCATTTGATTCAAATCCCACTTAGATTACCTTAGCTTGAAATTGTGCACCACATTGTGGACACAACAAGTTGGCACATGGATTTAGATCACTTGTCAATGTAAATTGGTTTGGCCTTAAACTTGCAAGCTTCTTCTAAAAGTAAAGCTTTAGAGTCTCCTTATTATGGCCTTACTGGGCAAAATATGAAATGATTGCATTCCAAGACACACAACCCCAATCAAACATTTTATCGCTGAGTTCAACTGCATCTTCAACATTTCCCCTTGACAGCCTGGGGTGGTGATATTTCCTTGGATTCCTGATTGTTTTCATTCTTGAGCAACCTCCTTATGCCCTGGAATCTAGCTTGGGGGTGATTGGGAAACAAGAAAGACCACAATGCTTCCCAATCTATGGTTGGGTGGAAAATCTTAGTCCATAACTCAGTTTCCCATTTTATCTGAGGTTAGTGCTTCTTATGATCGAAATGCATTAAACTCTAGGTCGAATTCAAGGAATGAGGCATACTCTTTTATAAGGCAATATATCACTGATGATATTGCTTGATAGTGCGTGAATTAATTTTATGGTTGTAAGAGTTCAATTACAAGCCTACGAGTTCAGTCTTGAAGCATACACAGGTACAGTTTGTGAGTTAGATATGAATTGTTTCCAAGGAAAATTTTAAGGATGGAAAATTTTCTTGAAGTTTAAAAACATTGGCTAATCTCACTAATCCCTAATATGGAAACTATAAAATGTTTATTGATATATTTGTAAAATTATTCAAAATTATAATGATTTTATATATAGTCTCTTTATAATATTCACAACTTTTAAGGTTAAGAAAATTAATATTCTAAAATTTGGGCGAATCGTCTTTTATAAAAATTGGAAATTGGCGAATCCTTTTTGCAGAAAAATCATGGAAAACTAGCCCACTGGGCGAACATTAGCTCCTAACATTTTCCATGATTGTTTCTTGTCACCTTACAACCATTATCACTACTTGTTGATAATCATACCAACATTATGATGCAATCAATAATGGAAACTAGTAATTTATCCTTGTTTCTTTCTATCCTAACTGTGATATGCAAATAGTTGAAACTATCTTATATCTTAAGGTCTGCCTAAAAATGCAGATTTGGTAGAGAACTTTTGGGGGGCTGACATATTTTCTTTTGCAGTTGGTATTTTTATTCTCTTTATCCAACATTGATTTTTGTTATCCAATGGTTTTACCTACGAGCCATTGACCACCGTAAGAATACATCTGGTGTAAAGAGCATTGAAAGCCTTATACGAAGCCTATAGGCTTAATTACACACACACACATGTGTGTGTGTGTGTGTGTGTCTGTAGCACTCACAACCTTCATGATACCTAAAGGAATAAATACTCACATAGGTAACATCAATCTGTTTTGATGTGTGACTTGCAGTTTTACCTAGTGATTGAAATAAGGGAGCAAGATCTCCATCTACAGGAACTTTCACATAGTCTTTCTAACTCTAAACCTTGACAATTATTAAATTTTCTCTCATTATAGAGGGTGTCAATGACAAGAAAGTGAATTATTTGAGAAGCTAAAGTCCCAAAAGTGTGGTTAACACTATGTCCAAATTCTATAATTGGTTTTTAAACTATCCTACAAGGTAGATATCTCCTTTCATTCATTTCTATCTTCATTTTCATTTTCTGAATGTTGATGAAGCTAGTTTGTCGCTAACAAACTGACTCTACTTGTAAAGATCTATATAAATCCAAAAGATAATGTGCATAACTGAGATGATAATTTAATGGAATGAATTATCCCAATGATTCACGATTGTCACTATTATGAATATTTGAAAGGTCTTGACAGTGTTATAGTTGTTGGATTATTGAGCGCTTAATACTTTTTCTGGTTGGTGACATATTAAATTTAAATTCATCTTTTATGACTCTTTAAATGGAACAAGTTTACTTAAAGTGAATTTGTAAGTTTTGCACCTTAACCAATTATGAATGATTAATCATTCATTTATGGACTTGAAGAAACAATGTCAACTGCTAATTGTCAAGTTGTAGTATGTCACCTGTGACATTGCCTGTTGAAGATTTTTTAGCTTGAAAGTGCTTCATTCACCTTAATCTAAATGAAACTTATGTTACATATAAGTGTACCTTATTATGTGGTTGTTTGTTGGGTCCCCTTGACCTGTAGTTGAATTTATCCTCCTTAATCTTCGATGCCACAAAGATATCTTTTTCTTTTGATTGATGTGTCCCAAATGAGAGAGAATGCTTCTCTATATATACAATTCAGTGGAGTTGAGGGACGTGACTTTGCATCTTCCTAAGCCAACATATAGTTGAGGTTGACCTAAATAATTTACATGAGAGAAACATAAATTCAAAATTCCACTTCTACTTATCCAAATTTGATGATCTTTAAATTGATTTTGGTCCTATCAAAAGGGGGAATTCAATGCCACAATTATCTTCAACACAGGAGTTGTTCAAAGTGGAATTTGGCCCTAGTTTCGATTTTTAACAAAAATAACCATCAATACTTTTTTCTAGCATTTTGGTCTGAATTCAAAATAGTATGCTAAAAAGTGTCATTTTAATGTCTGGAAATTAGGATATATAATTGAGAGATATATACTCTACATATTTGGGTTATCTCCTTTTCAAATCTCAGCTTTTTTATGCTACATGTTAATTTTCTAAACTTTGAACTTTGAAGAAATTTCTGAATGGACTTCGTAAATACTCGAATGAATGGACTTCGTAAGGTAGTAGTACCATAAATTGTGTTATTTCAAAGATTTGACTTCCATATTTTCACAAAATACAATGTCCTCAATAAACACTTATATGTATAGATACTTATGTTTAGGATTATATATGTGTTGGAGCAGTTCCTTTATGTTTTACTATAATATTGATGTTGAGAAGCTTTAGTTGACCTTTTTCATCAATTGCTCTTAGAATATGAAAAAGGAAATGATTTTAAAAATGTGGCAAAAATTACATTTCTCCTAATTTATTTTTTTATTGTTCATCAAAAGATAATCATGTTGCAGGAATGAGTTATCCTATAATTTGTTTCAATTTGTGGATTTCTTTTTCGTCCCATCTTTTGAGAAGGATGTAGATTTCATTTTCATGTTGATGGTTTTTGCATGTATATTATCTAGCCCAAAATGCTCGTAATGGAGTGGATCTTGAGAAGTAGTCCTGGACAGAGACTCTATCAGAGGTTAATGTTACAATACCACTTCCACCTGGTATTAGAAAAATTTTAATGGTCTGTGACATAAAGAAGAGTTAATTAACGACAGGGTTGAAAGGGAAATCTCATGTCTTAGTTTTAAGTCATTTATTTGAGTTTTTTAGTTGTAAGCCATCTGTTTTATTTTGAGCTTTATTAGATCAATTATTTCACTAATCCAATATGCATGGCCTATATTTTTCACCTGATGTTAGTTACTTGACATGGTTGATATAACATTCAATTCTAGGCCACTTTTATTCTAAGTCAGAGATTTTATTGATTAAAAGGATGTTCATATTTTATTTGGTTTACTTGGAGTTTGATTTTAAAAAGTTTTGTAAATTCCACGTGGATGTTATTTTTTTTGGGTGAGCTATTTCCACTAGTAAGGTGAAATGAGTCCTAGAACATAGGTATACAACAAGTGCATATTTTTCCTTTGTTGTGTATCTGTTATTCTTTATATCATTGATGGATGGTTATTAATTGATGTAAAACAAAGGATGGGAAGGTCCTGCCAATTCTCTTGACAAAACAAAATCAAATGGAGTAGTAGAATTGTGTTTTAAAGGGTGAGTCAGAAATTAGCACTTGAAAGGTAGAACTTGAGAATACAAATCTATATGATCTGGATCTAGAGACACAATAGACCCTGGAAACAAGTGATGGTATTGACAAGTATTCCCTGCAAATAAGCTCTAACTTTTAGAACACTGCCCAAATTTCAGTTATTTGCAATGGCGATAGTGACTCTAGCTTTATTTGTATGAATAGAAAATTTGGCCATTGTCCTATTCATTTCCTATGAATGATTTTTATTTTCAAACTCCAAATAGTTTGTTGTTAAACTATTAAATCTTTGATGACAAACATAGAGTTTTCAAAGCTATTTTCTAAATCTATTTTCTTGAGAAAATTTGTCTCTTTACTTTAGGTACTGTGGATTGCTACCATGTGACATATGCTATGATATAATTTCCTTGATAAATAGACAGAAGTGTTGTACAACGTAGTCTTTTTTAAATCTAAAGACACAAAATTTCCAAATACAAAGTTTATTTGAACATCTTTTAGACTTCTTAGGTAAGTTATGGTTATATTTCGTTAGGGGATTTTGTGTACACTGATATTATGTTGTCTATTTGGTTTTTTTAGGTAACAATGGTTAATAAGGAATGCATTCTTGAGAAACAGACACACATCTTATTCTACTATTGACATGGATCTCCATGGCTTTCAAGCATGGCAAAAAAAAGAAGATCTCAGTGGGATCTCCAAAGTCCGTGTTGGATGAATTTAATACTAGTGATGATTTTGATTCCTTGTTAGATAAAGAATGTCACAAGTCAAATTCAAATAAACAGAAGTAGCTCAAGAATGAAGGTGAAGCTATTGCTTTCTGTCCAAGTCAGTTTTTTTTTATTTGTTGGTTATTGTTGTGTTTTGAGTGCAAACTTGTGAAATTCCAAATTGCATGTTGGTTTATGTGAAATTCCTATGCTTTTCATGGTTTCTGGAGATCCATGTTACATTTGCACAAAAGTTTAGATATTATTCAGATATCTAAAGACCCAACAATAACAGCATTGAGATTTTTCTTTCACTCAACCTATAACATATTTCATCTGTCTTCATCAATGCTCTTCTTACATATGCTATCCACTTATGACATTTCCTTTGCAATATTTGGTGCATTTGCTAGTTATAGGTAATTTATAGGTTATAAATGTCTTCAAAGTTTCACTTCTAATTGAGTATTCAACTTAACATATTGATTCCCTTGTACGTAACTATTTTTCCCTCCACCCACATTTCATAAATTCCATAACCATTAGGTAGGGACCTGAAGCTTTGATGTTTCTTTGCTTGTTTAGTAAAATATTTTTAAGACTTTAATTTATTGAAAGTTGTAGAATTTACAATTTATGAAGTTTCAAGGTCTAATTTTTAAAAGTCCAATTATTTAAAGGGTGGTAGCTCAATGGAAGAGAATTTTCTTTACAAGTAGAAGGTTGGTGGTTCAATTCCATCATGCCCTGATATCCATATGTAATGGCGACGATCAGGATTTGGTGATGTGGGGTCTTTTGCCCATCCCCAATGAGCTTATGGTGACATTTTTCGACCCTCACCAAAATATGAAATGGTGACGGTCAATGAACGCCACCATATATATGCATCAATAGTGATGACCATGAAAGATCTGTAACCATAAATCATTGCTGTTGATATGAAATGGTGACGGTCACTGTCCTTCATTATAGTCATTATTCTTGATGGACCTTGATTGTCACCACAACACCTATACTTTTGGTAATGCGGCTTTTGGTGATGATCAACAAATGTCACCATATGTATGCACCGATAGTGAAGGCCATGAAAGATCCATCACAATATATCGTTGTAGTTGATATGAAATGGTGACGGTCACTATCCGTCATTATAATCAATATTCGTGACTAACCTTGAATGTCACCATAACACCTATACTTTTGGTGATGCCACCTTTGGTGACGTTTAGTTTCTGGTGACCGAGGCTATCGTCTGACACCA
The DNA here is from genome assembly GCA_031772625.1 of Pinus tabuliformis. Classification (NCBI taxonomy): domain Eukaryota; kingdom Viridiplantae; phylum Streptophyta; class Pinopsida; order Pinales; family Pinaceae; genus Pinus; species Pinus tabuliformis. Next base: position 659,457,802 of record CM062807.1, read on the forward strand.
TTGTTCATATGAAATTGTGACAATCGCTATCCGTCATTATAAACTACTACTGGTGATGGACTTTGAATGTCACTACAACACCTATACTTTTGGCGATGCCACCTTTGGTGACGTTCAGTTTTTGGTGATGAAGGCTCTTTTGGATATCACCAATGAGCTTATGGTGACATTTTTTACCCCTCACCAATATCCTTTTTTCTTATAGTGGCTTCGAGAAGCTTTATGGGCATACCGTACCACATGAAGAAACACTATAAGACATACTCCCTATGAACTTGTTTATGGGAATCCAATCTTATTTCCTATTGAGTTCTAGATAAAGACCTTCAAGGCAACAACTAAATTAGGTCTTGATCTATCTGAAGCACAGAAACAAAGAATGGAGCAGTTGAATGAACTAGATGAGATAAGATAGGATGCTATTCAAAGAACCAACATAGTTCAACAACACAGATCCAAGTAGCATGACAAGTACATAAAGGAAATAAAATTTCAGCCAGGAGATTGGGCATTACTATTTGACTCAAAGTTTAAATATCTTGAAGGGAATTTTAAAACTCATTGGCTTGGGCCTTAAGTGACTGAAATTGTCTTTGATAATGGTGCATTTAGGATCAAAACCATTGATCAAGGAAGAATGACCTTCCTTGTAAATGTTCATTGATGGAGAATTTATCACAAGCCATTGACAAAGGAGAAATTCTTAAAAACTTGCAAGACAATATTGATTTGAAGATGATTGGGAAGGATTTTCCTTCCTCTCCAACTTGATTTTCCAAACTTTTTGTTTTCTTTAAAATATAAATAAAATAAATATAATAAATTTGTATAAACATGAAAACCAACTTTTGTTGGCATGTTTATACATAAAATCTAGGGCGAAAACCAAGAAATTTTGGCACCCTAAATTTTCCTTTTGAATCTTATTCTAATTCCCATTTTCTTCAAGTCCCTCTTTTTCTCTTCAGAATAAGTAGCTATAGAATTGCTGAGAATCAACAACTTTGATGAAATTATGCCGCCAATATTGACAGGAATCACTGACTGGAATGATTGAATATTTTAGCAAAAGGAAATGATAAAGTCCACAATGGAAGCACCTGAAGACAATTTCACAAGAACAATCAAGTATTAGAATCACATGTTTGAAGGTATGAAAATATTGGATTTAATAACAAAGATAAAACATTACATTATGAAATAATATAGACATTATGCTGCCATTCAAAATAATGATTATTTTTCTGATTTCGGGATGAGTTATAAATATCATGTCATATCAATGAAGTTAGCACAAAAATCCCATTTTTAATTCATCATCATCACAAAAACGTTTCATTTTTGAAACCCTGCTTCATTTATAATTCTACTGGCTCATATCCATTATAGTTTGTTTCTCAAGAGCTAATTCACTTATTTCCCTAAACCGTTTCACTCATCTCCATTTTCCATTTCACTCCCCTGTCCATACTTATGTTTCTGAACCTAATATCATTCCAAATCCCTGTCAAAACAACAATTATGAAGTGACACTTTACCAACATGGTAGTCATTGTTAGAGTAGAGTTGAACGGACATAAATTTATGGAAGGCTATCCATAGGTCAAGCAAATGCTGCAACAAGTACAATGGCTAGATTTTGTAGAAAAAATTAATGGTTGTGATAGAGAGGTAACCAAATATTTTTCTCGGGCATTTGATGGAACTGAAGAAGAAATTTGGGATATCCAATTTTTCATGACAGAGTCCTTCATGGTCAACGTTACTAGAATACCCATAATTGGCGAAAGGTGGTTCAAAAACAAGGGTATTGAAGGGAATGAATGGAAGAAACTTCTAATGAATCCAAGTATGGATATTATTGTTTTTAAAAAGGATATTCGGAGAAAAAATATAAAGGGTAAATGGAGGAATTTACTGTTAGTGATTCGTAAGTTCATTACTTGTGAGGGTAGGTTTGGTAGCATGTTTTTCTACCATGTTTGTTTAATGATGAACTTTCTTGAAGGAAATGAAATCAATTTACCCTATTTTCTGCTTAATAGCTTGAGAAAGATGTATAGCAATGCACAAAGAAAAATTCAGTCCATTGAAAAAATTCTATATCATCATAGCCTTGTAAAGATGCTTATTGAAGGCTATCGTGAGAATATAGGAGATAGTTGGGAGAATTTCTTAATTATAAATAATTTTACAGAAGTTGGGAAAGGAGAAACAAGTAGCAATAAGATAAGGAGAAGCAGAACAAAATTGTTTGAAAACCCTACTGATAACCCACCTCAACCAGAGTAACATTTAGACTATGAACTTCCTCTTGCAAATGATTTAGAAAATCTAAAGAAAAAAATTGTTGGAAGAAAGAAAGTCAATGGAAAAGAAGAAAATACACCCAAGTAGAAAACATAGGAAACAAGGAAGGCCACTATAGAATAGAAGAAAACTAAAAAACAAAATCCTCTCACATATGCCATAAGGAGAAGTGCAAGATTTAAAAAATTGGTAAAGGATTCATCTCAACAATTCACGGAGTTTGTTAATCTGGAAGAGGAAGAGGAACTAGAGGTTCCATCACTAGCTTTATCACCAGTGTTATCACTCAGGTTTTTTCCTTAGAAGTTATCAAAGAAGGAATAGCCCAAGGTAACCACAAACCAATCTTTTATACCTAGGTTCTAGCCAACCTAAGTCCAGAAAGGGCTCTCTCTTTAATATTTAACCTTGTTTAAATAAGATTTTAGGCTAGTTCTTAATGTTCAAGGTTGTTTGTTTTGATTGGGTGGTGGAATTAAGAAGTGAGATGGGCAGAGAAAATATTCAAGCCATTGGGCTATGGAGTCAATCAAGAAAGGCTTCACTGTATTTAATTTATCACTGAGGTAAGAGTTCATAGGGCCGGTTAACACAACAAGAACAAATATGAAGGTTTCAATGAATGGAAAGTCCTAACCAAGGTCAAGGGCAATGAAGAATCCTTAACCAGGATTGGGATGAAGAAAGGAAGGATGGCCAGTAATAAAGGGCAATGAAGAATCCTATACTATGGGCCAAAGGGGGGATGAACTACAGAAGTAAGGGGGCAATTAAGAATCCCCAGACCAAGGCAGTTTAGCAGAAAACATAAATAAAGCAAACAGTTAAAATAGAGAGCACTTAAGCTAATTCTGATGATATCATTCCTTGTTTTCTTTTAAGATTTTAATGAACACATATGAAAATATCATAACATAAAGAGAAAAATGAGATTTAAACAAGAGAAAATGATACTTATTTGTTTCCAGTCATGCACAAGAATCGAGTGAAATGTCCTCAGCTTTATTTCATAATCCAGTAAACCAGTCCAGTCTTGAGTACAATAGCTCCTTAGCTTACAACAAAATGTCTCCAGAAATGCTTTTTAATCCACCCTAATTACTTCAACTTGTGAAGTATTTATACAAAATTTAGTACAAAATATTGCATAACTATATGGGAATTTTTCTAGGAAACAAAAAATATCTTCAACACGAAGATAGAGACAGATGGAAAACTGATTGCTTGTTGTCCCTTTATTTGTGAATGTGCTGGATGCTGGAATTCAGATTTGGCTCTTGCAGTTGCCTTGGTAGTTATGTGCTGGATTTCACTCTTATCTTTGACCTACTGATACTCTTTACCTATGCTGATTAATCCTGTATTACCTGTTTTTACCTGACAGACATATTTTACCCCACAGATTTACTATAGTAACTTTATAGTAAATCTGTCAAATTGGTCCACCAATCACTATCTGGTAATTTTATTCTGATCATTTTCCTGTAGACTTCATCAGCTTCTGTATATTTGGCAAAATTCGTTTTCTAGTGAACAGATGTTTCACTTCATGTTCTATATTGAATAGGTTTTCCAGACCATCATAAAGTACTTTTCCTGTAGGCAATGCTTCTAATCCTAAAGAACTTTCTTGGCTCTTGGACTGTTTACTCAATTTTTCAATGTAGTCTTCCCATGTCATTAATTCATCATGTATGACTAGAGGACTAGGAAGTCCTTTTTCTTTCAAAATGTCATATTTTAACATGAAGCTGTCAATGTTTGCTTGAATGGTTTGGAATCTTTCTCCAAATTAAGCATTGGATTCCTTTTCGTAAGAACCTTCTTTATCTCAATAATAGTAGTTGTTCTGTCCTGAATCTCTAATTCATCCAACTAGTACCTGTTTCTACTGTTCAAAAAATCTATCAACTAATTTGCTTCCTCAGGCTTGTCTCCCAGCTCTTCCTTTGTCTTTTGTATGGCTTCCATGGCTATTTTGACTAATTCAATCTGCTAAAAAATAACTTGAATGGAAGACCAAATATCATTGATGGAATCAATGATATCGGTCCATAATATATACTTGATGTCTCTCAATGGCCTTTCTAGAGTTAAATCATTTACAAGGATCTTTATTCTTTCTACCATCCTTTGGTTTTTCCGAGTCTCTTCTTTGTCCTGTATTTCTGCAAGTGAACAACTGGTTTCTAGGCTTGTGACTTGCTCTTAGAGTTTCCTGAGTTTTGTGGCCTGGATGCTCATTTGTTCCATACCCTTAACCAATTCATCTGCCTTTTCTGTTGTGATCCCTGTACTAGTCGATGTACCTATGGTTGAAGTAGTACCTGCAACTAGCAATGCTGTTATTGTTGGAATTGTTGGTGCCAAGGAAGTTGCTAGGGTGGAGGGTACTGTAGTGGAAACTGTAGGTATTACAATTTGAGGAGTGGTGGTCATCTCACTCTGCTTGGACTGCATCAAATTCTCTAATTCTTTGTCAGTTTATTTTAATTGATCATTCAACTTAAGGACCAAGTCCATAAGTCCTTCCTCCTTATATTTTTCTAAAACTTTAGCAGTTTGAGGATGGTGGAGAGGAGGAATCTTGAGCTGTTTCTTTAGTGCAGCTATGTCATCATTTTTCTTTCTTATCAATTTCTTTACTGCTTTGACATCCTTGGGATCATGTCCTAGTTCTATGACCAAGTCTTCCAAATTTTTTATTCTGGTGTCTTTGGCCTAAGAAGAGGCCTTTTCCAATTGAAGTTGTGTAGATGTGTTATTTAGTGAGTTCTATAGTTGATGAGCTGTGATTTCTTTCTTGGTCAATGAAGAGTAGACAATTTCACCTGTTTATTTATGTAGCTCTATTTGATCAATTCGGTGAATATCTTTTGCCAAAACTTCAAAATCAGTTTTCAAATAGTCAACCATTGATTTTGGTTGTTGCATAGTTGGTTTAAGGAAGATCATCTGCATCTTGCCTTACTTTATATCAAATGCTGACATCAGCCTTGTCTGGTTTGTTGGAGCCATTATGAGATAATGGGCATAGGTTTGAGCCTTTAGTCTTTCGTTTCTTGCCTTGATTTCTTTGTACTTTTATTTTATATCCTGGCTCTGACCAGAAGGAGCCACTGTGTTACCTGCTATTTCCTTGGTGTATTTCTGTTCAGAAAATGGATTTAACCATTGCCTCTTAGCATAGGTTTGATTAACAGGTATGGTGGAAGGAGTGGCCTGCTTTCCATTTCTTTTTGGATTTTTCTCCTCATTTAGAGGAGTCTGCAAAATGGGGGGATTTCTCATATTTTGTTTTGTTTGATTGAGCTCCTCTAAAATCTCATGTAGTTCTAACTCTTCTACCTGCTCTGATGATTTTGGTTGGCCTGATGGCCCTACTTGCTCTGAAGATCCTGGTTGGCCTAATGGCCCTGCTTGCTCTGAAGTCTATCCACTGTGTTCCTATGACTTCCTTTGAGATGAAGTTTCTCTAGGCACCTGTACAAATAAATCTTCATCAAGCCTCCTATCTAAATCCATCAATACATTGTCAATGGCAACCTCTATACTATCTTGATCTACTAATGTGTTTTCCACCCATTCAGATTTATTGGCATATTTTTCAATTTCTGGGATCCTATGGTGGATGTAAGGAGATAGCTTATTTTTCTGCCTCCTATTACAAATAAAGCTATGGGGATCATATGTCCACATGAAACTATGTTTTAATTTCAGCCTTTGGAGGATTTCATCTGCCTCCTTTCGTACTTCTCTACTGTTACAAATGAAAGGACCAAGATGATCTTTTATTCTGAGTTGGGCCTTTTTCTTGGTTCTAACAAAATGCACCTCATCTAAATTTATTATTTGTCTGTAGTACTCTAGAGCAAATAATCTCATGGGGAGGTAATTTGGCATCTTGTAAGGTGGCAACTCACATCCATAGATTCTAATTTCTGTATGGTTTTGGTACAAGTACCAATCCCCTACTTTGTATTGTTTTGACAATTGTAGGATTCTTTTGATGTCTGCACTGATTCTGGGAGGAGGACTTCCTAGCGACATGGTAGCCACTGGGTGTACAAATAGATCAATGAAATATGTATATGGGTAGGGAGAATTAGACCTGTGGAACAGAGGGGTCCAGAAGAAAACAGATCTAGGATTCCCTTTGGTATCAAGTTTTTGGACAGAAAAGGGAAAATTATCAGTCTGATAACAAAGAAATAAATGGTACAGGACTGATGAATATTTGAACACTGTTTCATTTTCCAATCTCAAACACTGATCATGCATTTTATCTAAAATGAATTTTGCATAATCAAATTTGACTGTAGGAGGTTGGCCAGGTGTAAAAATGGACATGTAGGAAAAAATGATATCATCTACATATTCACTAGTGGTAAAGCCTAAAATGCATGATATCATTGATGTGATATCTTTGCCTAAACCAGAAAAGAAGGATGACATGTAAGGAGGGGGGTCTTTTGGCATGTATTTTTCTTCAGCAATGAAAGTCTGGAGGATTTGAGTACTTCTGGAACTAGATAGCTTGGAGAATCTGTCAAGCAAATCAACAATGGTAAGGGGGGTTAGGTTTTCACCAAGTTGTAATTGTAACATCTCATTTATGGATTTTGTAGTGATAGTGAATAGGACTTTCTGATCTGTGGTCATTACAACTCTCATAATAGGGTCATAGTTTGCATGACAGTAGTGAATAATATCTGGGAAGACATGAACACTAGGGAATCGGTATTTAGGCAAGTTTGATTCCAAAAAACCTATCTTATTTGCATGGTTCAAGTAGTTATATTGGTGTTTGCAATGCAATTTCAAAGGGGACTCTTCAAAGATGAGGTCTTTAATCTGAAAATATTTTTCAGCCAAGGGAAGACGGTCTAAATCTCTATGGGGAGTAGTAATTGGCATGACATTCAAAGAAATTGGGGCGTCCATCCTTGGTTCTTGTGGATTCAAGGATGGGGGCAAAGAGTTTTAGGGAAATATGGAAAAATTGGCTTATCACAGAGTAGCTCAGGACTATCAAACAGCTCAACCTACCAAATTACTTAATTTTTAAAGCACTTTAGCTCAGGTTTGGCACGAAAACAGGGTTTCTCAGTCGAAAATAGGGTAAATACCTAGTTCCGGTTGTCTAAATGGATTAATGGTACTGGTACACTATTCGCAGGGAGCGAACAGGTCTGCAATGGTAATCTGGAATTAAACGGCTTCGGGAGGTTGATGGTTGTAGCAAGTTGACAGTTTGGATGTATTCTATGTTTGCATGGAGAACATAAGGTTTCTTTTTTTGGTAAAAAATAGAAATAATGAGTATTTTTGGTTTATCTGCAAAGTCAATGATTTTTGGTGGATATAATGGAAAAGCGGCAGTAAGCGCCAGTTGACAGAGGTGATGCTTTGTCGTGTAGTGAAGGTGGTAAGCGGAATATATCACATCTCTTTTGGGGACTTGGTGGTATTGGGATAGGTCCACCCTATTCCATTCATTGGGCGACACATAGCAGAGAGGTGAATAGTAAAACCGCTCACATCGGGCGGGTAAAGTTCGACATCGGAGGTTGCCCGATATGAGCGATAGCCGTTAGATTTGAAGGGATCAGATCATACGGTGACCGAGATGCCATTTGGTTGGGGAGTTAATGGAGGGGCCCGACGGGTTTTAATTGCGGGTTAGAGTGGTTAAATGATGTCAGGGGCAGGAAGATTGGAGGAAGGTTATTAATTAATCATGTTTTGATTAATTAATCCCTCTTTGTAACAACAGAGGGTTATGGATCTTAATTAGTTGCAAATCGACTAATTAATCCATCTAATTTATTTACTTAATATTGTTTATATTCCAAACCATCGGGGCGGGATATTTATATAAGGGTTTTATTTATAATTATATACGGGAAAGGGGTTTATTTTCCGGGAGTTAAATATAATAGAAGTTAAAGTTAATATGAAATGGAAAAGGGAACAAATTGCGCTAAGTATAATGTCTTGACACATTTTTTCATGCTTTTAAACTCACGCATTATAACTTAGGCTTAATGCTTTTTGTGGGTTTTTATGTAAATGAAGGGGGTTTTAAGTAAGGTTTATTACTTTCCCTAGGTAAATAGTGATTTCACCTTAGGAAAAGGGATTTTTAGTTGAAATGGATGAATTATGGAGGGAGTGAATGTTTGTAAAGGGGTTGTAGTACTTACACCTTATAAGTTATTGGGTCGAGGGTCTGGTCCCTCCAGAAGTCAGAGAAATTCTCTGAGCCCCTTTAACTTAAGGTTTTAGGTACTTTTATTTTTTCTTGTGGAAAGTTAGTGAAAAGGTAAAATGAAGGGGGAAATTAGTCACTTGACTTTGTAACTGTCCCATTGTCATCCATACTTTAAGCAATTTGATGATGAAAGTAAATGACATGATTTTGTCCAATAAATCAACATAATTCTGCAACCATTCACCTACTTACCCATCTACACATCCTACCATTTTTTCTACTCTTTATTAGGGTGCACTTGAACTGTCAAACCCTTATCAAACTTTTATTTTCTTTTACAAAAGTAATCTATCTAAGTCTAACCTTATTACATCTAAGGGCTCAGATTAAACTATTGATCTCCTTTTTCTTTTACTCTACCTATCTACAAATCTGCCAAGATTAAACAGTTTGGTCAGATTTTATTCTCTATATCTAAGCATTGCAATTGAAAACATGGAATAACCAAGATTAAATTGTTTGGTTACCATGGATTGTGGCATAAATAACAAGTTGCACACAATCATTATTTTAAAAATAAAATAGTATTGGTGTTTGGACTTGCACACTTTCATGGTCTTTTTCATTTTATTTGGGGTTCATTTTTCATCTTTTTTGACCTTTTCTTTATTCTTTTTGTCCTTTGATTTTTCATTTAGGACATACCCTCTTTACATTTTTAATTTTTTTTTTAATTTTTTACAAATATGGAAAACATTTGCATAAAGCAAAGGTATGTAAATATTACAGTTTTGACCTCATCCATTCAAAAATTATGACACCTATTGGTATAGGAACATAACAACCAGTGTCATCACCAATTGATAATCCAGTGAGACGAACACCAAAGATTGATCCAGTATAGTAGGAGATATATGACTATATTGAGTCTCTAGAGAAAAAGGCTATAGAAAAGGTATCTTCTTCGTCAATTCAAGGTAAAAGAATTCATTCTGACAGTCCAAAAAAACCTCTAATTGTGAATACTTTGAAGCAATAAAATTTTGAATTAGAGGCACTTAACCGACATATAAAACATTAACATGAGACATTAAAAGAGAAAAATGAAATTCAAAGAACCAAAAATGATAAAATTACACTGCATCTAGGATTATGTTATGAAAATAACAAAAAGTTAAAGGAAAAGAACAAGACTCTCAAGAGAAAGGTCATAAGTTTGAAATACAAATTTTTGATGAAGAAGCCCAAGATGGAAATTTCTAGGAAGAAGGTAAAGAAAACAAACTTGGATGGTTTAGCTCAAGCTTCTGAAGGAGTGCAGTGACAGAGAAAGACTATCAATTTCGATTTTTTACATGAGGACATGAAATGACCTCCACGTGGGGGAATGTTGAGCCTCATAATTTCTTCTTTTTGACACCCTTTTTCTACCTATTTTACCCCTTTCTTATCATCATAATCACTCAATGGGAAATAAATCACAAAATCTATCACATGACAGGTATATAAAAGCCTTGTATTTCATAAGTTAATAATGTTCTTTATTATTAGTCTAATATTTGTTTTAGCTACCAGATTAGGATGATTCTATAGCTAATATCTGATTCTGAAACTAAGTCCATTGTTTCATAGGTTCTAAGGTGCCGGCTAGAGTGAGAAATATATGGGAAGATAGCAATCAATGCTCTCCACAACTCCTTCCTACCTTCATGAACCAGATCGATCAAGGAAGCTTTGTGTTATGTGGTCAAAGGAAAAATTCAACTCTATCAGCTACACAAGCGAGTGAGGAACAATATATACGCCTAATGATTTTCTTTGTTAATAGAAAGTCATTAGAAAATTTCAATGTGATATATTTTATAGTTAATTTTAGTATTTTGTTAAGTGAAGTTAGGCATGGAGCTCTGAACATTTAATGATATGGGCGTTAAAAAGACTTCGTAAGGAAACATAAACAAAGTGATTTTATTATGTGATGGTGAGAATTAAAAATCTATTTTCAATTCAGTTATAAAGAATCCTTCTTATTTCGATGCCTGTTTGATTATTAAATTGGATCTCATGACCATCTACTTTTGGAGGCCCCCCTCAAGTAGCAAGGTTATTTTATGTTTTTGAGTAGAATTTCCTTATATCATTTCATAAGCTTATTTTCTAGATGCATCCTGCAAAATGTTTTCCTTTGTTGATTTTTGAGTTAAATAGCAGCAGTGTGATTATCTTGTTAACACATTTTATTTATTGATTCAGGAGAAAATGAATTGAGTTTAATCAGTAACGATAACAACAGTGAGAGTTTGGATTTAGATTAAAATTGTAATTCTTAAAAACATAGGATTTGATTACAGGTTTTATTTCAAGCAAGAATGTTTTATGATTTTGAGCAACTGAGAATATATTTTCTATTCATTTTGGATTTTCATGCAATAGTGTGTTATTATGATAGATGATTTGATTCCGTTATAGAATTGAGTTTATTTCAAAGCAGAATTCAGACAGATAGCAGAGAGAGAGAGTGTGTGTGCTTTTGAGAGTTAAATTTCATTTTACAAGTGTGAGATTGATTTATATTTCCTAGATTTTCATAAGTTGTGTGTATTTAATAATTAGATATAATTTTTATAAGAGTTCAATTAATTTTCATAGGTGTGGGATTGATTTACTTTTCTGCAGAGTTGTGAAAGTTTATTTTGAAGCAGTTGATAAAAGAGTGTGATCATTTTATTTTCTAGGAGAATTTTCTCTACTGATGTGCATTCCAATAACTTAATTTAGAAACTATATTTTGATAACTCAGTTTAATTTAGAAGTGTAGATAACCAAGGGCTTCTAGGACATACAATGCACTTACACTTCATTAGCTTACTAGCTCTAGTAGATCATTTATGTAAGTAATTTAAAGTTAATTAAATTATGAACAAACACTACGATGCTTGTGTTTGGCATAAGTCTAGCTCAACAACCTCCACTTTCTACTTCTTGGTCACATATTGGTGCAAAACTTGATACTATGTGATGATGTTGCCAAACTGCATTGCGGTGTTTGGGTGGAAGCAAACTATAGCCTCCATGGCATCCAAGTACAATGTCTTCAAACTTGTTTGAAGTTCATTATGAAGAATGTGCAACATTTTTTTGACTTAGAGAGGACCATCGACGAAAATATTCATGTTTTGTCAGTTCAACTCCAAGTCTTCCTCGGTGGTATTCCGTCTCAGCTGCACCAAGTACTATTTGATCTCCTGCTGGACTTGGTTCTTAGGTTTAGCTTTGGTGAGTGAACCGATTGATGGGATATGGTGTATTCTCATTAAGACATCCAAACTACTGAAAAATGTATATATGAGGCCTGAATGATGCCAATGAATGAGGCAAGCTTCTTGTTGTTCTTAATCAACATTCGAACTTTCTCTTTCTCCAGCTCTACCCGTGGCTTAATTTTCTTCACTAAGTCAAGTGGTTCTTGTTTGTATCACATTTTCTTCACTAAGTCAAGTGGTTCTTTGCTCTACTACTTTCAGCCATGAAAATGGAAATTTTCTTTATGTACGGTGACAAACCCCTCATAGAGCTTCCACACGGTTTCTCCAAGTCTTTATACTTCAACATATATCACTTCTTTCATCTCATCGAAGTATACCTATGCAAAAATTTCATTCTTCGTTGTTGTGTAGAGTTGTTCTACCTCTAGCCTAGAAGCCTTCAAGTTCTGTGCCAACAGTTCATTATTGACCATCAAATACTAAATGTTTGATCTTGTTGCTCCTGCATAGGAAAAGTTAGCTTTGGTAATGGCATTTAGATTCCTCCTGGTGTTCGACACTATCACCCTTTCTCTAATTAATGTAGGTGATGAGTGCTCATACATAAATGTTTTTCTTCGTTCTTGTACAATCGTCCTTTGGAATTCATTGAATGATAGGTTATACACATCCATTACGGGATCATCGTCAAGGGGAACAACACCGAGGTGGTGGAGACCGAGGGATGTCCTCTGGTGTGCTTAGCATTAGATCAACATTTTCATTCTGCAACTCCTATTCTATCTCCATGTTTGTCACTTCAATTAGAGAAAGCACCTGATCTTGCATTTGTTCACCTTCCTCCTCAACTACTGGTTGGTTATTCTAATTCTCTTCAACCTATATCTGCATTGTTTCCTCTATAATTGCACATTTCAGTTTTTCTTCTTCCTACTTATACTTCTCTTCTTGTTCTCTACTCGTCAACTCTTTTTCTTCCTTCAACTTCTTCTATGTCACCTGCAGCTTGAGTTCTTCTTCTTAAAACATCTGCTTTTCTCTCTTCCCCCATTATGCTCTCTATATCCTCTGCTTCCTCCTTTTTCTGCTGCCAAAGCTGCTTTCAGGAGAATAGGATCTTCTTTCATCTTGCAACTTTTTTTATCCCATTGGACTATCGACAATATTCACCTTTCCCTTATCCTGCATGGGATTACTACCTTCTACTACTGTCACTTTAGTAGTTTCTTCCATTTGTGGAGCAGCCTATGAAGTCCCTACTAAACTGACTGACTCATGGAGTCTGGAGGCATTTTAGCAGTACCTACATGGATCCTCCTCTAGCCAATGGAGTGCCTCACCGATCCACTGAAAGTAAAATCTGGCACAATGGTCTTCACAAATACCACATGAAACATACAAGTTAAAGTCCCAAGTTCGGAATTAAAACCTCACTATCTCCTTTTCCTTGGCATTCATGACTTTCATGTTCTTTATCATGTATCATCCAATCTGCAAATGAAGAGTGGGCCATGGTGCTTTCTTCTTCTTGTGTAGCACCGGTGATAACCTTATGGTGAGATGATATGCTAATTTTTGCATGAAAAGTTTATCGATAGTGTACCTTGGTGAAACATGTGGAGGATTCTCTCACCAAACACTCTAATGAATGTGTCACCTAGTGAGGCATACCAATCTACGAGTTCTATTATCACCTCGATTTCTTCTTGTGGCATGTAAGGTGGATCTCCTTTAAAGATGAGCTTGTACAATGGGATGATGAAGTGGTAAGTTAGTCATTCCATTGCTCCCTAATAGTTGAATTCCGAAAGAAACTTGTAATATATGTGCACGACAGTTTATCATGGTGTCCATGTCCAGTTCATGCCAGGGAACTATTGTTGTGCACATATTGCATCCAGTATGTATGAAGACATATAGAACCTTCCTCACTCACCCTCAGGAGGATTCTGAGCCTATGCTACATGTGCCTTCAACTTTCAAGCCAATATATTTGACCAGTTGAATGACTTCCCATCATTCACCACTTGTTCCAATAAGACTTCTCACCCTTCATGAAAGGTTTTAGTGCTCTCTTGACCATGGATCCTACAGGAAAAAATAACCAAGAGTTGGTAGGCATTCCTGAGGAACTTTGTCTTGTACGGATGGGTGGGTGTTTGTCAAAACTTTGATGACTCCTTCACCCAACCTTTTAAAATGTATCTTGCGTTCACATAGTTGTGGGTGGCATAGAATATTGAGTCCATGTGCTCTACTAGCTCGAGAAAGTGATAAATTTTCAAATAGTCTTCTTCCTGGAAGGTGGCAAGCTTATGTTCATTGGAACTACTCAATGTCATGGTCTTCTCATCAATGTGTGAGACAGTCTAGTTGATGAAATCTGCACATGGTAAGGCTAGATACCTACATGAAACCTTGTAAAATCTTGACTGCTAGATTTTGAGATACACCTACCAGTCCTCTAAGTCTTCCTCAAAGTCTTTTGCAAAAACATATTTAACTTGCTGCCATGTTAGCGATGATCCCTTTTCTATAAACAACTAAGTATCTACATACACTGGAAAATCTACTCATCTTTTCTCAACTTCTTTCCCAATACTAATCTTAGCAGTTTCATTTGAAGCAACTCTCTTAGGTTCCATGGTAAGAATGACTGCTGGAGAGGTGCTCAACAATTTTTGTACCTATGGGACATAAAAGACACTCATGAAAAAAAAATATAATTCTTAAGAAAATCTAATTGCAAGGTAAGATCAAGCAGAAAACTGAGCATCTAATGGGGAGGATTGCACAATTTTCATTAGCAAGAGGGTTTGGCTGCCTGTGGGAACTATGTACTACACAGTCCCAATAGCTAAGGTCAAATCTTGTGGCTTGAAACTACACAATACACATTTCAGCTTAGGTAGAGGCCTCAGAGAGAGTGTGCATTGCACACTCTCAGTGGCCAAGATAACAAGCTAGTTCTTGGAACTGCACACTACACAATTTAATACATCTTGGAATGTGTACTATGCAATTCCAGAGGCCAAGCTTGTGGCGTGAGCCTTAGGATTGCGCAGTGTCAACTGGGCAAAGTGAAAATTGGCCAAGAGAAGTGTAGATCTTCCTATGGGAAGTGTGAAAAGCGAGTAGAATTGAGAGATAGTGAGAAGGTGAGTCTAGATATACCTAAGTGTGAGAAAATTCATGTGAATCAAGTGGAACAATTAATCAAACAGAAGGAAAATGAAGTATGTGAGAAGAGTCATTGCAATGGAAACCATTGGTGCAAAAACAAGAAAACTAATGTGACACTTAGGAAATGCAATCTAAAACCTAGAAAAAACACTTCTATAAGTTAAAATAAGTTAAAACGGTAGCAACCATGAAGAGAAACAAGTGAAACAACACTCACACAAGCCAAACAACAAAAGAGACAAAAAAAAGTAGCAAAAGGCGACAAAATAAAAACTCATTCAGAAAAGCGGTGACGATCACACTAAATATTCCATGATCTTCTTGGGAATGCTAGAGCTCCAATATCGAGTGTGAAAATCATATCTAGAAGCATCGATTAAATAGATTTGGGTGAATTAGGGTTTATGACATGCATGCCTAAAATCAAGGGAAAAATGACACTTGTGAGAAGTTTCTAAAAATAGTGAAAGTGCCTCCTTCGAGATACCACAAATAGATCCCCACCATTTAGGGACAACTTTTTTTTTTTTTTTTGTCTTTTTCTAGGGAATCTTTCCATGTAAACTATTGGGAAATATTGCACAGTTCTAGGGAACTAGGCAAATTTCTGGCTCAGCGCACTGCGTAGTTTCTGAGCTTAGGGAGGGTTGCATAGTTTATAGGCTCATTTTTGGGCTGCCTCCCATGAATGCACAATTTCTGAGCTCAAGGCCGACTTCCATTTAGGAATGCGCAATTCCTATAGTCAAGGATGCTTTCCCTCAAGGACTATGCAATTTCTTAAGGCAAGTCCAGAACTGCTATGAGACCAAGTTTGGAGACCAGCTTGTGACTTAGAAATATAAGATAAGCTGGAAAATACAAGAAAAAGTGAAAATATAATTCTCAATCAAAGCATGAATACCTGGATCAGTTCAAGGCAAGCTACTATGGATAATAAGGGAGGCTCCAAAATCGAAGCATGGGAAAAAATTTGGAGGGTGGTTGTAGTTGTTATAATAATAGTGACACATTGGTAGAACTCTAGGTCTCTATATGGAAATTGTCTCATGAAAACAAGTCTAACTCTTTCGGAAGTATTGTTCATGTCTTCGATTATCATACCTTCTTCACTTAGCTTGAGTTAAAGATATAGTCCCTACCATTTTCTTCATCAGTAGTACACATACCAAGCCAAGTCAAATTGAGTTGTTTTGATTGGGGATGAGGAGTATATATGCACAAGTAAAATAGATTGTTAGAGTCTTAGTTTTCATCTCTAGTGTTGCTTAGTTGCTAGTAGGCCTGAAAAATACCTTAACATAGTCACTTCAAGAACCCAAGCATTGCTCGACTGCTAGGGAGCCTAGATAGTAGCCTAGCAGAGTTACTTGCTACAGCTTTCTATGCAGGAAGTCTTTCTCTTCTTTCACCCTTTATTTCATTTTTCATTTTTTTTTCATTTTTATTTGTTCAAAGAATTGTGCATAGGCACTTATTTATTTCATCGAGCAGAAGAGGGATCCCAACTTATTGAGAGTAGAAAATGTTGTCCCTTCAAAGAAGGATATTTATATATACCTCTGACATACTTGTTAAGGTTTTCCCTCCCTCCTTACCCTACTTGACTTATTTGACAAGGATTAACCAAAAATAGAAGATCGATTAGAGTAGGCGGTACTAGTTAAAAGTGCAAGCATCGTGATTTCATTATGAATCTCTCTGACAAGAACGTATTTTCCATCATAGTATCATCGACTAAAAATAAATTCAAGATTCACATAAGGAGAAGGAATAGACAGATAACCAAGCATTAATCACAATACAACTTCCTCTTGGATTTCACCGAGCTTGCCTGAGAAGAAAAACATGGTCTGACGCAGAAACTAACCTATAATTGAAAACAAAACATACGAAAGGAAAGAATCAGAGTAAAAGAAAAACAAACTAAATAAAATCAAAGGAAACAAATAATAAACCAAAACTACTCCTACTCCTAACCTAAACAAATCGTAAGCCAAACTTATGTAAAGTGATACTTCTAATGCAGCCACCGATGCATTGGTTGGCCTATATAGGTGAGGGAATGCATATCAAGAAAGATATATAAGCATACCAACAAACAAAAAAGATAAGACAATAAAAACCAAAACATTCAAAGTTTGAAAGAATCCGGAGAAAAGTAAAAGTGAGAAGCACATGAAAGGAACTCTACAGATGTACCATGGTATTCAAACACATTGCAAGTCAAAGACATGTAGGCACAAACTTTCAAACTTGAAAAATGAGAAAACATAAAGAAAGGAGAAAATTTCCATTTTTCTACAGTGGTCGCTATGTATGATCCCTCCAATGACTAAGTGATATGATCATATGATACAGATGTAGGATGCAAAAATTGGAAAATAGGTTGATTTTCAATGTGTACAACAGAGTGATGAGGAGCCTAGAAAGATTCAAAACATTTATGATCAGAATTGTAACTCACCTCAAGGCTACGAGAACCTGACATAGCCATCAACTTGTGATGAAGTTCCTCGACAACTTGGGAAGGTTCCAATTCATCATAATATGGATCATCGAAGACTGGTGTCTTAGAGAGATCGATAGTGGAAGAATCAGAATCGTGATCAAATTAATCAATGACAAGATCATGACAACCACGATCAGAAAGTTCAAAATCAAAAAAAGAGGCATCCTCATGATTTAATGAATCATAAATAGGGGATAATGGAGGATGAGAAATTTCACTGTCTATGTTCTCGCAAAGGAAAGACAATATATTGGGAGGATCAGGCAGAAAATATTTGTCCTCTCCACATTTAAATTAAAAATTGGCATTCCACAATTTTTACGAATGATCGAAAGTAGTAACATCAAAAACTAAAATTTCACAAGATCAAATAGGAATGAAAAAATAGTGGAAAATGTCAAGATAATGTGGAAGAGGTACAGATAGAAAGAGGTCATCCTTCATAGATTCTTGTTCAAACTCCCACACATACTCAGAAAAAATGATATCGCAGGTGGGTTGTTCAACACAAATTCCATCTAGAACTTGATCCTCATGAACATCACAAGAGAAATTTGAAACAAGGCATCACAATCCAAAGGATTAAAGGGACCAAAGGATTTAGGATGAGGAGATATCACTTCATCACAACCATCGGAGTCATAGTCCAAACCTGCACTAAAATTATGAGTATGTGGGGTAGGAGAAGATGGTAGTATATCAATAGATAAATTCTCGACTTCTCCCACCTTGACCTATGGAACTAGAGCCATTTGATGAGAAGGGGATGAAGGTCCACTTGCAACAACAATATTATCCATCTCAGATTTAGAAGCTCTAACATCGAGGTATGTTGGGAGAGGTTCAAAACATTCTAACTCGTTTGGATTTTCTAAAATGTGAACAAGTTATAGAAATATGTTTGCTAAGAAATTCCAATCAAATTTTTCTTTAGGAAATTCAAAGCAGTAATGGATGAAATGATCGTGAAAATCTTGAATGGATTTATCAAGTTATTATCACAATTTTTATTTTTTCTTATTAAGAGATTTACAATCATAGAAATGGAAAGTACGACATGAATCTATGAAAAGATGTTCGAAGGAGTGGATGGAGTGATTAGGCAATGTGTTACACAATTCTCGCATGCACCCTTCATGCATGAATGAACTACCTACAACCAACATCTTGACAGTGGATGTTGTGCTTTGTGAAAAATCAATAAACTGTGTGGTGTGCTCAAATAAGATTGTTTCACCCTCACCATTGAATTTCAAATTGGACAAGGCATCAATAATTCTCATCAACACTTTTAGATTTGCGTGTATGGAAAAATATGTCAGGGTTGTGATTTGGTGAGAAGTCATTAAATTTATGCAGAAATTCAAAACACACTTCAAGGGTTCAGCTTGTCATCTGGCCCACCTAGTGCTAGAAACGTTGACGGTGTTGGACCTACCAACATTCAGGGAATCTCCCCAATATGAAGTCCCAACTAGACCTCACACTATTTGGGGTAGGAGTCTCAACAGTGGGTGGTAATGATATGTCGTGATTGCGAAAATGTGCAGAGGGAAGTATGATAACTTTGGGTGAGAGAAAGTGTGTGACCCTACAGAGAGTCAAGTGCGATGCATGAAGGTTCCAACACACGAAGGTAAAAGGAAGTGTATCTTGTGGAAGCTTGTAAATGTATGCAACTTGAAAGGAACACACAAGCGAAATGACATCACAAGCTAAGATGTGGAATAGCCCACAAGTTAAAACGATGAGTTAATACAACAACACACATTCAACAAGATTCGTACAAATGCAAACAAAATAGTTCATATGCATAAGCATAAGTTAAATAACATACATTGCAAATACAACAAGAATAGTCCTACTATATTCACAACATATGCATGAAAGTGTGTTGGCTTTGATTTTATTATTATAGGTGAAAGTTCCATTCATACATACACCACTGATGACCACTAGCCCCGATAATGAAACATTGCAATCAAGAACACCTACTCCTCCAAATAAGTACACTCTCTCTATGCTACGGAGAAGCCAAGGCTCTTCATAATACTCCCAAGCTCCTTCTAAGCCTAAGCCTAAGCCTAGCCAAAAGCTTTGCTCCCAAAATTCTGTTACATGAGTTATGAGGTTCTATTTATAACTAGAGGGGGTGAATATTCAACTACCCTTTCTGACCTTTGGACTACCCTCATGACTCTTCAACTTCTTTATAAAATGACACATTACATTACATGATGACTCTTCATATTCCAATATTGGCACTTGGAATTTCACTTACAACATTATTACAAAAAATATTATATTTTACACTTGTACCGATATAAGACAAAATAGGGTAGAGACAACTTGATAGCCTAACAAGACACAACACTATGATGCTTGAGTTTGGGAGAATTCTAACTCAACAACCTCCACTTGCTACTTCTTGGTCACATATTGGTGCTAAGCTTGATATTGTGTGATGATGTCCCCAAACTGTGTGATGGTGTTTGGCTGGAAGAAAACTCAAACCTCCATGGCATCTAGAGACAATGTCTTGGAACATGTTTTGAGTTCATTCTAGAACATGTGCAACATTGTTATGACTTGGAAAAGACCACTGATGAAATTTTTCATCTTCTGTTTGTTCAACTCCAAGTATTCCCTGGTGGGATTCTGTCTCAGCTACTCCAAGTACTCTTCAATCTCCTGGTGGATTTGGTTCTTGGGTTTAGCTTTGGTGAGTGAACTAACTGATGGGATTTGGTGTGTTTTGATCAAGACATCTAAACTACAAAACAACCATACATATGAGGCCTGAATGCTACCAATGAATGAGGTGAGCTACTTATTGTTCTGAATTAACATTGAAACTTTTCATTCTCCAACTCTGTTTGTGGCTTCATTTCCTTCAGTAAGTCAAGCATTTCCCCTTTATGTCACATTGTCCACTCTTGTACATAGGTAATTATAGTTTGTATGTTCTTTAGGATTTTAACAAACTCTTTGCTTTATTGATATAAGCCATGCAAATGAACAAATTCTTTATGTATGGTGACAAACCCCTCATAGAGCTTCCACATGGTTTATCCAAATGTTGATACTTCAACAAGTATTGTTTCTCTCATCTCCTCTAGGGAAACCTGTGTGAAAACTAAATTCTGTGTTGTTGTGTGGATTTGTTCTACCTCTTTCTTGTTAGCCTACAAGTTTTGTGCAAATTTCTCATTCTCGACCATCAAATACTGAATGTTTGATCTTGTGACTCTTTCATAGGCCAAGTTTGCTTCGGAAATGGAATTTGGATGCTTCATGGTGTCTGACAGTAACACCCTTTCTCTAATGAATGAAGGTGATGCGTGATCATTGAAATTTTTTTTTCTTCGTGCTTGTACAATCCTTCTTTGTAAGTCGTCGAATGATAGATTGTACACTTCCTTTTGTGGGGTGTAATAAAGAACCTAACATTTAATTGTCAATCTGGGAGTTCGTAAACTTAGAGGAAAAACACTGGAAATGATAGAGAAGGACTTCAACAACCTTCACTATTTAATACAATGACACCACACCGTTCTGGAAAATAGATTCACTCAAGAAAAATACTTGTCACAAAATTTGACAGAAAAATTAAAGCATTCCTTGAAAATAATGCTAGAAAATGAAACAGGTTCCTGTAATCAAGATTCTAGTGCTTTAAAAAGAACCGAAGGGATGATATTCTATTTTACTTATAAATCGGTGCCCTTTACTAAAGATATCTAATTCTTGTACTAGATAAGCCACGTGCCTGTAGTGAAATAAGTCTTGTTCCTGCACTAGAACTTAATGAAAGGAACTTGAATCAACAAGAACAATTCTGCTAAATAAAGGAAATAAAGGAAATGTTTTGTGATTGAGTATCACTGTAGTTATGAGACAGAGAAATAATCAAAATTTTAGGTACATTTGTCTTTAGTACAAATTTTCCTTCCTGGACTAAATCTGCATTCTTGCAGCGCAATAATGTTCTTGTACTAGAATAGAGTTCATGCACTGGAATGATATTCCTGTACTAAAATGATGTTCCTGCACTAGAAGTGTATTCTATTTCTGCACCAAATATTTTGACTTAGTATTATAATTCTGGGTTCCTGTACTAGGGTACTCTATTCTTGTACTAGGGTATCAATTCCTATACCGAGACTGAGATTCCTATACTAAGAAATCAATATTCATGTACTGATAATTTTGGCTTTCATATAAGAATTTTTGGTTCCTGTACTAGGGTCCTTTGTTCCTATACCAGGGTATTAATTCCTTTACCGAGACAAATATTCTTGTACTAAGAAATCAATATTCTTGTACTGAGATTCCAAACCATTCCATAAGATGTAAAGTGTGGTAACTACAAATTAATTTGCAAGGCAAACCATAGCAAAGGAAATAATCACTCATAATCAAAATACTCCTTATCTAATAATGCATTCAAAAGTGAAAAGTACTTTCAGCGTCAAAGGAAATATCTACTACAACAGAAAGATTCTTCATGTGAAAATGATCATCTACTCTAAATAAAAGGAATCCCTTCTTTCCAAGATGACTGTCGTGATATTTAGTAGATCTACACTTTTACCAAATAGAAGTTTCAGTTCAAAGGTTCCTTCACTAAATTCCAGTCTTAAACTGAACTCTTTCCACAATAAAATAAGCATAGTCATAGATCCTCATAATGTGTAAAACACTTCATTAACGCTTAGGGGAATAAATAAATTAACCCCAAGTTAAAGAAAACACACTTGCATACTCAGAAATGGAACACACTTGCATAAAGAAAATAAATCCAATTGGAGAAATAAAAACCCTTGAAGAAGCAACCATCGTTTGCATAATTAAAACACACTGGTGCAAGTAAAATGAAAAACACCCTTTGCAAAAAGAAAACTACACATCGAAGGAAAAAAACGCTACCACAATATTCAGTAAATGAACACACCCACGCCTTCATACCTCGGATTTGAGTCACACAATTTATGAAGAAGACACAGATCTGTTAGCTACATAAAAAGATGAAACACTTCTTGCTCCAACCCTGCATAAGGAAATATATCTAACACACCTTATGAAAGAGGGAGAACGAGCTATGTTGGTTGGGTTGTAGCCAACCAACTCATTTCCCTTTATGAAATCTAGGAAATCAAATACACAAACAACTCATTCACATAAGATTTAAACTCAGAAATTGATAAACCGACATAGCTCCTTAGATTAGCTTTTACGTTTGCTGTAATTATACATAAAAGCTTCGAATCTAGCCTCCAAATGATCATAGGGAAGGGGAAAGATCCCCCTAAACTTGATCCAACAGCATGTAAGTGTAATAACTGATTTTCTCTTCCTCCTATAGAGCCATGATTTGGCTTTTATGTAATCTACAATTACATGATAGGCTTTGAATAAGACAAACATTTTAAAACAAGATGAGGGATTGAATCCCAACTACTTCCCATAAATAGGAGACCAGTACAACCATTTTCCTATTGAGAAAATGCAGATATGATATAAATTTTCCATTTTTCTGGCAAATCTGGGCATGATCGTAAAATTATGGAAAAACAATATTTTTTTATAAAACAACCTCAAAGGTCCTTGCGTAAATTTTAAATGATTATGATTCTTGGGAAACGATTTTTGTTTTAATTAATTTTTTATAATGGTAAAAAACCCATTTTCTTGAATTTTCGATATTCGCCTCCAGTTACATGCAAATCGCCGTCAAACTTGGAAGTTTGGAAACTGTTTGGATTTTGAGCAGATATGTTGATTTGCTTCTAGAGACCCACACATATGACCTGGGTACAATCCAACTCATGGGAAGGTGTTAGAACATCATTTTTAACAAAAAGCTTCCTTGGTTTTCCCCGAAAGTGTGCCAAGATGTCGAAGCTCCAAATTGGTTCCTCTCTAGTGCAAGAATGCTACTCTTTAGTGCAGGAATAGGTCAATGAATGGTACATGCACCTCTATCTATCAAAAAGGATCCAAGATAATTCCATACATGTGTTTATACTACTAGATAACATTTTCCTCCATGGAAAGTGTGAATGATGAAGTAGCCAACATATACCTCCATTTTGGTGTAGGATCTCTATGGAGTGCAGGACCTGCATTCACAACATTAACGGCCATAAAACCTAAGAAATGCATATAGAGAAGATATAAAATAAAAACTAAATGTAAATCTTTGCTATTGCATGAAAATAATATATAAGTGCAACATAAAGGTTCATAAACTAGTAAAAGAAGGTAATACATTAGGCATCAAATGGGAAAATAGATGCATTAGATACAACAATTCTGGGGCCTAACACCTTTACTGGATCATGATCAATGGGAACAACAACCCCTTGATTCCTTGAGGCTTACTCTACTACTGGAGGTTGTGGAGACTGAGGGATGGCCTATTGTTTTCTTGGAATCATATGAACATATTCATTATATGATTCCTATTCCATCTCCATGTCCATCACTTCAATTAATTGCTCAATCTACTGAGAAAGGTCCCTATCCTACATCTATTCACCTTGCTTTGCAGCTGCTGGTTGGTTCGTCTCTTTCTCTTCAACCTATATCAATGTTGTTTCCTCTAACACTGTGTCTTTCCTTTTTTCTTCTTGCTGCTTCTACTTCTCTTCTCGTTCTCTCCTCCTCAACTCATGTTCTTCCTTCAGCTTATGCTCTGTCTCCTACAACTTCAATTATGCTTCCTGCAACATATTTTTTTGTCTCTTCCACCAATCTACTCTTTATCTCCTCTAGTTCCTCATTTCTTCTACTGCCAAAGATGCTTTCATGAGAATACGATCTTCTTTCATCTTGCAACTTTGTTCTCCCTCTGGACTGTCAACAATCTTCCACTTTCCCTTGTCTTGCATGGGATTACCGCCTTCTGCTACTAATGCTTTCAGAGTTGTTGTTGTTCTTGGAGGAGCATGTGGAGGCATTGTAGAAGTACCTCCGGCCAATGGAATTCCTTGCTGATCCACAAAATGTAAACTCTCACACAATGGTCTTTACAAATACCATGGGGATCATATGGATTAAAGTATTGAGTTCTGAATTCAGATCTCCCTATCTCCTTTGCCTCAACATTCATGAATTTTAAGTTCTTTATCTCAGAGAATCCAATATACAAAGGAAGAGTGGGCCATGGTGATTCCTTCTTTCTCTACAAAGTTGGTGATAACCCTATGGTGAGATGATAAAATACTTCTTGCATGACAAGTGTTTTAGTGGCATACCTTGGTAAAACATATTGAGGCTTCTCTCTACCAAACAATCTAATGAAGGTGCCACCTGGTGATGCATACTAATCTGTGATGTCTAGTATCAACTCCATTTCTGCTCGTGACATGCAAGGTGGATCTTCTTCAAATTTGAGCTTCTACAATGGGATGATGAAGTGATTACTTATCCATGCCATTACTCCTCTATAACTGCATTCTAAAATAAACTTGTAATAGATGTGCACAAAAGTTTCTATTGGTGTCCATGTCTAGTTCATGCTAGGGAACTGTTGTTGTGTACAGATTGAACCCAGTAAGTATGCAGACATAGAGAACCTTGCTCACTCACCCTCAGGAGGATTCCAAGCCTATGCTACATGGGCCTTCAACTGTCAAGCCAACATATCTAACCAGTTGAACGGATTCCCATTATTCGTCACTTGATCTAGTAAGACTGGCCACCCTTTAGGAAAGGTTTTCGTGATCTCTTGACCATGGATCCTACGAGCGAAGATAAACAAGACTTGGTAGGCTTTCTTGAGGGACTTTGTCTTGTACACGTGTGGGCTTTTGTTGAAACATCGATGGCTCCTCCACCCAACCTTTGACAATGTATCTTGTGTTCCATTAGTTGTGGGTGGAATATAAGAGTGAGTCCATGCACTCTACTAGATCGAGAAAGTGATACGTTTGTTGATAGTCTTCTCCTTGGAAGGTGGCAAACTTTTGTCTGCTGGAACTGCTCAATGCCATGGTCTTCTCATCAATGTGTGAGATAATCCAGCTGATGACATATGCACACAGGAAGGATGGATACTTGCATGAAACCTTGTACAATCCTGACTAGTTGATGTTGAGATACACCTACCGGTCCTCTAAGTTATTTTACTCGAAGTGTTTTGCAAAAGCATATTTAAACTGCTACCATGTTAGTGATGATCCCTTTTCTATAAGCAACTGAGTATCTTCATACAATGTCAAATCTATTGATGTTTTCTCAACTACTTTCCCAATACTGCTCTCAGTGGTTTATTTTGAAGAAACTCTCTTAGGTGCCATAGTAATAGTGACTGTTGGAGAGGTGTTCAACAACTGATATACATGTGGGACAAACAAGACACTCATGGCAAGCAAATATCAATCATAAGAAAATCCAATTACAAGGAAAGCTCACGCAATAAACCAGGCACTTGATGGGGAGGATTCCATAATTCTCATTAGAAAGAGGGACTGGATACTTGTGGGAACTATGCACTACATAGTCCCAACAACTAAGGTCGAAGCTTGTGGTTTGAAACTACACAATGCGTCTCTATCTCTTTCATGGTGGATTATGGTTCTTTGTTGCAGATCTGGTTCATATTCAGGGGGAGCATGTCCTTAGGGGGAGCATACCCCTTTGCCCTTGATGTCAAAGGGGGAGAATGAAGCTGAATTTTGTGAGGTTGCCATCAAGTCCAAAGGGGGAGATTGTTGGCATTATGTTTCTGGTATGGCTATATGTTACAGATGTTGTACTTGATGGCAACTCCCGTGGCAAGGCTCTCAATTTATTGAAAATTAAGAAGTACGCAGGAAATCAGTTCCGAAGGTGCGTACCCGTAGGTACACCATGCAGGGACCGCGTCCAGATACGCAGGCCAGCCATTCAGGAGGTGTGTACCCCCAGTGCACACATTTCAAGGCAGAGAAAAGCACACGTGGGGGTTTCTTATGTTTTACTCTTAGTATCTAGCTGACGGTATTGTGTTATTATGGTGTTGGCTTGTGGTATTGTTCCATGATTTGAGGAGGAGCTTGCCTATATAAAGCAAAGGAGATCACTTGGCTAAGTATCTTTTGCAATTGAATATCTTTAGATCTGAAATATTGGGTTATGGTCTTAAAAGCTTGATCTATATGAAAGGGAAGTTGAAGGCGAATCTGTGAAGGGTGATCTCTCGAGCGCATGATCAGATCTGAGCAACTGTGCCATTCTGGGGGACTGCCTATTCGGCCCTAATTAGAAGGACGCAGGTGTTTTAACAGAAGAGCTGCGTGGGTACGCAGTGCAGAAGCAGGAGATCTGCATGGGTACACAGTGTAGAAACAGGAGATCTGCGTGGGGACGCAGAGCAGAAACAGGATACCTGCGTCGGTACGCAGAGCAGAAGAAGGAGAACTGCGTGGGTACGCAGAGCGACTAAGGTTCAGGTGCGTCCGCATAGTAAAAGTACGCGGCGCGATAGTATTTTTGGGTGCGTCCCTGCAGTAACAGTACGCGGCGCGATAGTATCTTTGGGTGCGTCCCTGCAGTAATAGTACGCAGCGCGGTTCAAGGAACAGTGCGTGGGCACGCAGTGCGGCAGAAGGATCTCTGCGGGTAGACGCAGGAAAGCAGAAGGTGAACTGCGTAGCGACGCAGGCCACAGAAGGGAAAACTGCGTATCTGTCTTAAAAAGTTCTGTTGATTGAATTTTTCTGTTGATAAGGTGTTCTGGGTTAGTTCTGTTATTGTTGATCTGATAACTGTAGTGGACTGTAACTTTTATGTACTTAATGATCATTTGATGCTTTATGAAAAGAAGTAGGGGGTTGTAGCTCCCTTCCAGGAGAGACTTGAAAACGAGAGAGAGAGAGTTGTAGCTCTCTGCAAGTTGCAGCCTGCGTACTGGTAAAGGACTGCACCAGTACAAAACCATTGTAAAAGGAGTTTCTAATTTGAAAGAAGATAGAGACATATTGCAGCAGGTGGTTTTCACCCACATTGGGTTTCCACCTTACATCTTGTGTCCTTTGGTGTGACTATCTGTTTTCTTTGTTCATGCTCATTATTTTATGGTACTGACATGCAAAACTAATTCAAAGAACAAATAAGGAAGATTTGTAAAAGAATTAGATAATACTGATTCACCCCCCCTCTCAGTATTATTTCCAACAGTTTAGCCTAGCCAAAGGCATGGGAGAGACTGCACATTTTGTAGTCTAAGTGGTCAAGATGATAGGTTGGCTCCTAGAACTATGCAATGCATAGTTGGAGCTATTTTGGGCTGTGCACTGCGCAATTCTAGAGGCAAATCTTGTGGCTTCAGCCTTAGGATTGCATAATTCCAACTCGAAAAAGTGAAAACCGGCTAAGGGAAGTGTAGATCTGCCCAAGGGAAGTGTGGAAAATGAGCATATCAGAGAGATAGTGGGAAGCTAAGTGAAATTATGACTAAGTGTGAGTAAATTCATGTGAATCAAGTGCAACAATTAATCAAATAGAAGGACCATGAAGTATGTGAGGAGAGTTGCCACAACAAGGACCATTGATGCAAAAACAGGAAAACTAATGCGACACTTAGGAAAGGAAATATAAAACTTAAAAAAACACTTTTGCAAGTTAAAAAAATTTAAAATGCTAGCAACCATGAAGATAAGAAAGTGAAACAACACTCACATAAGCCAAATGACAAAAGCAATAGAAAAACTGGCAAAAGAATACAAAAGAAAAACTGACCAGGAAATGCGACGAAGATCACACCAAAGGTTCCTTGATCTCCTCAGGAATGCTAGAGCTCTAAGTTCGAGTGTTCAAATGAGCTCTAGAAGCATTAATTAAATAGATTTGGGTGAATTAGGGTTTATGATCCACATGCCTAAAATAAAGGGAAAAATGACACTTGGCCTTTGGCTTATAGATGAAAAGTGGGTTAATCATACATGGATGCCACTTTTCGTCTATAAGCCAAAGGTCAACATTTTGATGAATGGGTGGTTTGGGATCCATTTTCTGTATAGTGAGGATGCGTCAAAAATTTTACAAATCCCCTAGGAAATTCTTAGGAGTTTCTTAAATTTTATCCACTGGTTTGTGGATTTTAACGCTCCCACGACCACTCCTCACATGTGGCTTGTGTAGGTAAAACTCCCAAGGTTTCCACTTAAATTATGGACCCACAAGGCATCGGATGCCATTGGAAGCAGAATTGGAATATTTGCATACCTCGATAAGGAAGGGCCCATTGCTATGGATAAATGATTTGCATGGATTTTATTTGAGCTCAAGTTGTTGGGGTGATTTCAGGTGGAGATGGAACTAGTTTAGAGGACTATTTCATTCAGTCAACGCTAGGACAATTGGAGGATACCTTTTCATTAACTATTTTGTGACGAAACTGGGCATGTCTTCTCCAAATTCCCTTGCTGTTTTCGAGGTTGTGGGGTTAGGAAGAGATTGGATGCTGAGAGGAGGTTGGATGACTTCCATCAACTTACTCCAACAATCTCGTATCCATAGAAGGAAATATAATTTTTTATACCAAAAAATTCAAGTTCGTCATATTTCTCTCTTTCTTTATCCCTTGTATACAATTATCCTATTTCTGAATATGGTGTTGAGGTGTGTTTTCCAGGCTTTAACGATCATATGGTATCATGTAATACATCCCCTAAATGTATACAATTATCCTATTTTTGAATATGGTGTTGAGGTGTGTTGTCCAGGCTTTAACGATCATATGGTATCATGTAATACATCCCCTAAATATAATAATTCCCAGTTCACTCAGGAAGGTTTGCATGCTCTTCCTTATTTAAATACCTTTCACATACGGAAGCAGGGTTGTGATCTGTCA
Organism: Pinus tabuliformis; assembly: GCA_031772625.1. Classification (NCBI taxonomy): domain Eukaryota; kingdom Viridiplantae; phylum Streptophyta; class Pinopsida; order Pinales; family Pinaceae; genus Pinus; species Pinus tabuliformis. The sequence continues at coordinate 659,487,129 of CM062807.1, forward strand.
TGAACTCCCATGCTCAATTGGATGTTTACCCAAGTAGGGGCCCTCCTTATAAGATCCCTCCTAACATCCCAATTGAATCTTCCACTCATCCAAACACTCCATTGACCATCCCTTATCCTACCAACTCATTGGGAAGTCATATTTACCTTTTGATCCACAATCTCAACATCGATTTTGTACCTCTCACCATACTCAAAGAATGGGACTCCCTTGTGGGTTTTTCCAGTAGCCCAACTTCAACTATGAACATTATTATTCAGAGAAAGGGGAAAATGCACAATATGCCCAAAAATGACCAACACCTTAAGGCATCTAAGGTCTATGATTTTTTGGGCAATTTGGATCTACATGACATTTCTATTTCAGAAGCTAATCTATCTCGGGATCTTAGAGGAGATATGCTCATCTCCGGAGATACATGATGAATATTATTTCTATAAACATATAGGGGTTGGGGGATCCCTCTAAATTAAATTATCTCAGGCACATTATTAAATCATCTAGTTCTGTTATTGTCTTGTTATTGTCTTAATACAAGATACCATGGTAAGGGGAGAAACGCCTCGAAAGTTTTTTTTTTTTTCCATCTGTCCAAGATAGGCCATTGTTTTGATTGACTCGGCTGTGATATTGATGTGGGATCCGTCTATAATTATTTTTTTTGATCTCAAATTCTTTGTAGGTATTTTCATGACCAACTCCTTCCATGGCATGCCACATAGAGTCCACATTCTTAACATATACATGCCATATTTTGGCCAAGGGATATGAACTTGACTATTTCTAGGGAGGAGGTTTGAAGATCTAGTGGTAATATGGACCCACTGGGGGACTATTTCTATGAACTTTTCTGTAAAAAAACCTATTTGATATTTTCCCTAATCCCATCATACATTCTTTTGCATGAGAATTGGCTGGAACTATTTAGGGTTGTTAGATCTGAGGTATCCTCAACGATTATTTCATATCATGTTCCAATTTTCCTATAATGGTAGGAGGAGAGAGTCTAGTTAGTTATCCCTTTTTATATTTAACCATTCATGGTTAGAAGACTAAGGTTTATCTGAATTGATTGCTAAGACCTAGACTACATGTTCAAACTCTTCGGGAAGATTTCATATGGATATGGTGGCTACTAAATTGAAAGTTTTAAAAAGGGGTTGTTCGTAAATGGATAAATCATAAGAGATCTCAACACATAAAAGAACTTAATGAAATTGATACAGAGATGGCCCTGATTGGGGATCCAAATTCAATGGGATTTTTATCTACATATATGCACCAAATATTAGTGGAGCTTGAAACAAACAAAATGGACATATTACTTACGCAGGAAAAATAATGGAGATTAAAAAGTCATGCGATTTGGAGAGCACGTGGGGATAAAAATAGTAATTTTTTCTAGAAATACTCTACAAACAAGAGACAAAACAATAAGATATTGGAGATTGAGAATGGGATGGGTGGTAAAGAAATGAAGGCGGAAGAGATTCAGAAATTGGTGATGGATTTCTTTGAATTTTTTATAAAGCCAATGAGGATGAGTTAGAGAATCAATTTTTGTTCATTGAAAATTATCCACAAATGTTTTACGCAGGGAAAATTTTAAGAACCCCCCTAAATTTACATGTATAATAAATGGGTGAATCTCCATGGTATATAGGAAAAATGGAAGGCGATTTTATCAATAATATGATATGTATATATAATTGTTTGGTGAGTCTCTCACCAAGCATGGCAAATATTTTACTCAATTATAAAATCTTGTGTTTATTGAATACACAAATGAAATCATTGCATTTCTTTAAAATATATTTTGAAATCAAAATTACCACATATTGATAACCTAGTGGGTGTAGGATAAAATTCACCCATGCCATTCACAGAAAGCATGAGAAAAAACCTAATACTATATATAAAACCAAGAATAATTCAAATTCATCACTTCTAAGGACCTCGTAACCACCCTGCCAATACACAAGTATGTTCCTGTTTGCAATTAGAAAAATTACCCAAATTACAATCTGTTTACTCCAGCATATGTTGGAAAGTTATAGAAGGATGACTAGTGCAATCAATCCATTCCTTTTAGCCCTGGATTTGTTTCAATTTAAAACAGAAGTATACAAATATACTTGTCCAATGTCTATGCTTTAACCATTCACCTTAAGATGTTTTTACAATATAATTTCCTAAGTCTATTTAATATCTTCATTATCATAAAAACCAACCTATATCCATCTTAACTCCACATCTACCACTCTTAGGGGGATGAAATCTATTTATCCCTCTGGGCACTTGGTAGACCCAGAATTAAGATGGATCTAAGATAATAGAATTTCCCCTTTAAATAGTCTATGCTCACATGAATACCATGGTATTACCATGGGTCAATACCATGGGTTATCATAAACCTAAAGCTTAAAAATTAATAGTTGATTTTTATTTTATTTTTTATTTTAACCAAGCTAAAATGTTTAACACAACATCCATTTTTACTCTTGATCGGATCAAATATTTTTTCACTTTATGCTAGTTTGCATATCACGATATTTGATACCTCTCGGGGGTTAGTAGATCTAGAGTAAAGATGGATCTATGCTGGTTTAATTCCCCCATTTAAATAGGCTACATTCCAGGTGAATACCATGGGTCAATACCATGTGCCATTTCGGTGAATACCATGGGTCAATACCATGTGCCAGTTTGGTGAATACCATGGGTCAATACCATGTGCCATTTTTATTTTTATTAATACTAATATTAGGGTTAATAATGTTTTTTTCATGGTATTAATAACAATCTAGTCCATGGTATTTGTCCCATAGTATTTTTCCCATAGGTTTCACCTAAATATAACGCATTTTTTGAGTGTTCCTAAATATAAGGTGAATTATGGAGTAAATATAAAAAAAATGTTTTATTTGTTTACCATACCTTTTGTTTATTTATATTTTTATTAATTTACCATACCTCTTTTACAAATATGGTATTTGGCCCATAGGATTCACTTAAATAAAACCTCTTTCTTAAGCCTTCATAAATAGAACGAGGGTTATGGACTAAATATAAAAAGAGGTTTTATTTATTTACCATGTGTCTAGTTTATTTATATTTTTATTTATTTACCGTACCTTTTGATTAAGTATAAAAAGACGTTTTATTTATTTACCATACCTCCACTTTACTTATATTTTTATTTGTTTACACCCTTGTATGTATATAAGGTGACTTATGGAGTAAATATAAAAAAATGTTTTATTTATTTACCATAACTCTCATTTATTTATATTTTTATTAATTTACCATACCTCTTTTATAAATATGGTATTTGGGCCTTTGGCCAATAGGATTCACTTAAATAAAACCTATTCTTGAAAATGGGCGAATGGATTCACTTAAATAAAACCTATTCTTGAAAATGGGGAATGGAAGGTTGTAACTCCTAATTTCAACGGCTAAATTTACCTTTTTTACCCTCTCCCTTAAAATAAGGTGGGCTATTTGAGGTGATTTGTAAAAATGTACTATGATACAAAATATTCGCCCACTAAAAATTTAAAAATCCTTAATTTCACCAAAGGGTGAACATTCGCCCTTAAAATTTTATATGGTTTTACGAGCATGAAGATAACTTCATTGGGTCCCCTGTCACTATGGAGGAAATGCTAAAGGTACCAAAATATTTCTCCAAATAAAAGTGTCCAGGTCTGGACGGTTGGGCAGTTGAGATATTCATTCAATTTAATGAGATCATGGGTCTTTACTTGTTGAGGATGGTGGAGGAATCCAGGATTCACATGAGGAATTTTGGGGCTATAAACACAAATTTTATCACACTGATTCCCATAGTTTCATCCCCTAATACATTCAGGAAATTATGACCTATTTCACTTTGCAACATTGTGTGCAAGTTGATTATGAAAATCAATTCAAATAAGCTATTGAGGTGTCTCTCAAATCACATATCCCTTGTACAATTTAGTTTTCTCAACAACAAGCATATACAGGAAGTGGTTGCTATAACACATGAAGCATTACATACTATCAAAAATCATTGCAGGGAAACAATTATTTTAAAGCTAGATCTCCATAGGGCATATGATAGTGTGGACTATACATTCTTGAGATTGATTTTACATAAGCTCATACTTAATGTGAAGGTGGTGGAATGGATTATGGCTTGAATTCAAGCACTATAATATGCAATTATTACAAATGGTGTACCATCCATTTTTTTGTGCATACAAAGGCCTTAAGGAGGGGTTCTCACTATCACCATTATTGTTCCTATTGTTCATTGAGGGCCTCAGTAGGCGGATTCTGGTAGAAAAAGGTCACGGTCTATTCCAAGGAATTCATATCACAAGACATGTGTCTATTACACATTTAATGTTCTTGGATGATATTTTATGGTTTGGACATGTTTCTATTGTACAATTGATACATCTGAAACATATTATCATGACCTTATGAGATTTCTGTGGCTTAAAAATGAATTCATCCAATTCTAAACTTATATATGCTTCAACTAACTTGGATTGAGTTATGAGGATTTCTAATATTTTTGGAGTCAATACGCTCCCTTTGGATACAGGCTTCATGTATTTAGGTTTTAGTATGAAACCTAACAGATACCTCATAGTAGATTGACAATGACTTTCAGACAAATTTATAGCTAGATTAAGTTTGAGGACTCACAAATGGCTATCTCTCAGTGGAATATTAGTACTTGACCAACTTTTTTTACAAAACATCTCAGTGTGTTCGATGCATTTGTACAAACTCCCTAGGGAAATTATAAGGAATATTGATTCTATTGCAAATATTATATCGTTTGGTCCTTTAGGGAGTAGGAAGATACACTTGGTTAGTATGGATAAGATTTCCAGCAGGTTCTTTGTGGGTTGGTGGGGTATTAAGAGAACTAAATTTTTTGGATGGGTACTATTGCCAAATAGTTAATGAAATGTATTTTAGGGATCTAGTCTCTTGCATGAGATTATTATTGGAAAATATCTAATGAATAGTCAGCCTATGAATTGGGTGAGATGGGGTGCTATTTCCACAAAGAATGCATCATACATCTAGAAATGTGTAATTAATGTCAACTAGGTGGTAGAATATTAAGGTGGTATATTGGACCAGGTTTGGATACGATGATTGGCATTGACCAAACATATGGTATGATGGGCTTAGATATCTTGCCTATACATATCACTAATTTCTTACATGAGAAGGGAATCTATTACATTTCACAAATCCTAAAGGAATGAGATCATTTGCAATTATATCCAATTTGGATGAGCATGGTAGATCTAGGAATGGAATACGACTTCTCGACTCAATGGAATGAATATATACAACATTTATATATTTCGACCATTTCTTTGAATAAATGGGAGGAAACCATTTTCTCGTAGGTGGCAAAAGACATGGGAATAACTAGATCAATAATAAATATAAATATATCTCATACACTCTCAGAGATAGTCAAGGAATTAGTTAGTTTTACAGGGTCTAGACATGGCACATGCTTAGGAAAATCTTACTCTTTGGTTGTCTTGTTTGCAAGAATAAGATACCAACTTGGGAAAACTTAGGAAAATGGGGTTTCTTCGTGCCTAAAATATGTTGTTTATGCCAATGATCAGATGAGAACACTCTAGATTTATTCCTCAAGTGTCCTTATGCTATTGGAACATCGAGTTATGTCTCCAAGAAACTCAGGATTAATATCAGTTGGGACTTCCCTACAATTGAGGCAGACTTCAAGTATTGGATAGTCTCACTGCAGGTGGATAATATAATGCATTTATTTATCTACCGGGGAATATGTAAAGGGAACAATGCATCCATATTCAAAGATCAAAGATATGCCATTGGTTATACTAGCTCCAAAATATGTGCCCTGTACAAAGATGAATCATATTATGAAGGCCCCGCCTCCACAAACCTTTCCTACATGCCACTTTGACAGAGTGACATATAATAAAAGCTATGAATGTAGAGTAACATTGCTATTGGCACAAATCTCCTCTTCCATTTTCGGTGGAATGGAGGATGAGGCACTAATAGTAGAGAATAATCTATTGCTTCATGGGGCTTATTGTTTTGTGACAAGCATCTGAACCTTGATGTGCTACATATATTTGGATGTTCTTAGATAATTATAGACTGGATTAACAATGTTAGAACTTTTTTCCCTCCACACATGGCACATTGGATTCATCAGATACACAGGAATAAGGGACTTTTCCAATAGGTCACCTTCTTTCATCTGCATAGGGAATTCAATGTTGTTACTGATAGGTTATCTTACAAAAAATCCAGGAAGCATCAAATTCTTGGTTTACTTGGAGGGACAACACATTAGTACTGGTTTCTTCCCCTAGAGTCAGTGGATATATAATTTCCCTTTATGATTTTTGGTTCTAGGTTTTTTTGTCTTGGGTTTCTGTCTCATTATTTGTTTTTTTAGGATATATTATTCACCTATTCGGGCCTAATATGATGTATATTGTTGTTTTTATCTTTGGATAGCTTTTAAGACTATTGGTATTTACATTTTACGGGGCAGGACTTGTTAACCATTGTTCATTGATATTAATTCCTATGTAGTTTACGTCTGAACTACTCTGACAATATGTTTTTATGTAATCATGGTTTTTGAATAGAAACATGTTCAATTTTTTCTACCTAAAAAACCATACTTTTTAAAAATATAAACTATTTGAATATCTATATTAACTAATATATGTGCATATCAGCTACATATATATTTATATCAAAATAAATTTTTAATATAAAATATTTTATTGTTTGTATATAATAAAATATTCAATTTATAAAAAAAGTAATTGAAATTAAAAAAAAAATCAAGCACTTCCTCATAAGAATAATAAGAGAGATGTGTTATTCATTCAATTATTAATATAAAATTAGTATATGACATTTAGAAATATTCATAATAATAAAAAAATTCAATGTGGTTAATCAATAAAATATTTTAATATGCAAGATTAAGTAATATTAAGGTATACTTAAAAATATATTAATAAAAAAATATCCATTTTGTTGTTTAAAAAAAGTTATTTATAATAAACAATTTAAAAAAAAAAAATATGATTAAGGGTTTGACATAGTCTCACTATTTCATATTTAAAATTTCACATTTTGAGCCTTTTGTAGTATATTTTTTTTTTTGGTTAATCTTCCCGAAAATTGAAAAATGAATTTTTGGAATTACAAGTTTAAAGTTATGTACTCTATATAGCATTCAAGAATATAATTTAAACAATGAAAAATTACACAATGTACATATATAGAGAATCACTAATCAATGAAAATTTACGTATTGTACATCTATGTAGATAGAGACATAATTTGCCTCATAGAAACACATAAGCATGGAGAGTGCAAGACACCTTTGTTTGAAGGGTACTAAAACATGACAGTGTGGAACAAGGAAATAAGGAATGGAAAAGGACAAAGGAGTATCATTGAGAGAAAAAGAAGGTTGTTTCATTCAGCTAGAAAAATAAGACTCAAATAAACAATTCATTTGGTTTAAAATATCAGAAAATGGAAATCACATCAGAATTGCAACATGTTATTTTGTGCCTCAAGTTTCAAAAATCTAAAAGAGTAGAGGGTTTGACCAAAAAGATCCCTTTGTAGCCCTAAAAACATATTGAAACATATTCTCAGCTAGGTGAAGTCCTTATAGTGGGTGACTTTAATGCTAGTACTGCAAGTGAGCAAGCTAGCATTCTTTGTTGTAAAGAAGACTGCGATCCTATCTAACTTACAAAAGAGAGTAATCATTAGTGGGAAAGAATTCCAGAGGAAAAAGGATGAAATCTCTTTGGTGAACAATTTCTTACTCTATGTGGGGCTTTCGATTTAGTCATTTGTAATGGTTTGAAAAGATGGGAAAAGTCAGTAATTTCACTTGTAATACTTACAATGGAGAAAGTGTAGTAGATTATTTAATTTGCTCGCATAGTTTGTGTGAAAAAATGGAGGAAGTTTTGATTGGATATCACCTTTGGGACTTAAAATCAGATCACAAGCCAATTTATTTAAGTTTCTGTTGGACTGAAAAGAAGCAGTTAGGGTAAAAAACTCACAGTGTGTTCAACAAGATCTTCCAAAGGGCATAATTATTTTGACTCAAGAAAATTGGAATACCTTCAAAATAATGCTAGAGAGGGTCTCTGAGAAGGAGAAAATCTCATTTTACGACCTTCATAGTCACGAAGTAACACATTTAATTCAAGGCACACTTGCAAAGTGCAAAAGAGAAAAAAATAAGAAGTCTGAAACAAATTTCTTTCTGGTTAATGCTTGGTTTGACTGCAAGGAATGCAAAAAGGCAAGGATAATGTGGAAATAGTCAAACAATGATAACATAAATCTCAAAGCTTACAAGAAGATATTAAGAAAGAAAAAGGTTGATTTCATGGTTTCGAGGAGAGAAGAACTAATCTTCCTTGGGAAAAATAGACCCAAATTATTTTGGAAGGAACTCCAACTGAGAAAGGTGCAAATTGAAAACAACATTATAGCTTCTATATGGTTCAACTATGCAAAACAACTTTATCAGAAGGATCCCAAGGTTGACCCTCCTCCATTAGTCAACACTGATACAAAACTCTTCACGATGCAAGAGGTAGAAATGGGTATCAAGAATTTGGGTGTTGGAAAAGAAAAAGACTTAGCTTAACTCCAAGAAGAGTATCTAAAGTGGGGCTTAAAAATTCTTGCGCTTCACATTACAAAATTTTTTCAACAACATCATACAATAGTGGTTCCCCACAGATTGGACAACTAGTTTGGCAATACCCATTTTCAATAGTGGTGATGCCAATAATTCCTCCAATTATAGGAAATGATAATCCCCTTGTTTGAAAATTTATTTGGAAGCATGTTAGAAAATAAAACCAACAAGTGGGCAGAGGAAAGAGATAAATGCATTAAAGGGAAAACATGTTTTAGACCTAAACATTCCACAGTTGATCATGGTATAACTTTAAGGCACATTGTTTGGTCTAAAATATGGATGCAAATTAGAGTTTCATTTACTATCAATCCAGGTAAGTAAACTTCAAGGATCATCCAATATTTATATACTTAGAGACAAACTAAACTAAGCTAGGTGAAGAAACGCCAAAGCTCCCTTACAGGAGGTCTTTCATTGGGATCTCCAACACCTATTTAGTCATTTAACAAAATCAAATCTAAAGACATTTTGACAAGTGTAAGAAATATTAAAGCTCCCTTACGGGAAACTGTTCATTAAAATTTCTAACATCTTAACCAATTAATTAAGAAATGAAGGCCTTTAAACATAATTCAAATTGATTACAGGAAATATTAAAGCTCTCTTATAAGAGACTATTTATTTATATTTCTAGCATCAAGATCTTTAAACTAATGAAAGATATCTTACTATACCAAAACAGGTATGCAAGTGAGGCAATGGGGCCCTCCATAGCTCCACAAGCACACCTTAGAAGGAAGTAAAATGTAGAAGAAAATCCAATCCACTTTATTTATCGTCAATTGTAAATTGCAATTACAAGCTCCAAGTTCTACATTCCAAGAGGTCCTAAACTCTACATTACAATGATTCTAAAATCTAAAGTTACAAATGAAGGATTAAGTCTCTAAATTCTAAAAATTAAGATTACAAAATGAAGATTACAAATGAAGGAGATAACACTCCTATTTATACAAAAGCTATGATAACAAACTCATAAATGTAAATCCACTATTCCCTCCTTTGACCCACATATTTCTCAACCAATGGTGACACATAACCCTATCCTCCATGATCTCCTCCATGAGGTCCATGATCTCCTCAAATTCGAATTTGAACATAGAGTGCCACATAAAGATGCCTTGGAAGCTTCCTTTGTACCTACACATGTCAACAAACTCATTCTAATTGTTAGGTATAAGTATATGGAGATTATTTTCTAAAGTTTAACCATAAATTCTCTTAAAAATACTAAGAATTAATAATGTTTTGGAAAACACAAAGGTAACCCATATAATGATGAAAGTGAAGCTGATGTGGTGACATGGTGGTGGAATAGAGGTGAGAAAATGTGTGAATGGAGTGAAAGTGGATGTATTTTAAGGATAATTCCTAGGCCTAAGATACCCCCAAATTGAAGATATTGCATGTCCTCATACAATCTATTACATTACTTTTGATACTTGAGCTTTGGCTTAGACTTTGTGTGATATCATTTTCTTAACTTTTACAAAGTGTGTTTGTTGAATTGCAACTTTGTTGGTTCTTGTGTTTCAACCATATTTTGTTTGTTGCATTCAAATTCAATGTATGATAGTTGCATAATAATAAGGTGATTTTTATTGCAAAGTATTTTTGTTGGAATGCATCATGGTTGGTTCTTGTGTAACAACCATGATTGTGTTGCATCCAATTAGCTTTTAAGTACTTTTGACAAAGCCATTTATATGCTCATGTAATAGTGAATATATTTTGAAGGTATGTGGGTTTTAGAATGTGATATATGAACATGGAAAAATATGAAGGTGACAAAGTATGTATGTAAATGTATCCCTCCCCCAAACTAATGGTTTTGGAAATTTTGTGAAATGAGGAAATGACGTTTTTTCCAAAAATTATCATTCTAGCTTTCAAGGAATTAAATGATTAAAAGTTAGAAAATATCATACCTAAACTTACCCTTTCAAAAATGGATGAGAATTGTGCATGCATGGCTGCAAAATTCTTATCATAGTCTTCTTCACTTGGCGGTGAAAATGGTGGATGAAGTCAAAAAAGTGACTCTTTTATTATTGTTGCATCTGCTGCTAAATCTGCTGCTGGATCTTCTACTCAATGTTCATAATCTACTACTGAATGTGGCTGAAAATGTATAAGGCTTGGAAGGTATACAAAATTTAGAATTTACACTTCCCCCCAAGCCTTATTGATTGACTTGTCCTCAAGTTATTTATATCAAAAACTGAAAAGTAATGAAATTAAATCTGCTTCCTCTGCTATAAAATGATTGGTCTTCAAGCCTTCAATGCTTGTTGGCACAATTCTTGTCATGCGATTAAATTTTTCGGTGTCAAACATGACAAGAAATTGTTAACTTAGTGGCCATTGATGGATGCCACTAGTCAACACGAGAGCTCCCATCTTTGATGTGGATGAGAGTCAAGATGTCCCGAACACATCTTTTTAAGTATGAATGAATTTGTTGTTGTCGAATACTCAGAAGATCCGACAAACAAGGGACATTGATGTATTCCCTTGTTTATCGGCATGATAGCTTTCCCTTAAGGCATGCAAGATTCAAGGCATTTTTAGAGAAATATTTAGACTCAAGGACTATGGAGTCAATGGTGTATGGAAGCAAGGTTTTATTTGCAGGTGTAGGTAATGTATATGTAAAGTGGGACAAAAAGTTTGTAGATGAGCTTCGTTGGTTTTATTGGTGGGTTAGGATTGAAGGAAATGTAATGAAGTGTATGTGGAATGTAATGAAGTGTTTTGTAGGAATGGTTAATGACTCTTGCTGGGGAAAGAAAAAAAATATTTATGGCATGCAAACTTTCAAATATAGCAAAACTTCATGTCGAATTCAAATGCGGATAGGTTTTTCACCATCCTTGTACCTTTATGAACAATCTGCAAGTCATCGAATTTGCTTGTCTATCATGCAACATGTCAAACCATTAAACTATTACTGGAAGTGCAAGAACTTGTAAGTTTCTAGAAATTTTGTTTATGTTCATGGACTTGTTCTTTAGGCTTTCTCATGAAATTAGTCTTTTGAAGACCAATTGTGCACACAATTAGTTTCCTTATTGATCCGTTGATCTTCCAAAATCTGCAAAACAACTTGGCATAAAAAACATTAGTGTGGTCAACAAGGAATGGCCAATTCGTTGATGATTCTAACGCAAAAATTAATGCCAAATGAAATGGATTATGGATAATCGAAAGCACAATTTTAGTCCAATTCCTGATGTTGATAATATTCCATTTTTTATAAAAATAACCATGAAAGTTAACAAAAAATCTATGTTGATTCCCCAAGGCAGAATGAAGTTGATAGCAAAGTGGAAAAAATGAAGTGGGTAACGTTTTCTGCCACCTGTGTCATGCTAGGAAATTTCTTACCGTAATGTCTACAATCCCTCGAATCAATGGAACAGAGCTTGGCTTACATAAGTCTTGGAATACAACATGAGGAATTTACATAATTCAATCAAATTAGACTGTCATTTCAAAAAAAATCATATTCTCTGTCCAACACCAAATATGACGGGCCAATCTTGAAGCTTTAGAGATTTCTCTTCCCATATCTTTGTAACTTGGCATGTAGTTTCTCTTCCCATATCTCAAATCCATTTAGACTGACAGCAATGGATTTGATGGCCATAGAAATCTGCTTTACTGCTAGCAAAACCCATAATTGTATGTGCATTAATTTTAAAAACCATTTTTTCTTCACGCAGTCCCCAAAATAGGGCCCGAAAGAACCGCGATTTCCTCTCAAACCGTTAGGAATACAAGCTTCTAGGTTTTGTAACTCATTCTGTTCCAGAGAAAAGTCATGTCTTTGTTTTTCTAGATTTTTTTTGGTTTGATCATAAAACCTGTTTCAAAACGATGTGTCAAAACTACCGCATCTTCTGGCAATGCATGCGATCCAATCCTACTACGTGTTCCACTCAAAATAAGATGGTGTTCTGCTTTTAATGGTTTCGCTGTAGTGGTGACTTTCGACTTTGCATTCTTTATTATTTGACCTTTATCTAAACTACAATAATTCCAGAGAATGTGTCCCAAGAAATCAATGTCTTTGCGAATGACATCATAAGATGTTAAAACAATGTTGAACTTTCCAAACTAATTTCGAAGAAAATATCGCTTGTGAGGAGATTTGACATACTGGATAAGATTCAAAACATAACTATCAATAAAATTTTCAATTTCAAAGGCCTAGTGACCCACTAATGTTGAACGATAGATTGAACTACACTGGCCAAACGTATCAATGGATTTTCTTGGGGTAACTTCTACAACAATGCCTTGTTTCTTTAAAGAGCATTTCTCACTTTCGGAGGAAGGGATGTCAACGTTTGTATTCTGGTATTATGCAGGAAGATCCAAGGGTGAGATGGGCTTAGAGCCTGGGCTCATGGAGAGAGATAAATATTGTAAATTTGTTAGGTTTCCAAGGGACTGATCTTTAGCTAAGTTCAGGGTAGTTGAATTGGGAGCTACATTCATCTTGTTTTTTGGGCATGGTTGGCTCCTCAACCATGTATTGATCATCTATAAACCAATCATGTTGTTTGCCCTGAAATTCTGAGGAAGCTGGAGGCTGCAATCCTGGAACATATATTGATCGTTCAAGTTTTCATCATATGAATGTTGTACAAGGTTGTTTTGGATTGGGTTCATATTCCTCATTGTAGTATTCTGGATGATGATGTGTAAGAATCATGCCACTTATCATGGCACCACGATTATCAATTGCTATCATCACCATAGGTGGAGTCCTATGCTCGAGTAGATAAAGAAAAGATCCATAGAATTATGAGGATATTGAGGATTTTCCACCCATATTACGGATCTATAAGGCTTGTTTGAAGAAATGGTCCTAGCCACTATACACTCTCCGAGAACTAAGCCATGGCCAAACAGTCAAATCTCACCAAAATATATCAAATACCATGCATCCAGTTGAGGAAATCAAAATTAAATCTTTCTTGTATTTGAATGACCTTTTCTCCATTATATAATTTTCGAATAGATAAAGAAATGTTAAATAGTCTATGTGGAAACAAGATTTTATGCAACCAACAAATCCAAAAGGAGAATAATCACCAAATGTGCAAACTAGAAATAAAGGGAATTATTCTTATCTAGCCATACTAAATTGGGACATTCATTTCACTTTGCTCATCTGTGTTTTTATCAGAATTCCAATTGAAGTGGGCTAAGAAAAAAAGGATTTGAATCTTGGAGGGTTGGTTCCATGTAAGAATTTAGATAGCCATTTCTTGTCAACCCGGTATTCACCATTACCTTTCTTAAGGTAAAGTACAGATTTAGTTTTTAATCTTGAAATCGATAATAAAGGAAATTTAAAAAAAAATGATTTTGATTTCTTATTTTTTAGATGAAATGTAAATTTATTCATGAGAAATGATGATGTTTTTTTCAAAGAAAAACAATATTAAAAACTCTAGCAAGATCTCATTTTATTTTTCTAATCTATTCTACCTTAACTTGAAAGATTTTTTTTATTTTCTAGGTAAAAGCATGCTTCGAGTGAAGCCACCTATAGACTAAGAATTTGAAAATGCTCACATCAAGATTTAAAATTTTTAACTTATGCTTTGCAAACATGTGAGTAACCTAATTTTTTCTTGGAGTTGGCGAAAGGTTCTTTTGAAACTAGTCTTTGATATTGTCCTTGCTCTCCAAGATGTAATTGTTCATTAGTAAGAAATGGGGGGTTTAAAAACTGAATTTGAAACTAAGTACGAAAAAAAAATCAAAAGCTCAAACTTCAACTCCTTTATGAAGATCCTGCTATCACCAGGTTTCACAAGTTAGTCCATAAAAAAGAAATTGTAATAAAAATAACTTCCTAGGTCTATCTCCAAATCATCCTCCCCGGTAACAGTGCCAAAATGTTTGGTCTAAAATGTGGATGCAAATTAGAGTTTCATTTACTATTAATCCGGGTAAGTAAACTTCGAGGATCATCCAATATTTATGGACTTAGAGACAAACTAAACTATGCTAGGTGAAGAAATGCCAAGATCCCTTAGAGGAGGTATTTCATTGGGATCTCCAACACCTATTTAGTCGTTTAACAAAATGAAATCTAAAGACATTCTGACAAGTGTAAGAAATATTAAAGCTCCCTTACGGGAGACTGTTCATTAAAATTTATAACATCTTAACCAATTAATTAAGAAATGAAGGCATTTAAACATAATTCAAATTGATTACAAGAAATATTAAAGCTCTCTTACAAGAGACTATTCATTTATATTTCCAGCATCAAGATCTTTCAACTAATGAAATTAAAAACATAAATGAAAGAAATCTTACTATACCAAAACAAGTATGCAAGTGAGGCAATGGGGGCCCTCCATAGCTCCACAAGCACGCTTTAGAAAGAAGTAAAATGTAGAAGAAAATCCAATGCACTTTATTTATCATCAATTGAGAATTGCAATTACAAGCTCCAAGTTCCACATTCCAAGAGGTCCTAAACTCTACATTACAATGATTCTAAAATATAAATTTACAAATGAAGGACTATGTTTCTAAATTCTAAAAATCAAGATTACAAAATGAAGATTACAAATGAAGGAGATAACACTCCTATTTATACAAAAGCTATGATAACAAACTCATAAATGTAAATCCACTATTCCCTCCTTTGACCCACATATTTCTCAACCAATGGTGACACATAACCCTATCCTCCATGATCTCCTCCATGAGGTCCATGATCTTCTCCATGAGGTCCATGATCTCCTCAAATTCGAATTTGAACATAGAGTGCCATAGAAAGATGCCTTGGAAGCTTCCTTTGTACCTACACATGGCAAAAAACTCATTCTAATTGTTAGGTATAAGTATATGGAGATTAATTTCTAAAGTTTAACCATAAATTCTCTTAAAAATACTAAGAATTAATAATATTTTGGAAAACACAAAGGTAACCCATATTTGATGAAAGTGAAGCTGATGTGGTGATATGGTGGTGGAATAGAGGTGAGAAAATGTGTGAATGGAGTGAAAGTGGATTATTTTAAGGATAATTCCTAGGCCCAACACACATCATTGGAAAACTTTGAGAGAAAAAGGAAGAAGCCTTTTTTTGCTTTGTTGATTTTAGAAAATCCTTTGACATAGTTCCTAGGGATAAGATTTGGCACAGAATGGATGAACTTAGAGCTCCTAGGCATTTGAGAGCAACTGTTCATAGGCTGTATGAAGAGGTGAAAGTCAAAATTATAACTTCAACAAGAATTTATGAAAGTTTTAGAAGCAATATCGAGGTCAAGCAAGGTTTCCCATTCTCTCCTACCCTTTTTGGTTTATATAGCGAAAAGCTTGAAAAGTGGCTAAATTCGCAAGGGTGTGACAATATCCATTTGGGCAAGTTCGTTATAAGGCATCTTTTGTATGTAGATGACCTTATTCTGATTGCAAAATCTGCTCTTGGTTTGCAAGAGTACTTACTTTCCCTTGAGCATTTTCGTAGAAGGGGGGGAATGCAAGTCAATATTAGCAAAATGAAAGTAGTGGTTTTCTCTAACAAAAGAAAACATAACCAACATAACTTATACCTTGAAGGAAGGATTTTGGAAGAAGTTGTGGATTACAAATACCTCAGAATTGACTTCAACAAAAATCTAAGCTGGGATGGTTATAGAAAGAAAAGAACTTTGGGGGGTTGGAAATCATTTTATGCTTTTCAAAATAGTTGTAGAGAGGCAGAGTTATGGGATTGGAAAACCACTCTAACTCTTTTGGGCTTTTAGTGATTTCGGTGATTCTCTACGGTTGTGAATTGTGCGCCAACAATACATCTGAGATGTAGTGGAAACAAATTGAGAAAATTCAGAAGCATTTGATTACAAATAAATTCAAAATTAAAAGTGTAGTTCCTTATGCTACCTTGTTAAGTGAAACAGAGGCTCCTCTTATTGAAGCAATTGTTATGGTGCAAGTCATAAGGTATTTAAAATAAATTGAGCAAATGTAAGAGGGTAGATGACCTAAGGTTGTGTTTAATGACATATTGTTCAAAAGAAAGAAGACTTGGATGTGGAAAAATAACAAATGGTTTAGTAAATGGGGTATTTGCTTCAACATGTGTCCCACAAACAATAAAGAGATAATTTTTTTTGTCATGGATAAGTTTCACAAACGTACTTGGGAGAAGGAGCTAGGGAGAAAGAAGAAGTACTATACTGAAAAGTTTAATCCCACTCATTATCATTAACAAAAAGTGTACATAGGGGCCAATATTTCTTGGAGAGCCAAAATTCTTATTGCTCAATTAAGGACTAATTCTCATCAACTCTGTTGTAAAATGGGGAGGAAATAGAAAAACATTCCATTTTAGAATGCAATGCCTTCAAAGAAATCAGGGAAATTTATGCAGATATTTGGGTAGCTAGCTCTTGGGATAATCTATTTAGCGAGGGGTTTGTCGAGAAGCTATGCAAGGCCTTCAAAGATAGCAGGGAAATTTATGTAGATATTTGGGTAGCTAGCTCTTGGGATAATCTATTTAGCGAGAGGTTTGTCGAGAAGCTATGCAAGGCCTTCAAAGGTAGCAGGGAAATTTATGCAGATATTTGGGTAGCTAGCTCTTGGGATAATCTATTTAGCGAGAGGTTTGTCGAGAAGCTCAGAGCTTTTATTGTGAGACTTCACAGGAAAATAGCCGAATATAAGAACCAGATGGAGAAACAATCTGTCCCATAAGCTATCTTTAGCCTCGTGGATGTTAAAATAATTTGATAATTATATAAAGAGAACCAATAAAAAATCATTGAGATCTATAAAGGGTTGAGAGAAAATATTTTTTTCAAATTTTAAATTTTAAAAATAGTTTACACCTTTATTCCTTTAAAATAGATTTATAATAATATATAATATTGCTAAATCAATCTTTAAAGATAAATCTATACTAGTAATAATATTACCTAAATATCTATATTAGTATAATATTGCTAGATCAATGTTTAAATAATTCTATACTCGTAAAGTATTACCATCCGTTAACTATTGTAGATCACAATATTATATAGTATCGTCATCCGTTACGTGTTGAAGACTACAATCTCTGACCAAATGTAGCTCTGATTGAACGGAGACAACCAAATCCCTTTGTCTTACCTTAAAAGCAGGCCGGCCATTTCATGGAAAATCTTTCTCCAAGCTATGGAATATCCATCTCTTCCACCGCCGGCACTATAGAAAGTTTTATCATATTCCTCTTTCTGCTATTCACAGCACGTATCTTCGAATCAATGCAAGCTGAAAGAATCTGATTACATCACGAGAAAGGCAAGCTGAAAGAATCTGATTACATCACGAGAAAGGGACAGAAACAAGCAAAGCCCATCCAGAAGCAATAATTTTCCACAATCTTTACTTCCAGAAACAGCCAAATCAGAGTAAACAAAGCCTCTTCCACTCTTTCTATGTTTCTTCCAAAAGGGACCAGCCCTTTCTATGTTTCTTGGACATGGGACCGGCCCTACGATGACCCGAATCGGGTTAAGGATCGTCCCGACTAGGATTGATCTGAAACGGTGAAAAGCCATCACGCCATGTTCTACTCGCTCAGTCTAGTCTGAAATCCACCTTCTGTTGTTTTTTGAACTACCCCGCGAATGAGATGGAGTTGAAGATGAAGATGAAAATGAAAAGGAAGTTGATGATTGCTCTGGTCAATCTTGCAAAACAAGCGCTGAGAGCTCTGGCCAAAGTAAACAAGGTAACAGAAATCACTTTGTGTGGCAAGAAAAATAAGATCGAAGAAATGAAGGAAGAAGAGGAGCAGAAGAAAGACGAGGAGGCGAATTCTGGAGGAGAAGACAGAAGCTTCATCGCTGCCATGGCTACAACTTCAACCGATTGCAATACCCCGGCGTGCAATTCAAGCAACCCATTCGGTACTGCTGATTTACTGGATCACCATGTAGAAGATATCGATGAGGCAGGGGATGCTTACATCAAAAAAATCCGTAAACAGTGGGCACTGGAGAAACAACAAGAGATCCTGGAAAATGATGAATAGAGGAGTGAAGAGGTATTCTGTGTTTATAACATAGTTTTCTTATTCGTCTGCATCTTCGTTTCTTGCAATGGTAAAAATATTTATACGCCTTCTCTCTAAATTCTCTTTGCTTTCTGGGTTGGGATCATTACAACTTTGATTCAAAGGAATATGTGTATAAACATTGATTCAAAGCATTATGCCTGTATAAAGAATTGTATACCATTTATAGCAGTGTTATCATAAAATAATGTTAATTCGCAATAACTTGGTCATTAATGGTCCAGTGTCAAAAGGGAGAACAGGAGTGTTGTTACAGTAATAGTATATATGGGTCATAAATGCACAGGGGTTTTTATATGTCTATGGTACAATCTGTATATGCTACTTTTGGATTTTAGAAAAGTTATACAATGATCTCGTGAATTTATGCCTCGTAGTCAAGTTTGTTAGTGTTTATGGCCAATAGACAGACTTGTTATTCATTGCCCTGTATATATTACAGGGATATTGTTTAATATTTAATGATTTTTTTGAAGTTTGGTAAATACATATTTAAGTAGTTTGGTGTTTATGGTTTGGAATTGGAATAGAGCTTGTAGTAGTATATATCATACCTATATCATTTTATATTTAATAATTTTTTTGAAGTTCGATAAATACATATTTAAGTAGTTAGGTGTTTATGGCTAGTTAGGTGTTTATGGCTTGGAATTGGAATAGAGATTTTATATTTAATAATGAGATGTATACAATATTTTTTTTTTTTTTTATTATCTAATTTTAAAATCACTTTGAAATTACTAATATGAATAATTTTTTTAATTTTGGGCAATTAGTTTTATAAATTTTGATAGGTAATAATATTAATAAATTAAATCTATCTATTTATAATTTTATTTTAAATAAGTTTAGGCAAAGAATTGTATAAATTAAACTTTTTTAATTATGTTTTACTTAAATATAGAGTATATTTCTTTTTTTCAAAATAACTATTGAATTGATATCTATCTATATTTATCAATAATTTAAAATATACAATATTCATTAAAAATCACAAAAATCTATTAGTGAGATACAAAATTCTATTTTTAAAACACAGATTCTTGTTTAATAGATTTTCAAATTATAAAAATTTCACGGAGTTTGATAAGTTTTGTGGGAGTGAAAACTTTTACGAGAAGGAAAGAATATGTGTTTTATTTTTTTAAAATGCAGTTTTTTTATTATATATTTTGCTGTAAAGTTAAAATAGACTATTTGATTTATTTGTGTTTATCGTAATTTTTTTTTGTTTTTTTTAAGTGTGATATACATATATATATATATATGTTTTTCTCTAATTTATTGAATATTAATTTATTAAAAATCGCAAAAATCTATGAGTGAGATACAAAATTCTATTTTTAAAACATTGTTTCTTATTTAATAGATTTTCAAATTATAAAAAATTTCAGGGAGTTTGATAAGTTGTCTGGCAATGAAAACTTTTGTAAGAAGGAAAGAATATGTGTTTTGTTTTTTTTAAATGCAGTTTTTTATTATCAATTTTTATTATATATTTTGTGGTAAAGTTAAAATAGACTATGAGATTTATTTGTTTTAATGGTTATATATATATATTTCTCTAATTTATTGAATATTAATTTTTAATTTTTTTATTAACAACAAATATTTTGATAAAATTTTCAAAATAATAAGTATATAAAAAAAATGTATATCCATTTATCTCATGTGATTCTTTTCATTCTTTCAACTTTAAAATAAATGAAATCTTTATTTAATTTAGTTTAACTTAAAAAAAAATATTATTAACAACATATATTTCATATTGAAAATTTTAATATTTTGAAAATATTAAGTATATTAGAGAAATGCATATCCATTTATCTAATATAATCCAACTTTTTTAATTTTTTAATTTAATTTTTTCTTATTATTCCAACTTTAAAATTGCTGAAATCCTTTATTTGATTTAGTTTTTACTAACGAATAAATAATACTGTAAAAGAATATATATATATATATATTAATTTTAGATTCAGTGAAAAATATTTAGTATTTATTTTCTTGTTTATATAAATTTAAGATTTATATTCTTATCGACAAATTGATATAGTTTCTTTAATATACTGAATGGTTCTATATTTAAGGTTTATATTCTCGATCCACAAATGGATATAGTTTATATGGTATACTGCGTTAACCATAGTTATATTTCATGTTATTAGGAAAATATGAAATTAAAATTAAAATTTAGTAATAAAATATTTAATTTGAGTAATAAAAAAAATTAATTTTAAATAATATATTTTAATTAATCAATCTCCCTCCATCCATATTTTATAATTTTGATTCACTTCTAATTATCGACCCATTTTTACGTATCCAATGGTTAGACAACGTGAATTGTGCGC
This sequence comes from Pinus tabuliformis, assembly GCA_031772625.1. Lineage (NCBI taxonomy): Eukaryota > Viridiplantae > Streptophyta > Pinopsida > Pinales > Pinaceae > Pinus > Pinus tabuliformis. Next base: position 659,508,370 of record CM062807.1, read on the forward strand.
ACATTGACAAAATATCTGACGATATTTTCATTGAAAGCAGACCGAGAGCTTGATGGAGAGTTGATGGAGAGTTGTAGTCAGATCGATAGCTACTTATGACTTGGTAGATAGGAATAGCCTGAGAAGCTAAATCCACAAAATAAAATAGCATTTTCGAGGAAATGGGATCGGATAAGACAGAACGAATAGGCCGCCCACACATCTTTAAGAAAACACATCATAAATATGAAATGATTGATCATGAATAGTGACTTTTTTTTTAACATAATACAATCACTTCCCAATCTCATTCTTCCCTAGCTTTATTCTCTTGATCCGTTTTTCCAAATATGTGTTATTACCTATTTTGTGGTCAGGACTTATTAAAATTTTACATATATATATATAGTAAAATGTGTATGGCCTGATTTTTATTTTATGAAATAGAGATAGGGTGTAAATGTGAGATTTTATGTTTAAATTTTTTGATTATTATATAAATTATTATTAGATAGTGTTTAAGTAGTAGAAGTAAGAGTGGTTTAAATTATCAAAGTTATATAAGGAATAGAGATAGGGTGTAAATGTGAGATTTTATGTTTAAATTTTTTGATTATTATATAAATTATTATTAGATAGCGTTGAAGTAGTAGAAGTCAGAGTTGTTTCAGTTATCAAAATTATATAAGGATTATATTTTGTTTGGGTAAGTTTATCATAATTGAATTATGAAAATTATTTTAGAATTTTATTAGACCTAAACTTTTGCTTCAGAGAGTACTTTAATAATACACACTATCACTAAATTATTTTAGAATTTTATTGGACCTAAACTTTTAAGTCAGAGAGTGCCTTAATAATACACATTATCACTATCTATTCATGTCGGTGAGCAAATTACTTTCTCATTTATTTGTTTTTAAATTTATCTTATATAAATAATATATTATTATACTTTTATTTTTTTATATATTATAAATAAATACATATTTACATATTTTTAATATTATAAAATTAAATAAAATTATTTTAAAAAATTCCTTAAAATATGAATTTATTACCATTAAAATATTAAGTAATTAATTTTTTTATTAAGGAAGCTTTTTTTTCCTTTGGTTTAAATTGGTATATCAGAAATGGAATGAGAATAACGGGTTAATGTATCACACTTGAGGATCTAATCTTACTTGTATATCATATAAAGTATTAATATATTATTGAGTTATTATATCTCTTTTCCTATATTCATATATTATATTATACAATACTGAATTATTATATCTCTTTTCCCTATCGAAGATATTCATGTAAATGTTTTATTGGTTAAAAAAAAGGAAACGGTAGATTTTATTTGAATTTTGTTTTTTATATATACATTTTAGGGTTTTCAAGATAGATTGGTGTTAATGATGAAAATGTAAGAATACTTTTAATTAAAATTTTATGTTTATATTTTAATATTTTATATTTGTATTTCATATTTTTTTTGTGATAATGTATTTTTTTTTAATTTCAAAATAATTATTATAAATTAAGTTGATTTAAATAAAACATAATATTATAATAAATTATAATAATTTTATTATATGTTATTCTAATTAAGATAAAAAAAGTTGTTTATATGTAAAAGATAAAAAGATTGGACAAGTAAATCTAACTTAAAAAATGTTAAATAAAATAAAATAATATATATATATATATATATATATATATATATATATATATATATAAAGTTTAATATTGGTGAGGGTATATTATGGTCATGTCCAAGAATAACATCATAATACGAGAATTGAATATATGTCTTAACCCGTAAGAGTACATTAACAACATACCCAATCACTCTCTATCCAAGAATATATATATATATATATATATATATATATATATATATATATATATATATATATATATATATATATATGATTTATAGTTTTGTAGGTTAAATTTAGTGGTGGAGGATTATGTCGGTCAAGCAAAAGGTTTCAAAGTCAAGTCCCTAGGTTGGTTGCCTCTAACATCATAATACGAGAATTGAATATATGTCTTAACCCGTAAGAGTACATTAACAACATACCCAATCACTCTCTATCCAAGAATATATATATATATATATATATATATATATATATATATATATATATATATATATATATATAGTTTTGTAGGTTATTTTTAGTGGTGGAGGATTCTGTCAGTCAAGCACAAGGTTTCAAAGTCAAGTCCCTAGGTTGGTTGCCTCTAGATATGTTGTAATATCCTCCAGAAAACCTCGTATAAAAACACATAGGATTAGAAAATAACAACATACCCAATCACTCTCTATCCAAGAATATATATATATATATATATATATATATATATATATATATATATATATATATAGTTTTGTAGGTTATTTTTAGTGGTGGAGGATTCTGTCAGTCAAGCACAAGGTTTCAAAGTCAAGTCCCTAGGTTGGTTGCCTCTAGATATGTTGTAATATCCTCCAGAAAACCTCCTATAAAAACACATAGGATTAGAAAATATTTATAGAACTTACCAGCATGTAACTTTCCAAATTACTATTCCATATTTCTTCAGCATTACATATAGTAACTTTAGTAAATGAATAATAAGTTATATAACATAACATCCACTATTAACTTTCCAAATTACTATTCCATATTTCTTCAACATTACATAGAGTAACTTTAGTAAATGAATAATAAGTTATATAACATAACATCCACTATTATAACTTATTATCATAAGCTTCCTTTTGTAATCTTACATCATTATCATTAGAATGGACATCCCTTGACCATTGTCATAAAATCTCACAAAGAAATATCATCTTAAATAAAACATAACTAGCTAGAAGCTATTACATTAATCATGATATATTTTACCCACAAATCCTCAAACATTATATCATTCTAACTTGGTTGCTTCCATCAGTGGATTATCCTACAACTAGCCTAACTCAATATACATGGACCATTAGTTGTTTGCCTTCCATAATGTTAAACATAATCTGTCCTTTGCATAAGTCACCATCCTTCCCTTTCATTGCTAATGTCAACAAACTTTGATACCATGATTAGGTAAAATATTAATCAAACCAATAATAGTTTTTTATTAGTTATTCTTTAAACATATTTTCTTGTGCATACATAAACATATACCAAGTATTGACACATGCCTCTTTATTAATATTAACTAAAAGCACATAACTACCAAAACATGTCTATGCCATAATGTTAAACATAATCTATCCTTTGCATAAGTTACAATCCTTCCCTGTCATTGCTACCATCAGAAAACTTTGATACCATGATTAGATGAAACATTAATGATTAGATAAAACATTAATCAAACCAATAATAAATATTTATTAGTTATTATTTAAACATATTTTCTTGTGTATACATAAAACACATACCAAGTATTGACACATCCCTCTTTATTAACATTAACTATAAGCACATAACTACCAAAACATGTCTACTTATATTTACACATATATGGTTATGACACATGTTGGTATATCCATAATGCACATGCATAAGGTAAAATACATAAATATTACCAAGCCGTGTTCAATTGTCTCTCCACATAGTTACATTATACGTCTACCTCCAAGAACACAATATTATTTAAGAGAACTTCCGTGGTTATCCCCATCTCTTCGTGCAAGAAGAAGGGAGTGTTTTCAAGTTAAATACCACACTAACTATTATTTATTGCACACAACACATTCGTTTCAAAAGAAAAAGCATTGCAACTACCGCACTTTAAAACAAACTAACACATTAATTATGTTCTTTGTGCATGTAAACACACATTTATTTCCGAATAAATATAACAAAAAACCATTACTTCAAAACCATTACTTCTATGCATATAAGCCCATGTTATTTTTCCAAGAAAATTAACACAATAACTAATCTTTTTATGTACATAAACACATATTCTCTTTAAGATAAATATATATGATGGTTATTGTTTTTTTCATCTCAATGCATATTATTTTCCAAGAACTTAGTAAAATAACTATTATTTATGTGGGTATAAACAAGTCTTCCTTTCGAGATAAAATGTTGAAATAATCACATATTATTTTCAAAAAGTATAACACAGTAAAACACATGTTTCTTTTCCAAGAAATCAAAAGCACAATAACTATTCTTTCGTGCATGCAAACACATGTCTCTTTGTCAAGAAATCAAATGCATAATAGCTATTCTTTCATGCATGAAAGCACATAATATTTTCACTTAATCTAGAAACCACACACGCATAGGATTCATTTGCGACCTTTCAAGAAAATAAACCTGATTTTTATTTTCATGCACAAGAATTCATGTGTTTTTTTTTTTTCCAATTGTGACTAATCTTTTATGCAAATGAAATTTAGATGCATTATTTTTGTGCATGTAAATACATATTTCTTTTCAAGAAAATCTACACAGTAGTTATTTTTTCATAATAGCCATTTTTTTTGCATGCAACACCTGTTTCTCTTTAAATGAAATCTAACTCAATCGCTAATTCATTTGTATATATAGAGATGTTATTTTTCCAAGAGAACTAATGTAATAGATATTGTTTTTATGCATATTAATAAGTGTTCTTTTCCAAGAAAACTAACTATTTTCTATGTGTAAAATTAACACATATTCATTTTCAAGAACCGGACAAATAAACATATATCTATCTTCTTTCAGAAAATTGGCAAAGACACTTATCTCTCTCTTTCATTTGGATGCAACTGGAGTACTAATGCCCCACTTTGATTGTGAATATTACAACCACAGTACAAAACAGTAAATCTTCCAATTCCTGAACATGTAGCAACTAATGCTCCGTTCTTCACAATCACGAGAAAATTGGAAGATTTCCCTTTCGAATCACTTACCCTTCATCTTGACAAATTTCATCACTTATAAGAGACATGGAGATTATAAGGATACCACCATGTATCCATGGGGAAAGGATTGTTCAACTCAATGCATAACCATGACTTCCCTTCCCTACTCCAGTGTAGCACTAATAGGTCCTGGGTGTAGAGAATGACAATGTCTAACTACCTACTCTCCTACGAGTCTATTTTATCAATTCCAACTATTTAGATGCAATGAGAATCTACCAATGCTTCATTGTTCTTCCAGATATATAAGTTATCACTTATTATATAGAAAAATTAAATAAAAAGAAATGACTTGTTGCCTCAATACATAGAGGAAGAGTATTAAAATGTTATATCCTTCCCTCTTATGCATGCACTATATGCGAAACATTTTCTTGTCCTAAAACTAATTGACAATGGTTCTTGGTTTCCAACCATTTCATCACACGTAAAACATGGTAATTAACATCATAATTAATAATATTTATGAGCTTCGAAGGGATATTACATACTCCCATCCTTAAAGATAATACCTTCCTTGGTGTTTATCATTAAATTTTACTCATGATATAACAATTTAAACAAATAAAAGGTGATACTTCGCTTCAAAATGAAGGATTTTATTTCTAGGAAATACTAAATAATGAAACAATAATGTTTTTATCTATAATCACAAGAATTTATAGCTATAAAATTATTCAATTACTTTCAATCACCTTAGCAATTATTCAATTTCATATAAACAAAACAAAGTCTCTCTACCAACTTACTATTACTTATAAATTACTCTCAGGAACCATGGTAACTTTACATGATAATTTCAAACACAAGTGGTTTATCAACTGTGGAATTTACTCTAAGAGTGGTTTTAAAACCCAATAACAAGCACCCTATAATATATGATTAAAAAATATAATTACAGTAATGACAACATTTTCAATCATTAATTATTTATGCCATGCCAAGTGATATTTTAATCACAATGCTTCCACAAGTACTCAGAGAGCACCTAACTCTCTAATCATCAAAATGATCAATAACTACGTCAAATGCATATTGTCGTATTCCCTGCTAAAGGAATCCATGTGGTACTTATACAAGTACTCAAAGAGCACCTAGCTCTCTAATCATCAAAATGATCAATAATTCCACTAAGTGCATATTGTCTTAGCCCATGCTAAAGACATTCACAAGATTGGTAATACAATAAAGGTACTTACACTTCCAGTAATTCCTTTTTGAGCATTAGGATCCTTTCCTGTCAAGATGTACATAAATTTGTACACAATCATATAGAAAATTCATTTTTAATGCATAAATTACTAATTTTCTAACTTGGTCTACTAAGAAAACCACATTGGGTTAAAGAACACTCCTCCCAACCAATGGGAACTAGTTTTAACTACTAGATTGAGCCAACTTCATACCAGAATATTTCTCTAACAAAAACCATACCAGGTCCACCTAGGGCTGTCCAACCGCACTGGGTCCAGCCTAGGATTTCTTTGACCACATAGGGTTCAGTTTGGAATTCCATTGGCTACCTAGCTCAAGAATTACAATGAACACACAGGGTCCAATATAGGATTCCTCTTGGAAGCGTCCTACCCATTCCTGTGAAAACATCTTGTCTATGAGGAATTTGGGCCTTTTCGACAAGCTCCTAAATCAATAGAGTTTCCTCGGGCTTTTTTCTGTCTCACCATATTGGCCAACTCTTTTCCCTTACTGAGATCATCTATCTCTAGGGAGAGGAAATCCAGGTAGGAAACCGCCTTTGCCTAAGGCGTCCTTGACTTTTCACAACTATCCTATAACTGTTTGGGATGTGAAATTATCTTTTTTCAACTTTTCCCCCAATAATTCACATAAATTCCCATATTCACATTAATATTAAAATAGATAAACATTTATGTACATCATACATTCATACTCGACCCAAAGCATAAATCCCATAATCTGTAAAAGTATATTGATAAGAAATCATGACTAACATCACATGTCATACTTGTGGTATTGATTTCAATTTTTCACATAATAACTATCATGCAATTTAGAAAAACATTACCATATCTTGCAACATTATACCTTCTCATTTGCAATTGCGAATCACATTTCAATGTTTTACCTTTCATAGGTTCTTATGCTGCCATTAAGCTACCTCTGCTTAATCACATCAACAACATTAGTCACAATTGTTTTTAATAAAATAATATCTTTTATAAAATATTGTTATGCAGAAAACATTTTTTCAAATAAATTCAAGATGCATTTCACTTTCACATGAATCTATGTTCTCAATAATTTAACAATGTAAAAAGGTATTAATCATATTACTTTTCATAAACCACTTTCATGCATTAAAAGTAAGCATAAAAAATAAGGATACATCTTCGAGATGCTACATCTAAGGAAATTTAAAACAAAGCTTTCATGAAGTTATTTTTACAAAACAATAGTTAATCATTGATATTCCCATAGTTCTAACTCTTGAAAAATGATCTTTCATTTATGAATATGCATCCAATCAACAATCATTATGTATCATTACCAAATTCAAGTCCATCACACCAAATTTCATTGATTAAACACATTAGTAATGCCAATAGATTTAGCGTCGTTTAAATTTTCGTTTAGTGATGACAATGAAGACACATGTCTACAAAACAATAGACTTAAATTATGAGAATCAATGTAATGTCACCGTAGAATACACATGCATTAGATAAATTTCTAAATGATGAATTAACATATTTGCTAGATGTAGGATGCATACCTGCTAGCATAATCATTGAATCATCAATTTGTAGAATTGCGAACTTTTGAATAAACCACGTAATCAAACAACATTTTATTACACTAGTTCTATCATTGACTTGGTAGAACATTTAAATTAGTCACTTTAATGACACTACTATATCACAATCGAAGTTCTTTATAACCTTCAAAAACTTGCAGTGATATATATACATTTTTTAAACAGGTATCCACTTTTGCAATCATTGTATTTTCTTTCATACAATATTTTTATGCATAAAATCATATGAAAAGATTTATTCATGCAAAACAATTATCTATCATTAATGTGTAAGTTTCGAAAACTATTATTGTAATAACCCCAAATTCAACAGTGTATTGTCACCAATAGACCAACAACATGAAGTAAACTATCACAATCACTTTGTTTACAACTTGTAACAATCTTCAATCAAAACCGATTCATGCATATAAGTTTAATAGTTAGTCATGAAAAAATAATCAATGCTACCAACCATATTAAATCAAATCCAAACCCATGGCAAGACTCAATCGTCAACTAACCATTACAGTCTAGAGTTACTACTTGAATCATTGTTTATCTTTAACATCTAAAACGGTTCTTTCAATGTATTTTAAACATTCTATTGTCCTCTTCAAGGATAACCCCCACCTACCTACATTCACTCATTTCACACAGAACAATATATGCATTGATTCTTTTATAAGCAGTGCATTATAACTTTAGTCATTTTATTTAAATATACCATAATCATTATCGTAATAGTATGCATGCAAAGGTTGGTAGTGAATCCACACTATCACTAGTGAGTACTTAGGATTGCTCATACATGCAACAAAGGTTTTATTTTCTTTTATCCACATAAATATTCGAATCTCACGAGCACAGTTTGAAGTAGACATTATCACTTACTAGTATTTAATGTGGTTATTAACATACATCATGCATCTCATGTCAATCTACTGCATACATCATCAAGTAATTTGTTAGAATCATACCTAAGCTGATGCCCATTAGCACCATACTTCTTCTTCTTTTTTCCCTTATGGATTCCCAAAAGGCACTAGTGTTCCAACATTTTTATTTCATACGACTGGTGACATCTCCTAGTAAACCTTGTGTAAAAACACATAGTATTAGAATGTTTTTACAAAAATTACCAACATGAAAATTTTCTAATTACTATTCCATATTCCTTATTTGACCATTTAATAAAATATTCATCATTACATAGAGTAATTTTAGTAAAGAAATAGTAATTTACATAACATAGTATCCATTGTTATCAAATATTATCATAAGCTCCCTCTTGTAATTTGACATCATTATAATTATTCATTTCATTAAGCTAGTTAATGACATGTCTTCTGATGTAAGTGTTAATGTAATGTAAGGAAGCAACAACATTAGAATGACAAAAAAGGAAAACACATCATTGGATACTGATATACCCTGGAAACCCCGTAGGGCGTAAACCAACAAATGTTTAATTTTATTAAACGTCCCATGAGAGTGTTCACCCATCAATAAATTCTTGTAAGGGAGTCCATCCCTTTACCATTTTCATAATCTTATAAAGAAAAATACTCTTAAATCAAACATAACTAGCTAGAAGCTATTACATTATTCATGATATCTTTTACCCACAAATCATCAAACAATATATCATTGTGACCTGGTTGTATCCATTAGTGGATTATCCTGCAACAAACCTTCCTCAATCTGCATGGATTTTTATTCCTTTGCCTAACATAATGTTAAACATAATCCATCCTTTTCATAAGTCGGACTCCTTCCCTGCCATTACTACCATAAGAAATCTTTGATATCGTGATTAGATATAATATTAATCAAAGCAATAATAAATCTTTCTTAGTGATGCTTCAAACATATTTTATTGTGCACACATAAAACACATACAAAGTATTGAGACATGCCTATTTATTAGCATTAACTAAAAACACATAACTACCAAAGCATGTTCACTTATATTTACAAATGTATGGTTATGACACATTTTGGTCCATCCATAACTAACATACATAAGGTAAAATCCATAAATATTACCAAGGCATTCTCACTTATTGATCCAAAATGGATCTTGGATAAGCCTCTAAGTCTAAAAGACTTCATATAGAGGTAAAAAGGTGCTAAATGGGCAAATCCTTTGTAAATCCGAGTCGGATAAAGAAAAGGGTCAAAGGCAGAGTTTTATATAAATATCGCATCGGCGGTAGGCTTCCATGCGATATCAGAACCCTGGGCATGCGACGTGTGACTTGCGATGTAGAGGATCGGCGATGTATATATATATATATATATATATATATATATATATATATATATATATATATTGCATCAGTACAGTCCATTGGAAAGTTGTATAGACCCCCGGGCCATTGCGACAAGCGATATGCGATGTGCCGAAATTGGCCATCGGCGATTGATGGATCCCCAAAATAAAGGGTCGTTGACATATGCAAGATGCGATTGTGATTAGCGATCAAGGTACAGACCCGATGAGGTTTATGAACGTGATTGGATAATATTTGAAATCTGGATTTGTGGATTTTCTATGTATTTCCTATGTATTGATGTTTTTGACCTCCTGCCTGTGCGATTGCAATTTGCGATGACAGGACGGACTCGACGAGTTTATAGGTGAGATTGTATATATTTTGAGTTCCGGTTAAACGGCTCATGACGTGTTTTTCCTGTGTATTTCGTTATTTGGCTATTTTCGGGATTTCTGCATAGGAAGGCCAAACGATTAGGTTGCTCGTGCCTGCCAGTTCATTTTCAATTATGAAACTGTTTTTAATTCAAACACAATTGTTCCCCAACATAAGGAAATGATGAACAGAATGTGTCATGAAAAAACAAATTAAAACGCAAAAGCAGGCAAAGAGACAGATAGTCGGTTTCCATGCTTTAAGCGATTGTGGTAACAGAATGTGTTATAAAACGCGATGAACCCAGAGATGCTAGGGGGATAGAGGCAGAGTCACCAGAGGTTGGAGGTAGAGCCAGAGTGCTTAATAGAGCAAAGCCACCAGAGGTTGGAGGCAGTGCCTAAATGCTTCAATGAAGTATGAAACAATAAAGAGATCGAAGGATCAAGCTGTTGTTGGTGTCTGCTGTGCAGAAGGTAGAAGAAGGAATTCTAGAGATAGTGCAGAATTCTAAGGGAGTCAGAGAAGCCAGAAGCTCAAGAAGCTCAGAGCACTGACTAAAAGAATTAGTCCAGAGAAGCCTAGATCTGTCTGTAGCTAAAGGATAGCCAGGGGTAAGATGGCATTCTAAGCCCATTGGTTTACTTGTAACCCAATGGAGTTAAGTGTAGCACTTGTAAAAGAATTGAAGCCATAACCCGAAAGAGTCTAATCGAGTTGATCAGAGCTCAAGGATACATAGCACAAGATATCAGGGTGAAATCCATATTATATTGTTGTCTCCTGTGGTTTGCTTATTTTCTGCCTTATTTACTGTCATATGCATTTCATATCAGTTTAAGCAAATGAACATAAGCACTTATCAGTTAAAGGCAAACAAAAGCATACACCTATTTCGAGTTCTTTTAATTCCACAAATTATCAATCATAAGCATAGATCTTGGGAATATATAAGCTTTGGAGTGGGAGAGGTTCTTGTAAGCTTGACAAGAAGCCTTTAGTGCCCCATTTCAGATCAGGTGGTATCAGAGCTCTAGGATGATTAACCCCACCTTCAAAGAAGGTCATATCAGAGTAAGTTATACCAGAGTAGGCTGTATCATGAAGCAGGTTGTATCATGATGCAAGTGGTATCAGAACAGAATGCTTGATTGACAGAGCAATCTATTTGCTTGCTTAACTTGAAAGGTGTTCAAATAGTCAAATTCTTCTGTTTGATTGTTTACAAACTGACTACTGTTTGAGTTTGCAAAGTTGAAGGGAAACCTACTGATAGCTATGTTCAAGAGAGGACAAGAAGGAATAAGGGCTGAAGGCATTTTCCTTATCCCAAAGGACCTCAAGTAATCCTTGAAGCACAAGAGGTTTGTTGCAAAGGCTACTTCAATAAGAGCTTGACTGTGAAGTCATTTAATTTAGAATATATTGAATTGTATTAAAATTCTATTCTGAATTTTGTTGAAGTTCTTTTGTTCATTTTTATAGTGACAACTTCTACAAGTGAGTCCTCAAATTCTTCCTTCATCACAAGATACTCTGATAAATACATGAAGCAAGACTTGTTCATCATGATGGATATGGTGAGAGAAATGAGTGTTGGACTTCGAGAGCAGTTGAATTCCATGAAGGAAGAGAAATAATTTCTTTCTAACAAATTGCAGGATGTGGAGAGACAACTTCATATTGCAAATATGGATCTAGAAAGGATGCATGGGTTGGAGACAAAGCTCCTTATTGCTAAAGAAGCCTTAGTCAAGTATTAGCTTGAAGAATAGGTAAACAATTCTAGTTTTTCCTCAATTTCCTCTAAGAATGTTTATGTTGGTTCTTTTATAAAACATACTAGAGGCATAGGGTCCAAGTTAATGTCCAAGATCGGATATGAAGGAAAAGTCTTGGGCAAACATGCACAAGGTATTGTTGAGCCAATAATGGTTGAGGAAAGGCCTAAGTATTTGGGTCTTGGCTATGGACAATGTTATGGAGAAAGTTCCAAAGCTTCCATGAAGGCCATTGAAACAGTTCCAAGAAGGAGTTTCATTGCAGGTCTTCTACCTTAGGAATGTAAAGATTGTATTCATGGAGAATGTAATAGCTTGAAACATCATTTGCAGGATGCAGGTGTTCATAAGCATGCACTTGAACTAGAGAGTTGTGGAAATTGTGATAGCCTTGAAGAGATTGATGGTGTTCCAAAGGGAGCTACTTCTTCATTCAATTCACCTCCTCATGAAGGCAATAAAGGTGAAAAAGAAAGGTATAAATTTGGTTCTAATCATATTCCTTTTGATTATGTAAAGCATGGTAAATTTCCATATAAGCATGGGAAAATAATTGCATGTTCCATTTGTGGTTTGGATGACCATAGTGTTTCTAGATGTTGGAAGAGAATGGTCACATAAAGGAAACTTTTGAGGGAAAAGAAGCAAGAAGCCAAAGGTCCATTGGCCAAGGCAAATCATGCTGTTGAGAAGATGCACACGCGTTGCACTTATTGCCATAAGCAAGGACACATTGTTGGAAAGTGTTGGACTTTGAATCCAACAATGCTTTCACGAAACTTGAAGAAGGTGGAAGGAGAAAATGGCAGGAATGGAAAGAAAGTTTCCATAATTGATGTGTTTCAGGGTGATTCACATGTTGATACTGATGTGCAGACAAAGCAAATACCCTTGAAATGGATTGGTAAGAAATGGTTAGAATTCCTATCCAATTGAAAAGAAATGCATCATATCTATATTTCTTTGTTAATGGAATGCAAGTTGCAGGGTTTTACCAAGAAGGTGAATGGAAAAGTTGAGTAAGAGACTCACTTTATTGCTGCAACATTATATTCATTTCAGCTTCGAAAGTACAGTGTACTTAAGTGAAAGTTGAAAGGTGAAATGCATGCATAAGCATGATATGCATGAACAAAGGGATGTTGATGATTTCCTTGTATTTGAACATGTATGTGTGATTAACTTGAAGGGTTGATTACTTTGTTATAAACATGCATGTAATGTAATATTGACTTGGAGAAAGTTGATTTGGTCTCCAAGATGGAGATAATGATGAAGTGTTTCACCTTTGAAAAAGAATCCTAAATTTCTTTTTCTACATGCTTGACTTGAAGGGTCAATTGTTTAAAGGCATGTTTTATTGTCTTGTTATCTAGTCAATCACTTGTATGCAGATGTAAGACATGGATATGTTCACAAGATGTGAAATATGTTTCTTCTTTTGAAGCAAGAGTTTAGGCCATCCAATTGTTGTCTGTAATCATGTTGTTGTTAACTGTTGTTGTTGATAGTATGTCAAACAGGTACAAATGAAAATTTTGTGAAACAGATGTAACTTCACATTGGTTTGAGCCACCTTGGATCAATGGTCATGGCAAAGAAGTTCAAACTACCTTCTGTGACCTTCTCAGCAAGAGTTCTGTAGGAAGTCAAGGATGAAGTGTTTCACCTTTGAAAAAGAATCCTAAATTTCCTTTTCTACATGCTTGACTTGAAGGGTCAATTGTTTAAAGGCATGTTTTATTGTCTTGTTATCTAGTCAATCACTTGTATGCAGATGTAAGACATGGATATGTTCACAAGATGTGAAATATGTTTCTTCTTTTGAAGCAAGAGTTTAGGCCATCCAATTGTTGTCTGTAATCATGTTGTTGTTAACTGTTGTTGTTGATAGTATGTCAAACAGGTACAAATGAAAATTTTGTGAAACAGATGTAACTTCACATTGGTTTGAGCCACCTTGGATCAATGGTCATGGCAAAGAAGTTCAAACTACCTTCTGTGACCTTCTCAGCAAGAGTTCTGTAGGAAGTCAAGGAGGAAGACAGTTCTTCCCAGGAGGACAAGCACATCTAGGAAGGAAGTCTTCAAAGGATTTGGTTCAGAGGCACTATGCAAGGCAAGTGTATGGAGGCTGAAAGAAGAGGGTGAGGTACTGTCATTTACTGTTTAGACCAGTTTATCAGTCTTTTGGAGTCCAAAAGATTTTTAGTTGGAAGGCGTTATCCAAAATGGATCTTGGATAAACATCTAAGTCTAAAAGACTTCATATAGAGGTAAAAAGGTGCTAAATGGGTAAATCCTTTGTAAATCCGAGTCGGATAAAGAAAAGGGTCAAAGGCAGAGTTTTATATAAATATCACATCGGAAGGATTCAAAGGGAGGACTTAACCGCAGGCCTTAAGGAACCGTGATTGCGACCTCCAATATATCGCATCGGCGGTAGGCTTCCATGCGATATTGGAACCCTAGGCATGCGACGTGTGACTTGCGACGTAGAGGATCAGTGATATATATATATATATATATATATATATATATATATATATATATATATATATATATATATATATATATATATATATATATATATATATATATATATATAGATATATATATATATATATATATCACATCGGCAGAATCCATTAGAAAGTTATATAGACCCTCGGGGCATTGCGATAAGCGATATGCGATGCGACGATATCGGCGATCGGCGATCGGTGACCTGTGGATCCCCAATATAAATGGACGTTGACATATGTGAGATGCGATTGCAATTAGCGATCAAGGCACGGACCCAATGAGGTTTATGAATGCGATTGAATAATATTTGAAATCCAGATTTGCGAATTTTCTATGTATTTCCTGTGTATTGATGTTTTTGACCTCCCGCCCATGCGATTGCAATTTGCGATGACAGGACAGAGCCGACGAGTTTATAGGTGCGATTGTATATATTTTGAGTTCCGGTTAAATGGCTCATGATGTTTTTTCTTGTGTATTCTGTTATTTGGCTATTTTCAAGATTTCTGCACAGGAAGGCCAAACGATTGGGTTTCCCGCGCCCACCAGTTCCTTTTCAATTATGAAACCGTTTCTAATTCAAACATCATTGTTCCCCACTATAAGGAAATGATGAATAGAACATGTCATGAAAACACGACTTAAAATGCAGAAGGAGGCGAAGAGACGGACAGTCAGTTTCTACGCTTTAAGCGATTGTGGTAACATAATGTGTTATAAAACGCAATGAACACAGAGATGCTGGGGGGACAGAGGCAGAGTTACTAGAGGTTGGAGGCAGAGCCAGAGTGCTTAACAGAGCGAAGCCATCAGAGGTTGGAGGCAGCCCCTAAATGCTTCAGTGAAGTATCAAATGAGAAAGTGATCAAAGGATCAAGATATTGTTGGTGTCTATTATGCAGAAGGTAAAAGAAGGAATTCGAGAGACAGTGTAGAATTTTGAGGGAGTCAGAGAAGCCAAAAGCTCAAGAAGCTCAGAGCACTGACTAAAATAATTAGTCCAGAGAATCCTAGATCTTTCTGCAGTTAAAGGACAGCCAGGGGTAAGATGGCATTCTAAGCCCATTGGTTTAGTTGTAACCCAATGGAGTTAAGTTTAGCACTTGTAAAAGAATTGAAGCCATAATCTGAAAGAGTCTAATCGAGTTGATTAGTGCTCAAGGAGACGTAGCCCAAGATATCAGGGTGAACTCCATATTATATTGTTGCCTCCTGTGGTTTTCTTATTTGCTACTTTATTTACTGTTATATGCATTTCATATCAGTTTAAGAAAATGAACATAAGCACTTAAAATTTAAAGGCAAACAAAAGCATACACCTATTTCAAGTACTTTTAATTCCACAAGTTATTAATCATAAGAATAGAACTTGGGAACATATAAGCTTTGGAATGGAAGAGGTTCTTGTAAGTTGACAAGAAGCCTTTAGTGCCCCATTTCAGATCACTTATCTCTCCTTCACATGTATCACAACAAAGGGAAATAGTTACATTCTACTTATACCTCCAATAACATGGTGGTATTTTAGAGAACTTCCATGGCTAACCCCATCTATTCACACAAGAAGAAGGAAGTATTTTCAAGTAAAACACAACACTAACTATTATTTCTTGCATAAAACACATTCTTTTCAAAAGAACAACCATTTCATGTACTTTACTTTAAAAGAAACTAGCACATTAATTATGATCTTTGTGCATGTAAACACACAATTCTTTCCCAAGAAATCTAACACTACAACCATTACCTATATGCATTAAACACATTTTCTTTTTCTAGGAACACTAACAAAATAGCTAATCTTTTTATGTACATAAACACATATTCTCTTTGAGAGAAATTAATATGATGGCTATTGTTTTGTTCACCTCAAACCATATTTTTTTATTAGAAATTAGGAAAATCACTTTTATTTATATGCATATAAGCACATGTTATTTTCAAGATAATATATAAAAATAATAACATATTCTTTTCATAAAGTATAACACAATAAAACACATGTTTCTTTTCCAAATTATCAAAATCTTAGTAGCTATTACTTCATGCATGCAAACACATGTTTCTTTTTTAAGAAATCTAATGCATAATAGATTTCTTTCATGCGTGCAAACACATAATATTTTCAAGTAAAATAGAATGCACACATGCACAAGATTCATATGCAACCTTTTGAGAAAATAAACTTGACCCCTTTTTTTCATGCACAAGAATTCATATGCTTTCTTTTGCAATTGTGATTAATATTTGATGAAAATGACATTTAGATGCATTCTTTTTATGCATCTAAATGCATATTTCCTTTCAATAAAACTTACACATTAGAAATTCTTTCATAATAGCCATTTTTGTGCATGCAACACTTGATTCTCTTTAAAGAAAAACTAACTCAATAGCTATTTCTTTTGTATACATAAACATGTTCTCTTTTCCATGAGAACAAATTTAATAGCTATTTTTTCTATGCATATGAACATGTATTATTTTCTAAGAAAGATAAATATTTTCTAAGAAAACTAACTATTTTATATCTAAAAAATTAACACATATTCATTTTCAAGAATTGGAAAAATAAACATACATATATTCTTTCAAGAAAATTGGTAAACATAATTATCTCTCTATGCCATTTAGATGCAACTAGAGTCTTAATGCCCCTATTTAATCATGAAGATTTCAACCATGGTACACACCAGTAAAGATTCTGATTCTTGAATATGTAGCAACTAATACCCCATTCTTCAAAATCACCACAAAATAAGAAGATTTCCCTTTTGAGTCCCTTCCCCTTCATCTCGATGAATTTTATCACTGAGAAGAGACATGGAGAATATAAGGAGACCATCAAGCATCCATGGGGCAAGCCTTATTGAACTCAAGGCGTGACCATGACTTCCCTTCCCTACTCCAGTGTAGCACTAACACATCGTGGGTGCAAACAACAACAATGTCTGACCATGTAATCTCCTACGACTATATGTGATCAATTCCAACTCATTAGATTCAATGAGAATCTACCAACACCTCACTATTTTTCCAGATATATAAATTCTCACTTACTGTATAGAAAAATTAAATAAAAAGCAATGACACTACTTCCTCAGTACATAGAGGAAGAGTATTAAAATATTAGATCCTTTCCTCTCGTGCCCATATGTTATGTAACGAGCTCACAAAATAGAAGAAAATATAGATCAACAACTTTAAAATTAGCCTCTTCAAGGGGGAACCTCATTTAAATTACACAAATGAACAATTCTTGGATGACACAAATGACAAGACCTCCTTTCTATATATAGGAGTCTAAGTGGTCATAATATAATCATATTCTACATAACAATAATAATGTAAGAGCACAACAATAACAATAGTGGGCTTCTATGGGGCACAATAATAATAATATGGGGACTACATGGGCACACCTATACAATAAGGGGTTGCACTAATAACAATAAGGGGTTACACTAGTATTATAGGGACCTAACGTGCCCCTCTCCTTTAAAAAGTGTTGTCCTCAACTCTTGATTAGTTCTGGATGCTTTTGTATAAAATTCCCATACTCCCATGTGGAATCTTCAATGGGTAAGTTCTTCCACTTGATGAGATACTCTGAAATTGATCGATTTCGTAGTTGCCAGGTTCTTATTTCCGTGACTGCTTCAGGTTCCAATATGAATTTTCCTTCCTCGTCAAGTTATGACAATATTGTTTAAACTGGGAGCTTTTCACCTATAACCTTCTTTAAGCATGAAGCATGGAAAACTGGGGACACTCGGGAAGACGCAGGAAGCTCCAATTTGTATGCAATAGTACCAATCTTTTGCAGCACCTTGTAAGGACCGTAGTACTTTGGTTATGATTTATTATCCTTCCTAACTTGCTTGAGGGACATTTGTTTGTATGGTTGTATTCGTAAAAATATCCATTCGCCTATATCAAAACTTCTTTTGTTGCGATGTCGATCTGCCTATTATTTCATTCGATTCTGCACGAAAGTGAGGTTATCCTTTTTCTTCTTGATATGTCCTTCTATCTTGAGAGTTTGAGGAGTGCTAATTCCTACCAATGCATTACAAGATAAGGTTGGATTCATTTATTCTTTCTCTAGGGTTCGTTCCTGGTGTATGTCCTCTTCTTTTGACATTTCTTGATCCTTTTCTTCCTCCTCTTCACAATCAATGCAAAATAATTTCTTCTCAGCACACTTATGACCTTTAATGTATTTGCTATCACAACTGTAACAAAGGCCATTTTCTCCTCTTTCTTCAAATTGTTGTGGTGTCAACCTTGTATTTTGTGGAAGACTAGGAGCAACAAGGTTGCCATATTTATAATTGTGAGTGGTAGGATATCTTGTTGCCATAATTTTGCTTTCAATTTTTCCTTCCATCTTGAATGCCTTCTCCAATGAATCATGTTACCAAAGATGAAACTCACGTTGAATGTTATCCTTTAAAGTCCCTATGAAGACATAAATTCGTCGCTTCTCTGAATTATCATTTACCCTTATGTTCAATTTTTGGAAGTCCTCAATGTGCTCTGCCATTGAATGCTTTTGTTTGAGATTTATCAATTGGATAAAGAAGGTGTTGCTCTTTGTATCCCCATAATGTGCTATTATTTCCTCCATGAAAATTGACCAACTGACAAGTGGTTTACGAGAAAAACTCCCTTTATACCATAAAAATTGATTCGGTTCTAAATATAAAGATGTTATACATACCTTCTGTAGCAGTTGTACATCTTGTAGATCAAAATATTTCTCCATCCGTAGTATCCATGTTATGGGATCCTTGCCGTCAAACTTCCTCATATCGATATTTGGAATATGGTGGGTCTTCAATCCAATGTTATATTCTATGAAATCATGATTAACAATTATTTTTTTCTCATCAAGCATTTCCTCTACTACCATTTTGTCATTAGGAGGCCTTTCTTGTAGCAATTTTGTCCCACCTTCCTTCACACATTCCATGTATTTATTCAAATCTTGCATGCCTTTCTTTAAATATACTTCCTTACCATTGATATCAGCTTCCGTGGCACATATAAAACTATTTATCTTAGCTTCAATCGCATTCTTCAAATCATCCATCCAATTTTGCTTACTAGGTGTTTCTATTTTCTTGATTCGAGTCATTATTTTTCTTTCTTTTAGGAGCTCGATATTTAAATGATTGTAACTCTATAATTTCAGATTTTCAAGTTCTAAAATTTTGGCCTATGGTAGCCCTATGATTCTTCTTTATAGCCCCACTAGTCTGATCAATATTGGATTCTTCAATAAATATTTATGCCAAATCTTCTACGATGATGTGATTATAGACTAGTTCAGTAAAGCGAACTTGTACGACCTACCACATATCACCGTTTCTATCTTTAGCCCTAAAAAAAATACATATAAAATTAAAGTATGTCGTCTTTCTATAACTTCTTACAAAATTTCAAGATGATGCATAGAGAGAAAGTTATGACAATTTTGCCAAGGTCACCTATTTGGAATGTAATTCGGGAGTTTGCAAAATCCCTAAATGTCTTTGACCATATCTCTGAAAATATAGCGAAACGAGGTCATAAATTCAGGACCAAGCTTCACCAAGGGCTCCTCTCAAATAGGTTTTAATTTCAGAGTCTGAACCTTCGTAGAAACAAAATTATAACGCAAATTCCACGATTACCTCCTTAGATGGAATTTTGGAGCTTGCAAAACTCCAACTTCGTCAGATCATATCTCTGATAATATAACGAGACAAGATCTAAAAATCAAGCCCAAGGATTAGACCAATGCTTCTCAAGTGGGCTTTTTTTTTTTAGCTTATGAAACTTTGTAGAGAAAAAGTTATAACAAAATTTCCACGATGACCTGGTTGGAGTATTGAAACCCTAGAATCTAAAGCCCTGATACCAAATGTTATGTAACCAATGCACAAAATGGAAGAAAAGATAGATCAATGACTTCAAAATCAACCTCTTCGAGAGGGAAACCTCCTTTACATTATGAGTCGAAGGGGCCATAATATAATCATAGCCGATATAACAATAATAATATAAGGGCACAACAATAACAACAGTGGGCTTCTATGGGGCATAATAATAAAAATATGGGGACTACATGGGCACAACAATATAATAATGGGGTTGTGTTGATGCCTCGAAAATTGCTGCAACAACATCGGGGATAACCACCCGGTCCGGACCTTAGTACAGCTCCTTTTCCGTTTGGAATAGTGGCTCCGACTGGGGATAATGGGACCAGTTTCCTAGAAATAGATAAACGGGATGGATGGATGATTATAAACTACGCTAGTGATGAGCGAATAACTAAAACTATTGACAAGAATATAATAACTATGATCTATCCCGGGGACTTATTGAGCTTTTAAAGTGCAGCGCTTGATGATCCTTATCTATAAACGGGCATATAGATGACTCCATTTGACAGACATGGACGTTATTATGTTCATGATTGCTATGGCTAAATAGTTAAGCAAAGCGATTAAGGCGATATTACCACACTTTATCATTTATATCATTGACATATACATGATTTAAAGAAAGGGCACATCATAAAACATCCAATAGTGGAATGAATAAAGATCTGCTGTTACAGCACATGCATATAATCAACAATAGCAAGAATAATCAAATAACAATTCACATAGCAGGAATGAATTCAGACATAGATAGAAAAACCATATGAACCGCTTTAACACTCCCAAATATCAATCACTATTTGTAGTTCTTCCTTCAACGCAAAAACATCCTCAACAAAGACAATAGTGCACAATTTCATAAAGAAGCTTCCTTGTCAAATTAAGAACAACTGGTCTGGTTTCATAAAAGAATATTGACTGAAGCAATGTAGTGCAAACTTCAGTCTCTTAAGTCTGTTACAAAACTTTACGACCCTTTCCAAAACAACGAAAGGGTCTATAAGTACTAAACTAATCTAAATATCTAATAAACAGAAATCCTACATAATTGGCATCAATAAATATTGATCCTATTTCCCGGAGCGATCTGGCAATCGGCAGCATGATTCATCAGGTAGGCTGCTTGCCTTTAAACCTGAGCTGACTTATCGCAAGCATTGGCTCTACTTCAGGCGGTTTGTTGAGACGCGAACTGAGCTGGGCAGCATAGGTGGCATCCTGAATGTCGGGAATTATACACCCGATTGCATCTGTTAAACACTTAAGGGCGGCTCGCTGTGTGTGCGGCTTAACCAGAAAAAGCCAATATGCATCCATAGTTAAACTATTAATCCCAGTGATTAATCTCCCTTTCTCCTCTAAATCAGGATAGCATGATTGTTCCAATGTATTTGTTATTGTCATCTTTCCTGGTGTACATTGGGAAATCATATTTGCTAAGTAGAGAGTGTTGTTAACTAGATCAACCAGATTTCTGGAAGTTGATTTACACCTTGAAGCTGCCCTTTCTGCTTTCATCACCTGAGTGTGCCATTCTGTGAAAAGTATGTCTTTATATGTTTCTAAAATCTTGTGTAAATTTGCTTCTCTCCCTTGATCAGAGTCTTGCCAGTCAAGATATCCAGTTATGATCTCTTCGGCCTAGTCTAATTCATTTCTGGCCTTCTCTACCTGCTGATTTATGGATGTCGTTAGCTCACACAATGGCTCTGCCTGAGTGATTTGTTGACACAGGAGCCTAATTTGGGAGATTAAGGCAGTGTTTATTTGCGCTGCTTCTGCTCTGAATTCACCCACCTTTTGAGCGCCTTTTATCTTTTCGAGCTGCGATGACAATTGAGCGATTTGCTCATCTTTCGATTTCATCATTTGCTCGTTTGCTGCCCTTAATTGTGCCATTGCCTCCGATAACTCCTTCTGTTTCTGGATCGCGTTTTGGTCGACCCTTTGCTTTTCTGCTTGCAATTGCTGATTTAATTGACTGTTCAATTGTTGTTGTGTCAGCAACTACTCCTCTGCTTGCGCTGCCTTCTGCTTTGTCTCAGCCAATTCTGCCTGTAGTGCAAAAATTTCTTGGTCCTTAGTTTTCAGTAGAAGACTTACCTTCGATGCCTTGTCGATTGTTGCTGCGGAATAGGCTCCTGCATACTGTGACAGCTTTGTTAGGTCATCGGAGGGGTCCAATTCCTCCTTCCATACTACATAACCCGTGACTGTTTCCTCTGGAAAGATAGAAGGTTGATCAGTCCTTCGTCTTTTCCTTGATCGCTTTACAACTGCTCTATGCCTCGGGCTGTAGAAAACATCCAGGGGAGGAATATCTTCTACCTGGAGAATGATTTGATCAGAGGGGTCCTTTGGAATTATCTCAACATCCTTATAAATGGGTGGGCCGATGGTTCCACTTAGAACTTGAGGTGAAGTGATATCCTGTGTGTTATTTGTCTTGGAAGTGTCCACATCTTTTGAACATTCCAATCCATTGATGATGGAATGAAACTGCTGCCATTCTTGGAGTAGTTTGGGGTCTATGGTAGTGTCCACATTGACATTGGTGGTGGTCTGCTTCTCCTTTTCGGCTTGGGACTCCTCCCGTTCTTTTTCCTCTTTTCTCTGCCTTTCCTCCTGTTCCTTTTTATGATCCTTTGTTACCACCAGAGGTTCCTTTGATTGTTGCTGAACAGGCCCGCTTGATGATGTTGCCGGGGTTGTTGCTAGTAAATCTAGAGGCAGAGTTTGCAACCTCTGTTCTCTAAGCTTATTAAACTCAGTCAGCCCTTCATCATTATATTTCATTCGAGCGAGTTCTTTAGCCTGACCTATTGTTTCGACTGAAATGAATAGGTCGTCAAATATATCTTCTTTGTGCTCAAATTTTGTCAATTTGGCCTGTTCTAGTGCATTGTAGGCAACTTTCTTTAGATCATATGGCCTGTTTGGGATAGTCGCCAGAGTTAAGGATTGAAGCTTTGTGGCTTCCTTTTCTGCATGTTTGAGATCATGCAGGGTGTAGACACCACACCTGAAGGGAAAAGAGGGCCAACCCCTCTTCTTTTCTTTCTTGAGAGTTTGTGTAACACTCTCAGCCGTAATCTGATAGGCGATTTCTCTTGCTAGCAACTTATCTGGTATATACAAAGGGAGAACATGTAGGTCGGCTTGGCTGCCGAAAACTCTTATGTAGGTAAATCTCTCCTCCCCAAACCAACTCGCTACCGCCGTTATATCAAACGAAGATTGATAGGAAATATTGGGAATGGGTTTGTCAAAAATAGAATAGTGAATAGACACCATAAAGCCATTGCAGATTTGGTACAGATGGTGCTTGTAAGAGGACTTCCATAGTTTGTGATGGTATATGTGGATGGCCGTGGGATCTTGTGGCGTCCACCTCTAGCCGAGCACGGGGAATTCAGAATTGAAACATAGTGTATCTAAGATATATGCACTGTAATAGAATGGGGGAATTTTCCTTTCTGTGACGATAGTCTGATGTCTAAAGTCACGCACAGCTTGTGCTAATTTGTCAGAAAGGATGGTGGCCCAATCCATAATTATACCGTTTATAGTTGCCTCCATTAGAGGAACCATCTCTATGGTAAAATTAGCAGAGTCATGCAATCCCCATAATCTACACATCATTATTCCCGCATAGCAATAAGGAGAAGCAAGAGAATCGACCGAGTACTTACCGGAAGATTCGTGTTTGTGTTTGGCTGGATTTTGTCTCCAATCCCTGATGGGTTCGAATTCAACTTCATTTTCGCTTGCAAACTTCTCCAGGAATGCTTTATTATATATCTTCTCCGGCTCGGGCAAATGATACATTTGTCTTAGATCATCCTGCCTGAACGATCCGAAGATTCTCCCATCTCTAGTGTTGAAAGTTCTGTCCAAGATTGGGATTTCTTGAATTGCACAATGCACTACATCTGTGTATGGGAGAATTTGCTCTTTGGCCGCTATCCTGTGAAGGAAAGAGTCGGCCAAATCTTTGAGAGTACAATCAGACTTGCGAGTAGGATCCGCAGTAGCTTCTGTTACTGTCTTTTCTGGTTCTTCGGCTTCAATTAGGTTGTAAGTGCCTTGCCAAGTAACTCTAGTGAGACCCGTGCATGTAGTATCGGATATTAAGCCCTTCTTCTTGTCCACAAGAGCTTGTCCTGCTGCTGATGTAGTGGAGGCGCCTGCGGTCTTCTTAGATTTTTTCCCCATCTTATTTAAGCTTCCTTCTATGGATGAATTCTGCACAGCGGCACAAATATACGTGATACAGAGAAATAGCAATGAAAACTTGCAAGTGATGAGAAATATGGACAGATGCGTAATAAGGGATTAGCCTTTAAAATGGGCGCGGACAGAATCCATGGGAAGATTTTAAGACTTATGATCTCATTAATTGGCCGTTTAAAACCTGTCATCCCTTAAATGCCCATTATATCGTTATTCGGCTGAATGATTCACTTAAGCGTGCAGTGGGCATTTTGGCGGTTGAGCGCAGGTGAATGATTGCTTAACCGATCAAGCTTTAAATATGAATGAATTGTGATATCCCATCACTTAACGGCTTTTTATTGAAAACTGCGCTTTATCGCATCGCGTTGGGAGAATGAGGATTATAAAGTGCACATATAGTGTATCGCCGATCGCCGATAGCGATATCGGATCGCATCGGGAGTATGACCTGTGCGCCTTAATGATGTGCATGGGATATTGCCGATTGCCGACTGCCGATTGCATCGCATCGGGGGAAAAAGCTTTGAGCACATTAAGACTTAAGTAAAGATTACCGCCGATATCCGATCGCTGATTTCGCATCGCATCGGGGCTAATGGCATGGGGCGCTTTAACATGTGCATGAAGTATTGCTGATCGCCGATTGTGATATCGCATCGGCGGAAATCAATGTGTCATTTATTTATATTTCTTATGTCATTGCGATATGCAATCTTGCGATCGCTTTATCGCAATGACAAAGATTTTCCTTATTTCTTTAAATGGGTTTTTCTAAAGGGTTTTATAAAATGGGTTCATTTGATTATCGGACCTTTTTGAACAATAAAAGTATTGATACCAATTAATCTTTAAAGGGACCCATTTCATATGTTAATATTTATAAATAAAAATGAAATGAAATGGGGGGTTGTTGTAGAGCACAACAATTGGCGATTCGCTGGAAGAACTAGTTATCTCTAGAAATGATAGAAATACTTAAGCTTTTTCAGAATAGAGTTTCAATCAAAGGGGAAAATTCTAATATAACTAGATTTCTATGTATTCTGAGAAAAATGAAACTATTTTGTTGACTTCCTCTTTTTTAAGAAAATAAATACATTCTAAGTTTAAAATAGGCCTTTATTGGTTTATAATGATAAAATAGAATACCTTTCCAAATCAGCTTTTATAGTAAACTCATCTGTCATAGGTAGAGCCTCTGCTGCCAGCAAACATCTATAGTTTCGACAGGGATACCTTTTAACCATGTGATTGTCCATTATCCCATCCAATTAAGAGTGTGATTAACAGAATGAATTCAAAATATGTTTTCATATTTTGTATTTCATTTCCTTTTCTGTTGTTGATAAGATAAAAATCCATTGTCCTGGTTTGGTGGCCAGCTATTGACAATGCCATTCACTGGTAGTAGTCTAACTGAACAAGCTGGCTCGTGATGAGACCCCTTGTCTTGTAATTTCAAGCCATTACCCTGTTATGGTTTGCAGTATTGGTAATGTCAGATAAACTATTTCCCTATGAACATGGTAAGCAGGTTTGTAATAAGACCTCTTATCTTTAATATCTTATATTTTAGAATTACACTCTGAATAATCATAAACTTTAGTGAATGGGATGAACAATCTTCTCCTTAAGATTAAATGGATGACAGGGTAAGAGTTGAAGATGCTGAAATTGGATTGACTTCTATCTTGATATTGATAACCTTTTGAGACCAATTTGAAAACAGAAAATTATTTACAATACTTCTCTGCTTTGAGAGGAGTTGACAAAACTTGAACTGTGGTTTCAGAATACAATGATATCTAATTTCCTAGAAATTATCCTTTTTGGTTAAAAGTTCTATTATTTAAAAGCAAATGTTCATACTAGTTCTGTGGGACAACTTTTTCAAACACAGCAAAAGGTCAATGGGAGATATCTCACAACCTTATTTTCTAAAAATCCTACAAACTATAAAATCCTACTGAAATGAAAGGAGAAGGGGTTACCTCCTCAGTTAAATAATTTCTTCAAGATAAGGCCATTAACAAGGAGAGAATCTCTCAAACCTGATAAATCTTGCAATATAAAGGTTGAATGGCCTATCTTCTCACAGATCTGAAATGGTCCAAGCCACAACTTCTGGAACTTGGAGTGTTTGCCCTTGTCCTCATGGGCTTTGTCCCATTTCAGAACTAAATCACCGACTTGGAATTGTTTTGAACCGGATGAGACTGAATCAAAAGCTGCTTTGATGACTTGCTGATGTTTGGCATGGATAACCTTGGCTTTTTCTCTTTCCTCCTCTAATTTTAGAATTTGGTCATGTCTAAACTGAATAGAAGAGGAAGGACTTTCCTCAATAAATTGCACTAGGGCTAAAGAAGGAATAACAAGATTCGTGGGTAGTATTGCTTCTTTTCCATATACAAGATTAAACGGAGAAGTTCCAATAGAAGCTTTCTGTGTTATCCTATCAGCCCATAATGCAAACACTAAGGATTTGTGCCAATTTCTCTGATTTTGTTCGATAGTTCGCTTAATGATTTTAATCAGATTCTTATTAGTAGATTCCACTAAACCATTACCTTGGGGATAGTAATTGGCAGAATATTTTCACTTAAATCCTCTTTTAATAGCGAAATCAAACATAGCATTGCCTGAAAAGTAAGATGCATTATAAAAAACAAGAGCATTTGGGACACCAAACCTGGTAATAATGAATTGATCTATGAATTCAATGATTGCTTCAGAATTTGTTGTCTTTAAAGGGATTGCCTCAACCCACTTAGTAAAATAATCGGTAGCAGTAAGGATATACTTATGCTGTTTTGAAGACGATGGAGTGATCTCCCCAATGATGTCCAATTCCCATTGCTCAAATGGTTGTTCAATGTTGATTGGTTGCAGAGGGAAAGCTGATTTACGTTGTCTTCCACTAGCAGTTTGACAATTGAGACATTTCCTTACATACTCGTGGGCATATTTAAACAGAGTAGGCCAATAGTAACCAGCATGAATAATTTTGTGAGCTGTTGTGTCAGCTCCGATATGTCCTCCTGCTGGTCCGTCATGTAACTCCTGCAAAACCTTTTGGGCTTCAGGTTTCTCAAGGCATCTTAACAAGATAGAATCATAATTCTGCCTAAAAAGCACGTCATCAATAATTGTAAAATTCTTCGCTTTTAACCTAATGACCCTTTTGTTTTTGTAAGACAAATTTGGAGGTGCATAACCATTCTTTAAATAAAAGATTAAATCTGCATATTGAGATCTAGAATTAGTAACACTTATCTGATTGATTTCTTCAGTTTGCTCTGTATCGCTTGATTCTAGAATGTTGGATGCTCCTGCCAATATCCTGCAAAAACCTTGGCCCCTAACAATCTTTGTTGGCCTAATTTCTAAGTCATACTCTTGAAGCACTGTGACCCAATTTGCCCTTTTTTCACCTAGTTCTTTTTGAATTAATAGTTGCCTAACTGCCAGGAAAGGAACTATCACTTTTGTGTGGGTTTTCAAAAGGAATGGTCTATAATGCTTGACTGCTTTAAATACAGCAAAGGCTTGTTTTTCTACATCGGAGTAATTCAATTCAGCACCCTGAAGATTTGAGCTGAAGAACGAAATGGGTGCTTCCAAATTGTGTTCATTTAGTTGCGTGAGCACTGCAGCATAAGACACGTCGGATGCAATGGTATACAATGTAAAATGATTAGAAAAATTTGGAGTATTCAAGGCTGGGGCATTGATTATTGATTGCTTGATTATATCAAAAGCTTGCTTTTCTGCTGATCCCCACTTAAAGACCGAATTCTTCTTGATCATTGTTTGAAGTGGCAAAATAATTTGAGAAAAATCAGGAACAAATCTTTTAACAAAATTGATCTGGCCTAAAAATGACTGCATCGACTTTTTATTGTGTGGGAAAGGGATTTCAGATATTTCTTTGATCCGATCAGGATCAATATAAATGCCATCTTTGGATACAATAAAACCTAAGAGTTTTCCTTGATCAAGAGCAAAGAAAGACTTTTTAGGGTTAAGAGAAATACCATATCTTTTGCAACGCTGAAAGATTTGATTTAGATCATGCAAATGATTATACCTCTTCTTAGAGAATACAGTAATATCATCTAGATAGACGACTACTGTTCTATCAATCAACCCTCTAAAAGCTATATCCATAGCTCTTTGGAATGTCGCTCCTGCATTTATAAGTCCGAAAGGCATTTTCTGATACGCATATGTTCCCCATTTTGTTCTGAATGTGGTTTTAAGTTGGTCATCAGGATGAACCAGAACTTGGTTATATCCTGAGAATCCATCAAGAAAAGACATCAATTCAGAGCCTGCTACTGATTGGAGTATTTGCTCCATAGTAGGTAATGGGAAATTGTCTTTCAAGCTCGCTTTGTTTAAATTTCTGAAATCAATACAAATTCGAATGTCGCCATTTTTCTTTCTGACTAGCACCATATTAGAGACCCAGTTTGAGTGTCAGACAGGAAAAATAATCTTGGCTTTCAAGAGTTTGTTAAGTTCCGACTTTATCTGGCTCTCTAAATTTGGATGTATTTTTCTTAACCTCTGCTGAATCGGTTTCTGATCAGGAAGCATAGGAATGGTATGCTGGATAATGGATGTATCATAGGTCTTCAAATCATCATACTTCCAAGCAAAGACCTGTTTGTTTTTTCTTAACAGTTTAATGAATGCCTCCTTCTCTTCCAAGGAAAGTCCTAATCCTAAATTAATGTTTTGAGGAGCATGGTCAGTACCTAGATTTATCAATTCAAACCTGAGGGTAGAACTTTGGAGCTTTGCATTAATTACAGGTTTAAACCTGTCTTTGATATCATAAAGATCTTCGAGCTTTACCACTGGTTTAGGAATTGAATTTTCCTGAGTTGTTTCTTTCATTTGTAGATCATGGTCATTTTCCTCAATAATTTGATCGTCATAGGACTTTTCAGAAGTTAGAAACTGTAAAATATCTTCATCATGGTTAAATACTCTCCAATTAGTGACATTGTCGGGAATTGAAGGCCTAAAAAGTAATTCTACGGAAAATATATCAAGGCTGTAGTCTTCAAAAGGTAGAAGCTTGGAAGCTACATTGGCTAGTAGGTCGGCTGCCGAGTTTTGCGACCTAGGAATGGAGGAAATGTTAAATGCTGAAAAGTGTGAGGTAAGATCTTGTACTAGCGATTGATAATGCTTGAGGTGATTTGAAAGACAATGAATTGCATTCCTCACCTGTTTAACAATAATTTCAGAATCGCCGAATACTTTTAGATATTGCACTTTAAGGCCGATTGCTTTATATAATCCCTGGACTAAAGCTTCATATTCGGTTGTGTTGTTAGTGCATTCAAATTCTAACCTACAAGACAACATTGTCTTTTCTCCTTGTGGACTAACCAAAATGCAACCTAATCCTGAGCCCTCGCTGGACTTAGAGCCATCAAAATATAAAGACCAAAATAAAGAGGTATTATCAAAAATATTTACAGTTTTCTCAGCATCATTGAAACATCTAGACTTATCAGTTTGTGAAAAATTTTCAATCTGAGATGTAAAATGATTGACTGAAAAAGGAGATGGTTGGGAAACAAAGTTGCCAAAGAATGACTCTGACGAATAATTCCCCAAAATGTTGTTGTTGAACGCTACAGGTTGGTTTTCTTGCTCAAATTCAGTAACTGTGTGGGTCATGTGTTTCTCTCGATCGATCCTTATTTGATTTGGCTTGCCCTTGTAGGGAAGCCACATATGTGACCAATCTGTGGAAATATACCCATGCAATTTTTCGGACCAATCCCTACTCAGAATTAAACTGTAAAATTCAGGTATATCGGCTATTAGGATGTCAATCCTCTGTACAACTCTGGGATCAGCAGACAACCTGATAGTTACGGAATTAATTTCTCCCACAACCTGCACTTTTGTCCTGTCCAACTGTACAATATGAATAGCAGACTTCTAGGGTTCAATGTTCAATTTAGAGCAAACTGAAGCTGGCATTATGTTAGATGATGCCCCTGAGTCAATTAAACAGTTGTGCAGGTTTCTGTTATAAATCTCATAGGTCAGCAGGAAGGGTGGAGTATGAGAATTTGATCTATCTCCAATTAGAACTGAATCGGTAGCTTCAACCATACCTGGAGGAGGTTGGCCTGAATCATTAGCAGCTTTTGCACTGGGAAGGGGTTTAGAGGGAACAACATTCAATTCTTTAAGAAGTAATTTTTGCTGATGCTTTAATTTACTATGTTCAAACATAGTTATGTTTGCTTTAGTTTTCTTCATGTCATCAACAATGTTATATTCCATTGAATCGGATACCACTAATGTTTTAGATGTTGAAGGAGAATTAGAAGTTGAAGGCTGGTTTTGGGGAACTACTATAGGTGATTTCTTTGGAGGAACTTTTTCCTTTGTTGTGGTAGCACCTGCACTCCTTTTCTTTGAAGTTGCCTGGGCAGGTTCAGAAGTATTTTTACTTCTAGTAGTAACCGGGAAGGCTTCTTCTTCATTATCGGTATCAGAGTTGGGGAGTATAAAATCCCACATTCCGTGGCATTCAGCTACTTCTTCTTCATCATCAGTTTGTGAGGTTGTTTCCTCTTCCTCTTCTTCTTGCTCTGAATCTGCGTTAGATATGACATTCAGTGGCTTTGGTTCAGTTTTCTTATAAGTCCTAAATGGTCTTTTGTTTGAGGTTTCGGCCACCTATTTCTTTATTTCAACCATTTCGTTAGACAAAGTTTTCAGGACCTTTTGCAAACCCTCCATGTCATATGGGTCTTTTGGGGTTTTCTTCTTGGAATCCTCTTTAAATGAGACTTTTTTGGCTTTTCTATCTTCCAAAGCAGCTTTTTTCTCTAGAGCATTGATGCGCTTTTCCACAGCAAGTGCTTCTCTCATGTTTTCAGCTAAGGTAGGTTTCCCAGCCCTGTCTACAAAAATGGCTATATTGGCAGGTAGGGCGGTAATATACCATTCGCTTCAAATTTGTTCACTTGGTTTGGAAGCTGTAGGGATTTTATTCAGGAGTTTATTAAATCTAGCATTAAATTCCTTTATTGGTTCCCTATGCTCTATTCTCAGATTGGAGAGGTCGTTTATTAAAGTAGCTAAGGACCTATCATCTCCATATTTGGTAAGAAACTGCTCTTGGCAAGTGTTCCAACTGGTAATGGAGCCAGAGGGTAAAGAAAAATACCAGGATCCTGCTGATCCTTGCAAGGTGTAAGGGAAGAGTCTAACAACAACATCTTGTTCTGTTACTCCTTTCAAGTTGACTACTAACAAAAATTATTAATGTGTTCTTCAGCCTGGGTCCCGTCATCTGGGTTAAATTTAGGTAGCCATTTTTCAGGAGCATCTGGTAAAGGATGCAATGGTGCAGGCATGTTGACTGCACCTGGCCTGGTCCATGGGTCTGCCATTATAATAGCAACAGTGGTTGATACTATTGTTGGAATTCCAGATGTATGGGAAGGAATTAATGCTGAGGAGTGAGCAGGTTCGGATGTTGAGGCTTCTAATCCCTGGTGAACAACAATATGTAATGGGGAAGTGGATGGTTGACTTTGCAGAGGGGAAGATGCAATGGAGGATGTGGATGAAAGCTCTTCACTATCAGATCCTTCAGTAATTTTCTTCGCCTTTTTCCTTTTGGGTAAAGGGAACTCAGTGGGTTCAATACCGAGTTTTTCGCTCTGAAGTCTGGTGAGAGGATGAGTTAAATTGAACTGCGAAGTCGCACTGCTTTGTGATACCTCAGATTTCTATGGTGAAATCGAGAAGCTCTGAAGTTTGTGGATAAGAGACTGGACTTCAAGTGATTCAAGACTTAATTGTTCTGGAGTATGATGGGTTTGAGTAGTGGTAGTTGATTCCCCTTCTTCTTGTTTGGATACCGGAGAACCAGTATGCAAATGGGAAGATCGAGGGGATTCAGAGGGAGAATTACTCTTAGAATGGCTTATAGGTTTTGACTTATATGCCATTCACAGTTGATGGCCCTCCTTCTAGCGCCAAAAATGTTGATGCCTCAAAAATCGCTGCAACAACATCGGGGATAACCACCCGGTCCGGACCTTAGTACAGCCCCTTTTCCATTTGGAATAGTGGCTCCGACTGGGGATAATGGGACCAGTTTCCCAGAAATAGATAAACGGGATGGATGGATGATTATAAACTACGCTAGCGATGAGCGAATAACTAAAACTATTGACAAGAATATAATAACTATGATCTATCCCAGGGACTTATTGAGCTTTTAAAGTGCAGCGCTTGATGATCCTTATCTATAAACGGGCATATAGATGACTCCATTTGACAGACATGGACGTTATTCTGTTCATGATTGCTATGCCTAAATAGTTAAGCAAAGCGATTAAGGCGATATTACCACACTTTATCATTTATATCATTGACATATACACGATTTAAAGAAAGGGCACATCATAAAACATCCAATAGTGGAATGAATAAAGATCTGCTATTACAGCACATGCATATAATCAACAATAGCAAGAATAATCAAATAACAATTCACATAGCAGGAATGAATTCAGACATAGATAGAAATACCATATGAACCGCTTTAACACTCCCAAATATCAATCGCTATTTATAGTTCTTCCTTCAACGCAAAAACATCCTCAACAAAGACAATAGTACACAATTGCATAAAGAAGCTTCCTTGTCAAATTAAGAACAACTGGTCTGGTTTCATAAAAGAATATTGACTGAAGCACAGTAGTGCAAACTTCAGTCTTTTAAGTCTGTTACAAAACTTTACGACCCTTTCCAAAACAACGAAAGGGTCTATAAATACTAAACTAATCTAAATATCTAATAAACAGAAATCCTACATAATTGGCATCAATAAATATTGATCCTATTTCCCGGAGCGATCTGGCAATCGGTGGCATGATTCATCAGGTAGGCTGCTTGCCTTTAAACCTGAGTTGACTTATCGCAAGCATTGGCTCTACTTCAGGCGGTTTGTTGAGACGCGATCTGAGCTGGGCAGCATAGGTGGCATCCTGAATGTCGGGAATTATACACCCGATTGCATCTGTTAAACACTTAAGGGCGGCTCGCTGTTTGTGCGGCTTAACCAGAAAAAGCCAATATGCATCCATAGTTAACTATTAATCCCAGCGATTAATCTCCCTTTCTCCTCTAAATCAGGATAGCATGATTGTTCCAATGTATTTGTTGTTGTCATCTTTCCTAGTGTACATTGGGAAATCATATTTGCTAAGTAGAGAGTGTTGTTAACTAGATCAACCAGATTGCTGGAAGTTGATTTACACCTTGAAGCTGCCCTTTCTGCTTTCATCACCTGAGTGTGCCATTCTGTGAAAAGTATGTCTTTATATGTTTATGAAATCTTGGGCAAATTTGCTTCTCTCCCTTGATCAGAGTCTTGCCAGTCAAGATATCCAGTTATGATCTCTTCGGCCTAGTCTAATTCATTTCTGGCCTTCTCTACCTGCTGATTTATGGATGTCGTTAGCTCACACAATGGCTCTGCCTGAGCGATTTGTTGACACAGGAGCCTAATTTGGGAGATTAAGGTAGTGTTTATTTGCACTGCTTCTTCTCTGAATTCACCCACCTGTTGAGCGCCTTTTATCTTTTCGAGCTGCGATGACAATTGAGCGATTTGCTCATCTTTCGTTTTCATCATTTGCTCGTTTGCTGCCCTTAATTGTGCCATTGCCTCCAATAACTCCTTCTGTTTCTGGATCGCGTTTTGGTCGACCCTTTGCTTTTCTTCTTGCAATTGCTGATTTAATTGACTGTTCAATTGTTGTTGTGTCAGCAACTGCTCCTCTGCTTGCGCTGCCTTCTGCTTTGTCTCGGCCAATTCTGCCTGTAGTGAAAAAATTTCTTGGTCCTTAGTTTTCAATAGAAGACTTACCTCCGATGCCTTGTCGATTGTTGCTGCGGAATAGGCTCCTGCATACTGTGACAGCTTTGTTAGGTCATCGGAGGGGTCCAATTCCTCCTTCCATACTACATTACCCGTGACTGTTTGCTCTGGAAAGATAGAAGGTTGATCAGTCCTTCGTCTTTTCCTTGATCGCTTTACAATTACTCTATGCCTCGGGCTATAGAAAACATCCAAGGGAGGAATATCTTCTACCTGGAGAATGATTTGATCAGAGGGGTCCTTTGGAATTATCTCAACATCCTTAGAAATGGGTGGGCCACTGGTTCCACTTAGAACCTGAGGTGAAGTGATGTCCTGTGTGTCATTTGTCTTGGAAGTGTCCCCATCTTTTGAACATTCCAATCCACTGATGATGGAATGAAACTGCTGCCATTCCTAGAGTAGTTTCGGGTCTATGGTAGTGTCCACATTGACATCGGTGGTGGTCTGTTTCTCCTTTTCGGCTTGGGACTCCTCCCGTTCTTTTTCCTCTTTTCTCTGCCTTTCCTCTTGTTCCTTTTTATGATCCTTTGTTACCACCGGAGGTTCCTTTGATTGTTGCCGAACAGGCCCGCTTGATGATGTCGCCGGGGTTGTTGCTAGTAAATCTAGAGGCAGAGTTTGCAACCTCTGTTCTCTAAGCTTATTAAACTCAGTCAGCCCTTCATCAATATATTTCATTCGAACGAGTTCTTTAGCCTGACCTATTGTTTCGACTGAAACGAATAGGTCGTCAAATATATCTGCTTTGCGCTCAAATTTTGTCAATTTGGCCTGTTCTAGTGCATTGTAGGCAACTTTCTTTGGATCATATGGCCTGTTTGGGATAGTCGCCAGAGTTAAGGATTGAAGCTTTGTGGCTTCCTTTTCTGCATGTTTGAGATCATGCAGGGTGTAGACACCACACCTGAAGGGAAAAGAGGGCCAGCCCCTCTTCTTTTCTTTCTTGAGAGTTTGTGTAACACTCTCAGCCATAATCTGATAGGCGATTTCTCTTGCTAGCAACTTATCTGGTATATACAAAAGGAGAACATGTGGGTCGGCTTGGCTACCGAAAACTCTTATGTAGGTAAATCTCTCCTCCCCAAACCAACTCGCTACCGCCGTTATATCAAACGAAGCTTGATAGGAAATCTTGGGAATGGGTTTGTCAAAAATAGAATAGTGAATAGGCACCATAAAGCCATTGCAGATTTGGTACAGATGGTGCTTGTAAGAGGACTTCCATAGTTTCTGATGGTATATGTGGATGGCCGTGGGATCTTGTGGCGTCCACCTCCATCCGAGCATGGGGAATTCAGAATTGAAACATAGTGTATCTAAGATATATACACTGTAATAGAATGGGGGAATTTTCCTTTCTGTGACGATAGTCTGATGTCTAAAGTCATGCACAACTTGTGCTAATTTGTCAGAAAGGATGGTGGCCCAATCCATAACTATACTGTTTGCAGCTGCCTCCATTAGAGGAACCATCTCTATGGTAAAATTAGCAAAGTCATGCAATCCCCATAATCTACACATCATTATTCCCACATAGCAATAAGGAGAAGCAAGAGAATCGACCGAGTACTTACCGGAAGATTCGTGTTTGTGTTTGGCTGGATTTTGTCTCCAATCCCGGATGGGTTCGGATTCAACTTCATTTTCGCTTGCAAACTTCTCCAGGAATGCTTTATTATATATCTTCTCCGGCTCGGGCAAATGATACATTTGTCTTAGATAATCCGACCTGAACGATCCGAAGATTCTCCCATCTCTAGTGTTGAAAGTTCTGTCCAAGATTGGGATTTCTTGAATCGCCCACCGCACTACATCTGTGTATGGGAGAATTTGCTCTTTGGCCGCTATCCTGTGAAGGAAAGAGTCGGCCAAATCTTTGAGAGTACAATCAGACTTGCGAGTAGGATCCGCAGTAGCTTCTGTTACTGTCTTTTCTGGTTCTTCGGCTTCAATTAGGTTGTAAGTGCCTTGCCAAATAACTCTAGTGAGACCCGTGCATGTAGTATT
The DNA here is from genome assembly GCA_031772625.1 of Pinus tabuliformis. NCBI lineage: Eukaryota > Viridiplantae > Streptophyta > Pinopsida > Pinales > Pinaceae > Pinus > Pinus tabuliformis. The sequence goes on from CM062807.1 coordinate 659,545,117, forward strand.
GGATATTAAGCCCTTCTTCTTGTCCACAAGAGCTTGTCCTGCTACTGATGTAGTGGAGGCGCCTGCGGTCTTCTTAGATTTTTTCCCCATCTTATTTAAGCTTCCTTCTATGGATGAATTCTGCACATCGGCGCAAATATACGTGATACAGAGAAATAGCAATGAAAACTTGCAAGTGATGAGAAAATATGGACAGATGCGTAATAAGGGATTAGCCTTTAAAATGGGCATGGACAGAATCCATGGGAAGATTTTAAGACTTATGATCTCATTAATTGGCCGTTTAAAACCTGTCATCCCTTAAATGCCCATTATATCGTTATTCGGCTGAATGATTCACTTAAGCGTGCAGTGGGCATTTTGGCGGTTGAGCGCAGGTGAATGATTGCTTAACCGATCAAGCTTTAAATATGAATGAATGGTGATATCCCATCACTTAACGGCTTTTTATTGAAAATTGCGCTTTATCGCATCGCGTTGGGAGAATAAGGATTATAAAGTGCACATATAGTGTATCGCCGATCGCCGATAGTAATATCGGATCGCATCGGGAGTATGACCTGTGCGCCTTAATGATGTGCATGGGATATTGCTGATTGCCGACTGCCGATTGCCGACTGCCGATTGCGTCGCATCGGGGGAAAAAGCTTTGAGCACATTAAGACTTAAGTAAAGATTACCGCCGATATCCGATCACCGATTTCGCATCGCATCGGGGCTAATGGCATGGGGCGCTTTAACATGTGCATGAAGTATTGCCGATCGCCGATTGCGATATCGCATCGGCGGAAATCAATGTGTCGTTTATTTATATTTCTTATGTCATTGCGATATGCGATCTTGCGATCGCTTTATCGCAATGACAAAGATTTGCCTTATTTCTTTAAATGGGTTTTTCAAAAGGGTTTTATAAAATGGGTTCATTTGATTATCGGACCTTTTTGAACAATAAAAGTATTGATACCAATTAATCTTTAAAGGGACCCATTTCATATGTTAATATTTATAAATAAAAATGAAATGAAATGGGGGGTCGTTGTAGAGCACAACAGGTTGCAATAATAACAATAAGGGGTTACACTAGTAGTATAGGGACCTAACACCATACCATACATGAAACATTTTCTTGGCTGGAAACCAATTCACAACGGTTATTGTTGGCCAACTATTTCATGAAATGTAAAACATGGTAACATTTATGAGTGTCGAAGGGATATTACATATGTGTCCTTCAATACATGCACACCTTAAGAGATCTAATGCATTAAGATGAATTTATATTGCTAGGATTTTATTTTTTTAAGTTGACATACTAGTGTTATCTATGTAACAAACATGACTATATATCTCTATCGTATTGAATTCTAGATGCACTATAATTATCCTTTATCATAGGTTTGTAATAATCATATTATTTTACATGCATCATCATATTTTACTCTAGTTTACAAGAAAATCATATTCTTCTAGTGGTTAATGTACATATGAAACAAATGCCAATGTAGCTGAAGATTGTACTAACAAGAATAAAATTCAATATTAATATATATGTATCTTTTTTCCATTTATAAATAATCATTAGTATTACCTATTTCCCATTTTTTCTTTTTAATCTCTTGCTACCTCCATAAATAAGAATCCACAATTACTACCTATAAATCAAATGGAAGGAGATACAAAATGCAAGAAGGACCAATTGTCAAAATCAAAGGTGTGAATTTCATGAAGTCACATAATTCCTCTACGAGGGACATAAAGTACAATTACTATCCTAATATCCATGTGTTTTGTTCTATCCTTCAAGAAAATACAAGGTTCCCCAAATGGAATTTATGGAAACGTGGTATTATCCTTCTATGAATCATTGTTTATTGATTTTCCTCATCCTTTTCCTTTATTAGTGATTTGAAATGGATACTAAATCAAGAAGAAAAGGTATTACAGACTCATGTGCAGGAATGCCTATATTATTTAGTGCAATGGATAAAAAAGATTGCGAATAATACAAACATTTAACAATTGGAAAACATAACAACTCAACACAGTAAATAATCAAGGAGTTCACCAGACTTCCTGGCTATGTCTCTTGGTCCAGCTTTCAATGTCGACCTCTATATTATGTCTTCAAGAGTAGATTATTACAAGTGTGAGCTCAAACCTAGTTTCAACACAACAGTGACAAAAACAACAGGGATTTACTCGAAATTCTCAAGTCTACAAGAGTACACAACTGCTTCCTATTATTCTCTGTCTTCTACTTTCTCTTCCACTCCCTTCTTCCCCTCTTTGTCTACCATAGAGTGGTTTTTAAGCCTCTCATCCCTACCTGTTCACCTTCCCTCTTCGGGCTCTCTGTCTTCCTCTTCTGTCTGTTCACCTCCCTTTCGGAGTTGGACACGTATTATTAAGATAAAACACTTAAGTCATAAGAACTCCTTTTAGAAATGGAAGGATCGGTGGGCGTAGTGAAACCGACCGTTTAGTCTTCCTCCACACAAATCCCTGATATAATGCATATGTGGTCTATGTACGATATTATCGGAATACAGATAAATACATAGAATTACATAGAAATCCTGACAACAAAACTGATTATCGGAACTCAAAATATATAAAGCCGCATTTATAACCCTATCGAGTTTGCTTGTATCGCTATTGCAAGTCACACAGGCTATGGGTCTTCGCCCCTTTGTACGTGCTCCCAATCCCACTTCACTGATGGCATTTGCCGATCACTGATTGGCGCCATCTGCATATCGCACTTCGCACAAATCGTGGTCCATTTGGTATCACCCCTTTGATATATTGCGATGCGATAGTTGCAGTCGCATATCACTGTGTCTCTGGGCCCGCAGTAAGTCCTTCCCTTTTAAAACTGATATGAGATATACGTGGTCTCCGCCATTGATCTGCATGGCGATCTGACGATCCACATTATATCACTGGATTGTAGTCACAACCCACTCACGGTTAGCACTGATATGCCCCGCCGACCTCTGTCGATGCGATATTGCTAACCTCCTCCTATGTGATCTACTGATTTGATCTGGACCGTTGATCGGCCCAATCCGACGGCTCCTATGCAATGGCATTTGAGCCTCCAATAAGCTCTAGTTTTTCCGTTCCCTAGTGTTTTTATCTGCGAGAATGTTTTCTGATAGCTTGAAGACTAAAAATTTTTAGAGGGTTTAAGATCCATTTTGGATCACGCCTTCCCACTGAACAGATTTTAGACCACCAAAAGTTGGTTTTTAGCATTTGAGAAAGTGAGGATACTGCTCCTTCACCTGTCCAATTTCTATCGATCGTGCTTTGCTTGGATTTGAACCTTTGAGTCCCACTCTCAGGTACTCAACATCCCCTTGATGCGTAGTTCTTACCTTCCTGTCCAGAACTTTTTCCTCCTGTAACTCATTGAGATACTCAGACAACAAATCCCCAATAGAAGGCAACTGACTTTTCTCTTCGGGATCTTCAATCAATGAAGGTTCATACAATCTCAAGTTTTTTGCATTAATGACTAAATAGATTTGCATATAAGCTGGCAAATCAAGGCGAAAAGCATTTTCACCAATTTTATCAAGTATCTTGAAAGGTCCATACTGTATTGGTTTTAGCTTCTTACCTTCACCTTGCATTCTGCCTTTGCTAATGTACAACCCGACTTGATCACCAAATTGAAAACTATGTTCAGCTCGATGCTTGTCATGTCTTGCCTTGTACTTGGCTTGACTTCTTTCCAGCTATTCCTATACTGCTTGGTGAATTTCCTAGATTTGTTCAGTGAACTTGGTTGCTTTGTCAACATCATTATGTCCATCAACTGCTATGTCTTTACCAAAGACAAAATCCAAGGGAGGCTTTGGTATAAAACCAAAACAAGTCTCAAAAGGAGCTCTCTGAGTAGAAGAGTGCTTGGAAAGGTTGTAAGCATGCTGTACATAACACAAACGCTCATCCCAATGCTTGGGATGCTTGCTGCAATAGCGTCTGAGCAACTGGATCAATGTCCTATTGACCACTTCTGTCTGACCATCTGTTTGTGGATGAAATGTTGTGCTCTTCTTCAACCTGGTGTCCATCAACTCCCATAAACTTGACCAAAACTTCCCAACAAATCGAGAATCTCGATAAGATACAATAGAAGTGGGTAACCCAAAATGAACCCATACATTCTGAAAGAACAACTTTGTTGTTTGTTCAGCTGTAACCTTCTTGTTACATGGTATCAAAATACACATTTTACTGAACCTATCCACAAAACATACAAATAATCATGACCTTTCCTAGATTTTGGCAATCCCCCAACAAAGTCCATGGAAACACTTTCCCAAGGATGGGAAGGAATTGCAAGTGGAGTGTACAAGCCTAATTTCCTATTATTGGGCTTTCTTGTAGCACACATAGTACACCCTTTGATATATCTAGAAATTGTCTCATGCATTCTTGGCCAATAACAAAACCTTTGCAATTGTGCAACTGTTTTACTTACACCAAAATGACCTGATATGAGAGAAGTATGTGCTTCTTGGATTATGTTAACTCTTTCAGTTTGTGGAATGCATAACTTTTCCAAATGATATAAGAGCTTGTCCTTTACATAATAATCCAATTATTCTACTTGCTTTCCATGGCTTAAAGTTGCATATAGATTTTGAAAATCTACATCTTGAGCATATTGTTTAATATAATTTTCATGCATTACTGAGTTATGCTTAAGTATAGTAGATGCATTTATGATTGGTCTTGATAACATGTCCGCGATCTTATTATGTATTCCCTTCTTACATCTGATGACAAGATGAAATTGCTGTAGAAAACCCATCTGCCAATAATGTCTTGATTGCTGCAATTTAGTTTGTGAGTGCAAATATTGAAGTGGTTGATGATCTGTATGTATGATTGTTTCTTTACCGATTATGTAATGTTTCCAATTTTTCACACTTTTTACTAATGCATGAAATTCTTTATCATATGTGGGATAATTAAGTACTGCAAAAGTAAATGTCTCAGAATGATAGCATATGGGTTTTTCATGTTGCTTCAACACTACTCCCATGACATAGTCACTGGCATCTATCTTAATCTCAAATGGATGTTGAAGATCTGGTAGTGCTAGTACTAGTGCTGTACTGATTTTTTTCTTTAAGGTGTCGAAGGATTTATGCTATTTTCCTCCCCACTCAAACACCTGTTTCAATCCTGTTAAAGCATGTAATGGAGCTGCAATCAAAGAAAAGTTAGCAATAAACTTTCTCCAGTATTGTGCTACCCCTAGGAAACTCCTAACCTTTGTGGCAGATTTTGGTTTAGGCCAGTTCACAATGACTTCAACCTTAGAGGGATCTATCTTCAATTCACTACCCCATACAATATAACCCAAATAATTTAAATATGTTTTGCCAAATTCACATTTTGAGAGTTTTACATAGAGATTTTCTCTTTTTAAAACATCTAAAGTCTTCTTTACATGCTTTACATGGTCTTCCCATGTCTTACTAAAAACAAGAATGTCATTTAAATAAACAATTACAAAGTCGTCAATAAATTGTCTGAGTACATCATTCATAACTCTCATAAATGTAGTAGAAGCATTAGTTAAGCCAAAAGGCATAATCAACCATTCATAAAGTCCTTGCTTTGTCTTGAAAGCAGTCTTCCATGCATCCTGTTCTGCAACTCTGACCTGATGATAACTACTTCGCAAGTCTAACTTAGAAAAATAAACTGCTTCTTTCAATTGATCTAATAAATCATCAATACGAGGAAGAGGATAATGATTCTTGATCGTTATTTTATTTAGTGCTCTATAATTAATGCACATTCTCCACGAACCATATTTCTTTCTCACTAGCACGATTGGAGATCCACATGGTGATGTGCTTTGTCGTATAAACCCTTTATCGCGCAACTCTTGTACCTACTTCTTTATCTATGCATTCCCTAAAGCTGACAACCTTTAACACCTATGGTTGTAATGGTTGTTTCATCGCTTGAATCTGATCCCAAGTCCTGCTGGATAGAAATAACATTATTTCTCTCCTTACCACCGAACTTCTTAGGTCTCCATTCTGGATGCAAAGACCAGCAGTGTTCCTCATTGTGTCCTTCTTTCTTGCAATGAGTGCATGAAGGTTTATCCTTATTTACAGTGTTTTCTTTCCTCCCCTTCCAATCCCCCATCCTCTAGGTTTACATTCTTACCTCTAGCTTCTAGATGTGTGGCTTGAACTGATACATCATCTAAGCTAGTGGGATTAAAAATGAGAATAATATGCTTTAAATAGCTATGAAGACCAACTATATACTTCAATAAAGTCTCAGGTGAGTCTAATGATATACCTAAATTTACAGCTCTCTTTCTGAATTCCTGAGTATAACTCTGTACACTTTGACCCTTCAATTGATGAAGAGTTTGCCAACTCATCATTGCCTGCTGCATGTAAGCTAAAGGATAGAATTTATTTTTGATAGCAGAAACAAATTCATTCTAGGTAGAAATTATTTTACCATGTTTTTTCCTATCATCTTGTGTCTTGCCTTCCCACCATACTAGTGCAGTTCCTCCAAGTCGAAGGCTAGCCAGCTGAATCTTCTTCCTTTCTGAATCAATTTTCTATACCCTGCAATATACATCAATTTGTCTTATCCAATTATATAGCTTTTCTGCATTGAGTTCTCCATCATAAATTGGCAAATCAAACTTCACATCTAATTCGATTAAAGAAGTTTTCTTCTTCTTCTTAGAAGAGATAGAAGATGATGAGGATGACGAAGGTGATGATGGAGGAGATGGTGGAGGAGGCATTCCTCCTTTTCCTTTGCCTTATGGAGGGGAAACTAGAAAAGGTTCCTCTGCTCCTTTGTCTGGTTTGGGTGTTGCAGTGCTTTCACCTCAATCCTTCTTAAACTCCAGATACATCTCTTCGACCGTGGCTTGGAGTGTCTTAAAACTTTCCATAAATTAAGACTCTGATCCCAATGGAGCTTCTTCTGCCATTCTCCTCTGAGAATAGTGATGAGCCCCAAAAATGGATAATTATATGGGCTCATTCAACCTTCTAATTCGACTTAATCCACCATTCTCATTAGTTTATTGCATGTTTTTGATTATATTTATGCTAATAGAGTGAATTGGGTTAGTCATTATGCCAACAAGTCTAATGGGTGCTTTGTGCAGATTTTTAGTCAATTTTGAGACAAAAACGAAGGTTTTAATGAGCACTTGGCAGCCAAATTCGTGGGAGAACAAGGGAGGAGACTTGTAGGAAGTGTCCCCTTCATTTATGGGCCCTTACCTCAAATTCTCCACCATCAGCTCGGAGTTCAAGGGCCACCAAATCGATCATCACAAGGGCAGCCGAGCAGGTGCTAGTAAAAGTGTTGTTAACTACAAGTTTTGGCAGCCGAGTTCTTAAAGTTTAGGAGGGTTGTTGGGGTCCTCAATTTGTATAAATAAGAGGGTTTAGGGCCTCATTTCAGTTAGTCACTTTGTAGGCGAAAGTTAGCTAGTTTGTAGTTCGATTTTAGTCAGTAGATTAGCTTTGCATTTCAGCACATGTTCAAGCTTTCCCTGGACAGTTTTTGATGTAACTCTTCTCTTCTTGCTCAATAAAGATGAATCCAGCTTTGTACCAGCTCTAAATCTCTCTTAGGAGGCTGTAGCTCTTGGCGTTGGGCCCATCTCAATTGCCCAATACCTCCTTTGTTTATCTTTATGTGTCTTTGCTGCATTCTTAGAATAAAATATGCTATTTAGATTTAAATATTGCTTTGTTATTTAGATTGCTTTTGATGATTAAAAAGGATTTTTATGTTCAGATTGAGTTGATAGGTTATTAATAGGGAAGAGCTTCAGAAATAGGCCATCAAGCACCTCTGATTTCACCTCTCCCTCAGTGGGATCAGGAGCTGGGATCAAGGTGACCTTGCTGCCAACAAAAACATAGTCTTTTCTTTGCCATGCAAGTATTAGTGTTCGATTTTTATTTGCAGAAGTTGGTTACATGTTCAAAGTATTGATTGCCTCTTTTCATATTCATTTCACATGGTTTCCTTGCAAATAAAATTCTATTCCATTTCTTTGTTGTTATCTAGGTTAGATTAGGTCAAAGTAATTAGCTTCTTGATTTTCCAAGTCTTCATTTGTCTAATTCGAAAGATAACTTGCAGAGTGCTTGTAATACCTCTCCATCTACATGTACTCCATCAATCCCATCTGCTCCATCCTCCAACTTGGATTCTTGCCTCACGTTTTCCATTTACTCACTTTGCCCTAATCCCCATATTTTTGTGAAACATTGCTTCTCTTATCTTTGAACCAACCCAATCACCTTAGCCACTCTTTAGCCTCATTCACCAAGTCCTGGACATCCTCACACCCCTATCTCATCTCCATACCCACTCCTTCATCTTTCTTCCTCCATCCATCCTCCAAAATCCCATTTCTGAACATCCTGTAGAAAAATTACAGACATCCTGTAGAAATCCCAGAACATCCTGTAGAACCCCTGCAGACTTCCTGTAGAAGCTCACGAATGAGGTTTCTTGGTAGCCAAACTCTGGGAAACTCTCTGGAAGGGTGTTAGGGACCCCTTAGGCCCTCTCTGAACCGTCCCGACCTCCTCCAAGCATTTCCTCTCACCAATCCACCTCTACACAGTCAAAAACAGTTAAATCGCATGCATGATAATTTTGATAACTTATTCAAAAATACGAAAAGGTTTTTTTTTTCAGATGTCACTGTAGAAGTAGCTTAGACACATGCATTTAACCTTTATAGAAGTCAATGGCATCTCTTTCAGTATCTTTCATCCTCTTTCTTGCATCAGTAGGGCTAGTTGGTAAAATTAGGGTTTGCTAGGGTTTATGTTTCCTTTCAGCTTTTCAGTTTCTTTCTGCAAGTAGATTAGCCTCCTTTGAGTTAGCTTTCATCCATCAGTTAAAAGGCGTCTTCTAAGAGCTCATAGAAGTTGGCTTAAGCTCTTAGCAGACTTGTCCCAGTTGATCAAGTGACAGCCACGACAAGAGCTAGTACTTGTGCATACAGCACCGTTGCTTCCAAGTTTGTTACAAACTACCGGGCTAATAAAATTAAAGAAGGGAGTTCCAGTAGTTGTAGCATTATTGTTGCAATACTAGAGCCCACCACTCTTTTTGGTGCCGTTTCTGGGGAAGCGTCAGAGTATTGGTGATTGCTTCTTTTCCTATATTTTCCACTACAACCTTCTGCTAAGTAGTTTATTTCATTGCCATTATGAAATTTCATTTCTGCAAAAGTAGATTAGCATTTCCCGCTTTCATAGATTAGCATTTCAATTCCGTAATTTCAATTCTGAAAGTGTAGACTAGCATTTCATTCCCGCAATTTCATTTGAGAAAAATAGATTAGTCCTTTCTTGCTTTCATTTCAATTCCTCATTTTCATTTCAGCAAGATAGTTAGTTGCAGTTCAATCTATTTTAGTTTTTGCAGGTACAAGCAGAAAGAAAAAGAAGAAAAAATCAACCAGAAAGATTTCCTTTCATGCCTTGTAGGAGTAGAGATAATTTAGAAAAATGATTGCACAACACCCCCACTACTTCACACAGCCAACCTTCTCTCTTCTTTGATGGCTGTGAGTAAAGAACCCTTAGGTGGACAGCAGGACATATTTGAAGAATCTCAAGGGAAGAAGAAGAAGAAAACATTCCTCTGGAGCAAATGGCTACAAGCAGAAATGTTGGGAGCAGTACCTTATCCAAAAATGAATTTGAAAATCAGATGGAAGATTTCAAGAGCGAGATGAGGCAGTTTCTTGCCATGCAATTGGATACCTTACAGATCTAAAGGAAGCAAGAGGAAGCCAAGAGGGCTTTGGACATCTTTTGTCCCAAGTGCACTAGAAAGCATCCTAGGACTAAATGTCCATTGCACTCCATAGAAGTGTGTTTTGTCTGTGAAGAAGACCATCCTAAGAATCAGTTCCCTTCTTTGCCTCGACTTAAAGTTGCATATCAGAGGGCAAAAGGAGTCACTGAACCACTCTATTTCATGAACCAAAGGAGGTCACATGGACCTAGAACTTACCAGGAGGGAATGCAAGAGACATCCCAGACCTATTACGACCCCTATCAAGCCACTTCCATGCCTTCTTGGGGTCCCCCTGCTCATCCTTCCCGGTCCACACCACCTCCTTGGTCGTATCCTCCTCAATACCATGCTTCTCCAGTTTGTCATTCATTTCACTCTTATGCTCAGCCACAGCCTCAGTGGAATACACCTCATCAGGTGTGGAGGCCCCAGTACAAATCTCCTCTTGCTCATCCGCCTCCACCACCTGCCCAACCACAACCCCATCCACATTCATCTCGAATATACACCTCCACTCAACTACCCATACCACCATTTCCAAACCCGCACATTGGAATAGATCAACCCAATTGTAAAGTTGAGGCACAACATGTCCAAATGACTGCTCTTGAGCTCGATGATCTTCACCATAGCTCAGGAAGATTATTACAAAACAGAGATTACATTGACAACATTGAAGGACTAAAGGCAAAAGAAGATTCAAAAGAAAAGATCAAAGAACCATGGGCTACACTTGATGAAGAGAAGACATCAGAATCAGAGATCGAGAGAGCTTCCTCATGGTTACCATCAAATCTTCCATGTATTCAAGAGAGAGATCAGCAAAAAGAGGAAGATGAGAAGGTCATGATAGAAGGTGACATGAAGAATGATCCAAATCAACAAGAGGACCAAGGATATCAGAGCTATATTGAAATATGGTTTCAGACGGTCACTAAGTTGCAGCAGTACTCTCTTCCTCAGCTATGTTTGATCCCTTTAAAGTCAAATCATTTGGTCTCTGAAATCCGGATAGCTGTCAAAGCATGCATCTCAAGCCGCCACATCATTTTGTCTCTAATCTCGATGTGCACATGGCTCCATTGGAAGTATTCTTATACTTGAAAAGAATTTTGTTTTTCAAGTAGGGTAGGGTAGAAAAAAGAGAAAAAAAAAAAAGAAAAACAAAAAAAAAAAAAATGAAAAAAAAGGAAATAAGAGGAAAAATCTAAGGTGAAAACCTCCTCGGAGGCGCCTTAGATTGGCTCATTGATTGAAAACCTCCATGAGGCGATCAATGAGTTGGAAAGAAGAAGAAAAAAGAGAAAACAAAAAGAGAATAAGATCCCTGGCTGAAAACCTCCCTTGGAGGTGCCCAAGGCAGGCAATTAGGATGAAAACCTCCATGAGGCGCCCTAGTTGTTTCCAAAAAAAAGAAAAAAGAAAAAGAAAAAGAAAAAGAAAAAAGAAAGCAGGACTAATCTTTGTGAAAAATTGCAGGTTGCAGTGAATACTTTGTAGGAAAAGAGGGGCGTGTAAAACGAGGACAGGAGTCCGTACTAGGCTCCAGGACATCCCTTCAGACACTCCCTCCATGGCCACTCACCTCTCCTCGGATTTGGTCACATTCAGGTCAAGATTTGGCTTTCTACAGGAAGTTCCAGGCTTTTCTACAGGAAGTTCCGGGCATGTCTACAGGAAGTTCTGAAACATCCTGTAGAACCTTCAGACGCACCAAATTCAATTTTAAAAGGGAATCTGATGGTTGGAATCTGTTGGTTAGGCCTGCAAGCACCCCTGTTTCCATCCCTCACCTTTCTCCATCATTTTTTTTCCATCTCATTGTGCTTCTACAGGAAGTTCTTGTAGAAATTAAAGGAAGCTAGAAATGGATTTCAAAAAGAAGGTTTGGCAAACATGATAGTTTCCTCAAGGGTTCAGAAGTCCTCTTACAATCTTCAAACTCCTCCTCCATCATCTCCATGCCTGCATCACAGCCCAAGCTCAGTTTTTCTTTCTATGCAAAAACTTGCAGTATGTTTTGAAGAAAAAAATACATAGAACAGAATTTGTTTTTTCTCTAGATTGAAAATCGTGCACCCATTTGAAAAATTGTTACAGGGGGAGTTGTATAGGGACAATGGCAACATGCCCGAGCAATTTCAACCCATTCCGATGCATGGTTTCCAAGAAACCAGCCTCCATCACCTTCAGCCATTTTTACATTTTCTCCATATCTGTGCATCATTTTCAAAACCTGTTTCATGGGAAGATGCACATGGGCGATAGTAGCCTACCCAAGCAGTTTCAGCTGATTCCGATGCATGGTTTCTGAGAAATTGATCTCTCTAATATTCAGCCATTTTCTATTTTACTCGAAATATGTGCATCCAGTGATCACAATTTTGCTATGGGAGGTGCATAATGATGATAGGAACATGCTCAGAAAGTTTCAGGTTGATCCAATCTATCGTTCGGGAGCAATGGCGAAAACAAGTTTCGGTCCTGTGAAAATTCGACATCAGCAGCTTGAGGGTGTAGATCTGAATGTGGAAGCCAGCTCCTGCAGTGTGGATTCAACCAAAGGATACCTGCACAAGAAAACATCCATGAATCAGCAGCCAAGCCATCATGCAACCATAGAAACTAGTGCATGCAGCAAATGAAAGGCCACAGCACCTCACAGCAACCATTCGACCTCCAGGTATGTGACTAAAACTCGTTCCTCTATTTCATAAATCTAATTTAAGAACTGCATGAACGAATGGAATACGAATCTAGCAAGGTTAACCTAACATTTCCTTCTCTAGCGCTCAGCCGGAAGTCATGCAGTACACATGGACAGTTGACTGACGTGAAAACTAAAACAACCGGGAGTGTTGGCCATTCAAACCTCAGTGCAATTGATGGCAGTGATTACAGGGGGAAAGCATACAGTTCATGAACAACACTACCCATATGAATGTGGCCACGTACACTTGGCCACTTCACTCCCTCACCACAAATCACGCAACAATTACAAAAATGCTCGGCTGACCCTCGCCACTCTTTGTTCAACTGCAGTCACAACTGGAGCACATGTCCACCACATCCAGATCAGTTAACCAGTGGTCCTCTGCAAGATTCCTGCCTGATTTCTCGATATTTCTGCCATTTCTAAAATATTTCGCCTATCGGGCTCTATAGGAAGCACAATTTCGTTCTACAGGAAACGCAGAAAACAACCATGCAGAAAGAAAACCTGGGATTTTCGGTGGATTTCAAGCTCCAAATGAGGTAGGATTGGGGAAACTTCATTGTGCATGATTTGTTGGTGAAAAATGGTGAATTTAACAGGGAATTAAATTAAAAGAATGAGAGGAAAAGTTTGCTTGCACATTGAAAAAAGGTTAAAAGTCTGCTTGCATATTTTCTGAGTTCTACACAGTTCTTTATTCCCTCTGCATTCATAGTCTGGCTTCTCCTTTCTCACCTTCTTCTTAAAAGAGAGATACAACCATACGAACTAAGCCTGTGTGAAAGAATGAATTTACAACACTGTCCACTTTCTAGAAAAAAAACTATGTTATTTGTTCTCTGATCTGTCAAAAAAAATTGATTTCTTTTCAAAAACTAAGAAGCAAATTCAGGTTGGAAAAGTTTGAAGAGAGGAAAAATTGGAGTTGTTGTTGTGAAAAACATGAAAATTCCAGGAGCAATAACAAGTTTACAAGAGGGGCAATGAGCTATCTTTTTAGAAGAAAACACGGGTTTTTGCAAAATTTCTGGCTTCAAGAGAAGAAGAAAACAAACAGTTTTATTTGTTGCATGTTTATGCAAAAGAAGCGATGCAATTCTAGGAAAGAATCAGGCCTGAAGAATGTGAAAAAAACCAATGATGAGGGAGCACAAATCATTCAAGCAGAGGGCAAAACAAAGGAAGAACAGAAAAGAAAAAGACTACAGCAGAGAAGGCAGAAGCTAAACAAGATGAGAAGAAAGCCAAAACAGAGCGTGAGGAAGCAAGCTAACAGAGGCAGAGAAGACAAAAGAAGAGGAAAAAAGGAGGAAGAGCCACATCCAGCCAAGCAGACCAAAACAGTTAAAACAGTTTCTACAGGAAGCATGAAAACTGTTTCTACAGGAAGCCAGAAAACAGTCAGCACAGGACTTTCTACAGGAAGTCTAGAAACAGCTTAGATTTTAGCCAGGGAGGTAGCAGCTGTGTTGGCCACCCTAGGAACTTCTCCAAAGCAGAAAGGGAAGTGAAAGTGGGAGCCTTCCCTGTATATTAAGGCAAGAAGGAGCGTGAGGATAAAGACTGGAAGACCCCAGCCACCGTCAAAAGAACTAATCACGATTGTAGACACCCCGGCTACAAAAAAGGAGAGGTCTCCCTCTAAGGCATCCATCACCTATGAATGGGGAAGCCCAAAGACATCCACCTGGAGAGAAAGAATGAAAATGTTGGACACAACAACCTCTCTATAGGATGCTGAGACAGTTCTACAGGAAGCCGAGAATTCTCTAGAAAAGGAGAAGGCAGTGGGAAGAAGTAGAGAGAAAAGTATGGTTTCATGACCCAGAAGAGGACATCACTTCAGAAGTTTGGCATGACAGGAGGCCACCAAGGCCATCAAAGATGAGGGGATAGATTGGTTGCTCAGAGGATGAGCAACACTTTCAGTAGGGGGTGATGATGAGCCCCAAAAATGGATAATTATATGGGCTCATTCAACCTCCTAATTCGACTTAATCCACCATTCTCATTAGTTTATTGCATGTTTTTGATTATATTTATGCTAATAGAGTAAATTGGGTTAGTCATTATGCCAACAAGTCTAATGGGTGCTTTGTGCAGATTTTTAGTCAATTTTGAGACAAAAACAAAGGTTTTAATGAGCACTTAGCAGCCAAATTCGTGGGAGAAAAAGGGAGAGGATTTGTAGGAAGGTGTCCCCTTCATTTATGGGCCCCTACCTCGAATTCTCGATCATCAGCTCGGAGTTCAAGGGCCACCAAATCGATCATCACAAGGGCAGCCGAGCAAGTGCTAGTAAAAGTGTTATTAACTACAAGTTTTGGCAGCCGAGTTCCTAAAGTTTAGGAGGGTTGTTGGGTTCCTCAATTTGTATAAATAAGAGGGCTTAGGGTCTCATTTTAGTTAGTCACTTTGTAGGCAGAAGTTAGCTAGTTTGTAGTTCGATTTTAGTTAGTAGATTAGCTTTGCATTTCAGCACATGTTCAAGCTTTCCCTTGTGGACAGTTTTTGATTTAACTCTTCATTTCTTGCTCAAAAAGATGAATCCAACTTTGCACCAGCTCTAAATGTCTCTTAGGAGCCTGTAGCTCTTGGGGTTGGGCCCATCTCAAGTGCCCAGTACCTCCTTTGTTTATCTTTATGTGTCTTTGCTACATTCTTAGAATAAAATCTGCTATTTAGATTTAAATCTTGCTTTGTTATTTAGATTGCTTTTGATGATTAAAAAGGATTTTTATGTTCAGATTGAGTTGATAGGTTATTAATAGGGAAGATATTTAGAGAAAGGCCATCAAGCACCTATGATTTCAGCTCTCCCTTAGTGGGATCAGGAGCTGGGATCAAGGTGACCTTGCTGCCAACAAAAACATAATCTTTGCTTTGCCATGCAAGTATTAGTGTTCGATTTTTATTTGCAGAAGTTGGTTACATGTTCAGAGTCTTGATTGCTTCGTTGCATAGTCATTTGACATGGTTTCCTTGGAAATAAACTTCTGTTCCATTTCTTTGCTGTTATCTAGGTCAGATTAGGTCAAAGTAATTAGCTTCTTGATTTTCCAAGTTTTCATTTGTCTAATTCGAAAGATAACTTGCAGAGCGCCTGTAACACCTCTCCATCTACCTGTACTCCATCAATCCCATCTACTCCATCCTCCAACTTGGATTCTTGCCTCATATTTTGCATTTCCTCACTTCGCCCTAATCCCCATATTTTTGTGCAACATTGCTTCTCTTATCTTTGAACCAACCCAATCGCCTTAGCCACTCTTGAGCTTGATTCACCAAGTCCTGGACATCCTCACACCCCTATCTCACCTCCATACCCACTCCTTCATATTTCTTCCTCCATCCATCCTCCAAAATCCCATTTCTAAACATCCCGTAGAAAAATTACAGACATTCTGTACAAATCCTAGAACATCCTGTAGAACCCCTGCAGACTTCCTGTAGAAGCTCACAAATGAGGTTTCTTGGTAGCCAAACCCTGTGAAACTCTCTGGAAGGGTGTTAGGGACCACTTAGGCCCTATCTGAACCTTCCTGACCTCCTCCAAGAATTTCCTCTCGCCAATCCACCTCTGCACAGTCAAAAATAGTTAAATCGCATGCATGATAATTCTAATAACTTATTCAAAAATACAAAAAGGTGTTTTTTTCATATGTCACTATAGAAGTAGCTTAGACACATGCATTTTACCTTTCTAGAAGTCAATGGCATCTCTTTCAGTAGCTTGCATCCTCTTTCTTGCATCAGTAGGGCTAGCTGGTAAAATTAGGGTTTGCTAGGGTTTACGTTTCCTTTCAGCTTTTCAGTTTCTTTCTGCAAGTAGATTAGCCTCCTTTGAGTTAGATTTAATCCATCAGTTAAAAATATTCTTCTAAGAACTCATAGAAGTTGGGTTAAGCTCCTAGTGGACTTGTACCAGCTGATCAAGTGACAGCCGCGGCAAGAGCTAGTACTTGTGCATACAGCACCGTCGCTTCCAAGTTTGTTACGAACTACCGGGTTGATAAAATTAAAGAAGGGAGTTCCAAGAGTTGCAGCGTTATTGCTGCAATACTGGAGCCCACCAAATAGACTCTTCCAATCTCTGGATTAGCTTCAACAAGTTCTCCTTCTCCTAGTCTAAGCTTTAATCTAATTAGCATTCAAAATCCAGTAGAAGCTTGTCTAACCTTAATAAAACCATAAACAAATACTCTGATACCACTTGATCCGAAATGGATACTAAATCAAGAATAAAAGGTATTACAGGCTCATGTGTAGGAATGCCTATATTATTTAGTGCAATGGATCGAAAAGATTGCGAATAATACAAACATTTAACAATTGGAAAACATAACAATTCAACACATCAACACAATAAATAATCAAGGAGTTCAATAGAATTGTTGGCTATGTATCCTAGTCCAGCTTTTAGTGTTGACCTCTATATTATGTCTTCAAGAGCAAATTATTACAAGTGTGAGCTCAAACCGAGTCTCAAGACAACAGTGACAAAACTAACAGGGATTTACCCAAAATCCTCAAGTCTACAAGAGTACACAACCGCTTCCTCTTGCTCTCTGTCTTCTACTTTCTCTTCGACTCCCATATTCCCCTCTTTGTCTGCCATAGAGTGGTTTTTAAGCCTCTCGGCCCTGTCTATTCACCTTCCCTCTTTGAGTTCTCTGTCTTCCTCTTCTGTTTGTTCACCTCCCTTTCAGTGTTGGACACGTCTTATTAAGACAAAACACTCAAGGAACAAGAACTCCTTTCAGAAATGGAAGGATCAGTGGGTGCGGTGAAATCGACCATTTGGTCTTCCTTTGCACAAATCCCTGATATAACGCATATTTGGTCTATATAAGATATTATCGAAATATAAAGAAATACATAGAATTACATATAAATCCCACAACAAAACTGATTATCGGAACTCAAAATATATAAAGCTGCATCTATAACCCTGTCGGGTCCACCTGTATCACTATCACAAGTCACATAGGCTATGAGTCTTTGCCCCTTTGTACGTGGTCTTGATCCCACTTCGCTAATGGCATTCATCGATTATCGATCGACGCCATCAACATATCGCACTTTGCACGGCTTGCGGTCTATTTGGCATCACCCTTTTGATATATTGCGATGCAATAGTCGCAGTCACATATCGCTATGTCTCCTGGCCCACAGTAAGTCCTTCCCTTTTAAACCTGCGATGCGATATATGTGGTCTCCGTCGTTTATCTGCGCATCGATCCTATGCTCCATGTTATATCGCTGGATCGCAGTCGTAACTCACTCAAGGTTAGTGCCAATATGCCCCGCCGACCTCTGTGGATGCGATATCGCTGACCTCCTCCGATGCAATCTGCCGATTTGATCTGGACTGTTGATTGGCCCGATCCGACGGCTCCTATGCAGTGGCATTTGAGCCTCTGATAAGCTCTGGATTTTCCATTCCTTAGTGCTTTTCTCAGCAAGAATGTTTTCCGATAGCTTGAAGACTAAAAATTTATAGAGCGTTTAAGATCCATTTTGGATCAATTAATTTCCCCATCATTTCTTCACATTCATCTAGTGGAAACTCCAACCCATTTTTAGATTTAGCCTATTTTTTTTATATGAAATATGAATTCCTGCATTAGGACAAAAAACCTTGTATATGTCTAGAATGATGATAGATAATACATCAAAATGTTGCATTCTCATAATTTGAGACCTAAGTCTAGCTAAAATTATTTGAATTGAGAATCATTTCTTCTAGAAGAACCTTTCCTAGGTACAGTTCAACATAAGGATGATGATATGTGCATAATCTTACTATAGCACAATATTTATTAATCTTTTTAAATTTAATTGCCTAAATATTCCCATTATCTGCCATAAATAGTAAGGGAAAATTTGGAAAATGAACCCAAACTGACATCTAGTAATTGACATAGATATTGGATCAAATTATGGAAAACAGGGATATAAAAATTCCAACTCCTCCCCAAACTCCTCAAAAAATTGCTTACAATCAACATGATAAAGAGAAATCTACTATAATAAATACCATGGAATAGAGAGATATCTCATAATGATTTGTCCAAGTCTAGTAGATACAATGGTATAAATCTAAGGAAGGAGACCAATAACCATCAAATATATAAATAACGATATTTTACTCATACTTTTTATGAAATTGAGTGAACCTTGGCTTTATGATCTTCACCAATGGTTCATCTTCCACTTTATCCATTACATAAGCACTAGAAGTAGAGTTAAAGCACTTATAGTGGAAGATATTTTATTTTTTATTGTACCCTTGAAGGAAGTTGACTTTGAAGTTGAAGAGAACCCAAGCCCCACCAATCCTCCCTATAACCTATTGTCATTTCTACAACACCATCCAAAATTTTGCTACATTTGAATTTTGGAGTCTACTATCACTATCGAATCTAGAGTCGATTTGATCACCAAATGTTGTTTCATCTTATTTTATGTGTTTCAAGTGTTGTCACATTAATGAGAACATTGTTTGTTGCATTTCATGGCTGCAACATCTTTGTTGTCCTAAAAAAACACTTTTGGGTTGTAGTCACACACACTACACTTGTTGCACTTGAAAAATGTGTTTAAAGTGGACTTTTGACATATATTCATCACTATTCAGGTTTTTCAAAGTTTTCTTGATGAGATGGTATGTGTCACATGTGCTTCTATGTATAAACTCATCTTGTTCACCCCTTGTCTCATATTCGAGACTTAAACAAACATTTGGTTTCAAAGTGAACTAATTAAGGCCAAGAGCACATGAGTGCACTCGAAAGCATTCATAGGTAATCCTTCATCGTTCGTAAGTGCACCATGTTCCCTTGAAGGGTGCAAGGCACACTCCTTAACCCTATTTCCCCTACCTTATTCCAAACTGCACCCTCCTAAGAGACCAAGTCTTCCTTGAGTGCATAGGCACACCCTTAAGGCCTTAATCTCCTCCCTTCAACCTTCCCTAATTGGTGCAGGGAAAAACCCGCTATACCCATAGTATTCATATAAAAATGGATAATCTCATTCATCCCAGGAATTTCTACGTCCTTCTTGTTCAAACCTTCATAAGCTAAGGTTTAAGGGCCCTTCATTTAATCTCATGCAAAGACATTTCATTTGACTTTCTATTGTCTAACCCTTCAATAATATTTCTATTGGGACTTTATAACTCAATAGATCATGCCTTCAGAACTCTCGACTTGCGATATGCAATTTTCTTTCCCCACCATTGATTTCTTTCATCAGATCAACAACTCTTGCAATATTGCATCACATCAACATGTGCTTCGATCGCGTCTCACAAGCAACGTGCGACAACACAAACAGACTTCAAATACATTTAAAGCCACGCCTATAACCTCTTCAGGTCTACTCTCTAGAAATCCTTTTTCCCTTCAATCTCCACCATTGATCTTACCCTCAATCCGACGGTTGTACTTCTTCCTAATCAACAGACTTGATCGATGCTTTATAACCGTTGATCAAGATCCGCTTGATCCGACGGTCCACAATGATATCAGGTGGACCATTTACATGACATTTAATGCCTTTTCGGACTCGATGAGAATTATAAGTCCTCAATCTATAAAAGTTCCTGTCCGCCCTTGCAGTTAACGCTTGATCTCTTTATTGCCCGATATCCGTTGGATGACAAGGTCTTTAAATCCTATGATCTGCGGCCCTTCAACTAGCATGCAGGTTATCAACTCACTTAATCCCACATTTGATTGTGATGTAAATGTTGACTGTGGGATTGATGGTCAGGATTCACTATGGAACATCAACTACGATCAAGGGAATTTGTCCTCTTCTACCCCCACAACTCTTTACATTGGTTTCATGACATTTCTTCAATGTCCTCTGTGGTTTCGGCTTCCTTAAAGGATCTGGTCCTTCGCTGTTCTGCCACAAATCTCACCTTTGCTTAACTCCACTCTCACCTTTATACTCCACCTTCACTGTAGCACTAAAGGCTTTCTTTTGTCCTGTCCATGTGTACAAAGCCATAACATAAGCTCTATGGTTCTCTCCTCAAACCCCTTATTGACTAACAATTCTACCCAACACTTCTTTTGCTAGAATTGTTATCTCTAAGACAACTCTACCCACAATCGCAACTGTGGAGTTGCCTCAACAACTTCTACCCAACTGCAGTTGGAAGTTGTTCTATTACTCTTCTCTATATTTCGCCTCCCTTCTGGCTCTGTACCTGCAACCTATGTTACACTGAATTACTCTAGCCACACACAAATTATAATTTAGTTACATAGTACACATTATACAAACTCTGAATCGAGTTGTCTGTATTAATAAACAAGTATTTACACAAGAGTCTTTCTCTCTGGCCTAATTTTCTTGTCAGTGGCCTTTCTTCTCCTACCCGTAGGCTTATAATCCAACTCTTTGACTCACTCACTGTCAGGCGGAAAGAGTCGATTGTGCGGACACAACCAACCTCCCTAGGAGCCTAAGACTCTCTAGTGACAAACAAGACAAACAAGAGCAATCCTTCTCTAAACATGCATTTACTATAGAAGAAATCAAGTGTTTAGATCCTACCTGTAGTCCCACGCTGTTGTAGCAGTCCAACTCTGCTGATCCGGATGAGCTCCTCCTTCACTTTGAAACCTGCATCCACTAACAATCAAACGATTAAATAGCACTTGATAATCTCATAGAATAAAACATATTTAACACATAGACCAAGGAGTACATGAAACAACTCATAAATAACAAGTTATTGAGAAGAATGGACTCATTTGCATTAATAGGTAACAAAAGGAACAAATACAACCTGAGCCTTGGTGTTGTGCAAGTCCCTCCCAGGGTCCATCAAGAGTTCTCCTTTACTTTGACAAAGCTCACCCACTTCCAAATAGAACAAGCAAAGATGGCAATCTCTCCTCACAAGCTTCTAAATGGGAGTCCTAATTCCAGCAGCATCTACCCATAGAAATGTATAGCTTCCAACCTCCCCTCCTTCTGGCCCAATTCCTGTATTTATAGTGCTCAAGAGGAAGTTAATCAGGTCCACCATCAATGGGATAATCCCCTCTTTGGATGGGATAGCTCCCTTATTGATGGGATAAGTTCCTCTTTGGTAGGGGTGCATGAACCATCTGGAGGCGCTCAATACACGTCGAACAACCTTCTAGAATGCTCTAGAAATGACCACAAGTAACTTTTTAAAGATGAAACTTGCGCATTTTGACCTTTACAGGGGGACGCACCTGCCCCTTTACATACAGAGCGTCCAAAGACGCAGCTTTTGTGAACATTGGGTGCGTACCCGCAGGTAAGGTTGAGAGAACCTGCGTACCCAGAGATAAATACATTTATAAAGACTTTCTCTCTTTTTGGAGTTTGACATGGAGAGCAGAGGCATAAGACTTGCCTAAGAGGATAGCATGACTGTTGATAGAGCCATACTAACTGTAAATAGTCATGGTGACATTTTTTAGTGTAACAGATTGCCCCCTAAAGTGCGAAGCCTGTAATAGATTAGGGTTTTGTATTATCTAGGAAGGGTGAAGCGCTTTATCATTTCAAGGATTATCTCATGGAGAGCCTGGTCAGAACCTGCAATTTTCAACACAAAATACATGTATAAGATTATATCATCACTGAGGTAGGCATTCCCATACTCAGATCAAAACTTTAACTAACAGACTAACTACTCTGATACAGGAATGATCTTGCAGTACATCATAATCGTAGACTTTTGTAGACACAGTATGGGCGCAGCCATCTGTTTATGATTAGTCTATTTAGATAATGAATACAAAACTCCTCGCAGTCTGGATGGTGGAAACTAGATCCAGGGTCTTCATTTCTACTTCCCGAAATGGTACGATTCTAGCCATGCGAATAAATGAGCTGATGTCGAACATGGTAGAAACCACTTGATTACCAGTCGATGATGTAAACTGTTAACAAGTGTGAGAGAGACCACCAGTAATGTCAATGGTTCTCAAAGTACCCAGTACAATCCATGAGATGTGAATAAATGAGTTGATGTCGAACATTTCATGGAATCCTTCGATCGAAAGTCAATGATGTAAACTGACGTCAAAGGCGAGAAACCTGCCATTGATGCATGCAGACTTCAAGGTACTGACGATTTCTAAGTCATCTCTCTAGATAATGTGCTGATGTCGATAGAAAGCGACCTGTTGCAGGCAAGCCCACAACACGAAATCATTGTTCAAGTTGAAGAAATGTTGCTGTAAGGACTGACTCAGGGATGGTCAAATGGATGACAAGTATTTTGCAGTTGAAAGTTTTGCTTGTAGACCTCTTGAACACATAACGACACGACAGATGGTTTGGTGATGAATAACTCAAAGTTAATCCCCGGAACCCGGCTGAAGACTTTCAAAGTGGTTTGATCAACTGTGAGGTAAAGGATTTCCCAACCCAGGTGAGTGAAAAGTGTCGTGTCCAAGAGTGGTAATAAAGTTTCTTCTGAGACAAAAGATAACAAATAGGCTCATTCTTCTCTCTTTTCCCCCACCATTTCTGGCAAGTACCTCTTTATTTTTAACAAGCTTGAGGAGGATAACATATGCTTGATTATAAGCTCATCCTTCGGACGAGTCCAACCTAGTTTTGATTCGAACCCTAGGAAGGAGTGGTTCGTTCCTGTTTGTAATTGAACAGGTCCTTTACTGTGAAATGTTTAACAAGCCCAGTATAGGAGAAACTCGGCGTTTTTCAATTTTAGAGAGTCTGAAAAACTTAAGAAGACTCCAAGTTGAACTTTTTCGTAGATTTGTGTCCCTCAAGCCCGAAAAAGTATAAAATAATACCTGGGGGAACCGCTTGATCTTGCGACCAAGGAGTACTTTCATAACTAGTGTCACTGACCTGAAAAGTAAAAAGCGATCAAGGACACGTCGTTTTATTTCCGTATCGAGTTTGAAACGACAAAAACCCGGCAATCTTTTCCTGATTTTACGGTCAGAAAAGAGCTATAAGGGGACCGTCTTTTAATTCCGTTTTAATGAGTGTAAAAGAAACGCTCGGCAATCTTTTCATATTTTAGGAGTCAGAAAAGGGCTTAAAAGATGACTCTGATATTTTGGTTCGTGAAAAATGACAATTTTCCCTCTAAATCCCTTTTTCCTGCACAAAAACGACACATTACTCATACCTGTTTAAGATAGGCAAAAATACATTGAAAAATATCCTTCCATGGTGAAAAATAAACAAACCTAGCATTCATTCATCCAAAAAACCTATAAAAAGACTTTTTACCATGTCATTTTTACCATTTTACTGTTGAGGTTGAAAAAAGGGCTTTTGGCAAGAAACTTCCCGTGGTCGCTGCGGAGAATCCGACCGTCAGAATCGAACGCCGTCTCTTCCAGGTATTTGACAACATCCTCCTCTTCAATTTCATCCGATTAAAATTGTGTTTTAGGTTTTAGTTTTGATTTTTGGGGGGTTTTGGGTTTCAAAAATCACTCTGCGGGGTACGCAGGTGCCCTTAGGGTGACCTGCGTCCCCCGACTTTTTCCTATACAAGAAAAAGGTCGGGGAACGCAGCCCACCTTCAGGCCAGCGGCGTCCTGACGCTCTGTGTCCTAAACGCGGGGTGCGTCCCCCGCGAAAGGCGGAATTTGAAACCCCAAACTCCACAAACAACCATTTAAATTTTCCCAAATCAATTCTAATCATTGTTTCTTGGTGTGTAGGGCACTCACCATGTTGGATTGGAGAGAAAGAGAGCACGAGGACGTTGATTTAGCCGCAATTAATCATCAACCTTCCATTGATGCCCTAAAAGCATGCAGACTATATAAATACTGGGCCATACCTGGCATGAGGGCTCAGGTGAGATTCTTACAGTGGCTGGTTGAGAGATGGAACATTCATGAGCAATGCTTTTACATCGGAGGGCACCAGCTCGAGATAGAGCCCTCTGACATATACTTTCTCACTAGCTTGCCAAATAGAGGCGAGCAACTCAATTTAGCCGGGACTAGGCCGGGTGGCCAATCCCTTGCTAGTCTCCGGGCAGATTGGTGCACACCCAATGCACACCATGTGAAAGGCGTAGAAATCAAACACATCTCTCTGCGTGAACTCAAGGTTATAGCTTTCACGGTTACCAGAATTTGCGGTGCAGCCGCTTTACATATTGCCACCGGGTCCCAAATGCGGATGGCGATTGACTGTTTCCAAGGCACCATTTTCAACTGGTGTGATGCTGTGTCGGCCAATATGAAGGGCCAACTGACTAGGGCAAAGAACGGACAACTGAAGACCTTTGGATATGGGCCACTAGTTGTGAGCTTTGCCTTAGAGAGAGTTCCGATGCTGATCCCTCAGCAACTCACTGTTGAAATTTTGGGTCCTTGGGAGCCAAAGCTGATACGATGGGTTACGGTGATGGCCCGGCATCCTGACGAGGGCGCGGCGGTTGTTCGATTCCCTGATAGTTATTTTCACTGGTTAGAGGACCAGGTTTTTTCGATCCAGGATTTTCCGTATGCCGGAGTAGATTTTCGAGGTGATCCGGACATGGTTCTTCCACAGGGAGAACAATGGGACGACAGAGGTACTTTATTTTTCACAAGTTTTCAAATTATATATTTTTTTTGTTTTTTATATATATCGTCTCAAAACTGACAGTAAAAATTTTCAAAATGCAGATGTTGGTCCACGGCGCCCAGCCAACCTCCGGCCTTTTGAGAGGAGACATCCAGTTGCACTGGTACTGGCCCCACAGGATGCGGCTGCAGAGTCACTAGTTGAGTTGGAGCAGGATCTAGAGCGTCTGACGCTGGATATACCTGAGACTACCATAGATGATATTCCTATCAGACTTCAGCGCTATGTAGTCGCAGTCCCTGGACCGTTTAGGAGGTTTTTGTGTAAGGTAGCCCGTGCAGTGGTGTCGTATAGGGAGCACCACCAGTGATTGGCTAGTCACTTTTGTAGACACATATGACATTTTGGCTTTTTGTACTTATCATTTTTGCCGATCATAAGGTGTTTTTCAACCTATGATCGAAGACGATGTATATTTTTTGACACACTCCTATCTATATATATATCACTATTACCGGCTTATCTTGTTTAACATATGTGATGAAATGTTTTTAAATTTACTTGCATGATTATCGTAAATGTCTGTCCAACATTCGAGAAGCAATTGCATCTGCTAATGTATTTAAAGACCTTGGAATATGCTGATATTCAATGTAATCAAATTCACGTTCCAAGAGACGCACTCTCAAAAACAACCTTAATAACACAGGATTTCTAATGGCATATACTCTATTAAGCTGTAATACAACAAGTTCAGAATCTAACCTCACTATCAAACGTCGAATTCCAAATGAAATAGATTCGGATAATAATTCAACCACTGCACTGTATTCTGCAATGTTGTTCGTTGTTTGACCGAGGCTTACCCCATGCATAGAAACTAACTCGTCAGAGGGTGAATAGATAACCCAAGCTGCGGAAGAGATATTCCGTGTACTACGACAAGCACCATCAGCAAATCCAATGTATGTTTGGAGAGGCGTCGACATCTGCAATATCAAGAGTAAAACCAAGATAAGCCAGAATAACGACAAAAAACACACTCTCTAAGCTAAGCACACTAACCAAACTAACAAACACACTAGCTAGAAAGAAAACCTAACCTAACTAAAAATTCTCCATACCCACCATTTAAGCATAATACCTCTTTAGGTAAAGTCCATTTCTGGGTTTACCCAAAGAGTCCCCATCAAAATCTACCAGCTCATAAGCCCCTTTTGCTAGCTTTCGCTTTACAATGTAGGGTCCATGCCACATAGGAACGAATTTTCCAGCACCTAGCTTATCGTTAGCTTGATCATATAATAGCACTAGGTCTCCCTCCGAAAAACTTCGAGGGGTCACATTTCTATCATACTGAGCTTTCATTCGCTTCGCGTGAGTCTCGATTGCCAATGCAGCGTCACGTCGAGTCTCATCTAATTTAGCTAAGTATAATAAACGCTTCTCCTCTTCGGAAGTAGCTGGAAGTAATTCGACAGCCATTTGAAGTGATGGGATTTCGCATTCAATGGGTAACACAGCTTCCAAGCCATAAACTAGCTGGAAAGGAGTGAACCCTGTTGAAGTTTTCACTGAGGTTCGGTATGCCCATAGCGCTGAAAATAACATGTTGTGCCAATTCGACCGATGAATACCAATGGTTCGTCGGATCATGATAACCAGAACTTTGTTGATAGACTCAACCAAACCGTTGGCTTGCGGATAATAAGGAGTAGAGCTATCGTGGCGCAAACCAAGCTGGCTTGTAAGCTCAGTCATCATGATGTTTCGAAAATGGCTCCCATGGTCAGTAATGATTGCTTGTGGGACACCAAACCTAGTTATAATATGATTGAATACGAAAACTGCAGCTGTTTTGCCGCTTGCGTCGAATGTAGGCATCGCCTCGGCCCATTTAGTAAAATAATCAACCGCGAGGATGATATACGCATGCCCCCCGGCCGAGTGAGGGTTACAAGTAATAAAATCGATACCCCATTTGGCGAATGGACCAACGGCAATTATAGGGTGGAGAGGAGCAGGTGGTGCGCGCATCTTGCGATCAAACACTTGACAGTTGTGGCACTTCCGGACTGCAATGATACAATCTTTAAACATAGATGGCCAGAAGTAGCCAGCGCGCAACACCTTCTGAGCTGTGGCATACCCAGACATATGACCGCCACATGCTCCAGAGTGACAATCATTCAAAACCCTCTCAGCCTCTTCGTGAGTTAAACAACGTCGAAAAACTAAGTCTGCCCCCCGGCGATAAAGTGTATCTCCAATAATTTTGTATTGCTGGGATTGAAACCGAATTTTTCGACGTTCCGCCTTTGAAGCTTCAGGCCGAAAGGTTTGGGTTTGGAGATAGATGATTATATCCCCGTACCACGGATCTAAAGTACTGATAAGAAACAAAGATTCGTCCGCAATGGACTCCTCTGCCACAGTCTTTGTGTCAGCACGAGGGAAATCACACATCAATTCCGCAAAAACCAAGGATTTCTTAGACTTGGACTTCTCGAACTCCAAGTCGAACTCTTGCAGGATAACGATCCATTTAGAGTACTTGCCCCCTAGCAGTTGTTTTGTCAAAATATAAATCATAGGGTTGCAATCCGAAATAACTGTAGTTTTACGGAGAAGAATGTAGTGACGAAAACGCTGGACAGCTTGAACGGCTGCCAGGGCCAATTTCTCCACATGCGAATATTTTAACTCAGTGGGATTTAAGGTCCTACTAAGATAATATATCACATTTTCCGCTCCGAATTCATCTTCTTGAACTAACACCATTCCAATAGTGGAATGCGAAGCTGCGAGGTATAAGAAGTAGTCCTGGTTGTAGTTGGGAGGATGCAACAACGGTGCATGGGTCAACGCGTGTTTAAGTGCATCAAAAGATTGTTGGGCAATCTCGTCCCAAAAGAATTGAGCATTCTGTTTCAACAACCGTGTAAAACCTTTAGTGACCTCGGCGTAGTTTGGAATGAATCGGCGTAAAAAGTTCGCTTTCCCTTGCAAACTTTGGAGTTGGCGCAAACTCGAAGGAGGAGGCAATTTGATGATAGCTTCGACCTTCGAGGGATCGACGCGAATGCCGGCTTTTGAAACAACAAATCCCAGCAATCGACCTGTTTCTATATAGAAAACACACTTGTGGGGATTCAACCAATTTTGATAATGCCTACACCTCATAAAGATTGCTCGTAAGTGGACAAGGTGATCAGCTCGATGTAAAGAATGAGCAGGCAAATCATCGAGGTACGGTTGCACAATGTGCTTGATGTCATGAAATGCATAAGACATCGCCCGTTGAAAAGTGGCTCCGGCATTCTTAAGCCCAAAAGGTAATTTGCAATAAGCAAATGTCCCCCATGGACAAATGAATGCCGTTTTTGGTTGGTCGGCAGGTAGAATATTGATTTGATTATAGCCCAAAAAACCATCCATAAAGGAAAACATTTCACTTCCGGCACAATCATCAATAATTTGATCGATATAAGGCGTAGGATAGTTGTCTTTTGGACAAGCTCGATTTATATCCCTATAATCGATACAGATTCTTATTGTTCCTTGTTTCTTGTTGACCGAAACAATATTCGATACCCAATCCGTTAACGGGATCAGATAAATGAAACCTGCTTTCAACAGCTTTTTGACTTCTGCTTTAATCGCAGCCGCTTTCCGAGGGTGAATCTGATGCAACCGTTGCCGGACGGGTTTAGTGTCCGGGTAGGTCTTTATTTCATGAACAACAATGGCAAGGTCGATTCCCGGCATTTCCTCGTAAGACCAGGCAAACACGTCGCGGAATTCTTGGAATAGGGCCTTGTAAGTTTGGATTTCATCTTCTGTACATGCGGCACCTATATGAATGTTTTCCTATATGAATGCGGCACCTATATGTTATCATCATAAATAATGTTTTCTGATGTAATCATATGAATTGATGCAAATGAAGGGTCTGCGTTGATTGGAGGGAAAGGAAAATTTCCCAGTAAACCGGAATCTTTAACTAAACCTACGCCAACGTCCCTATAAGGGATTGTCGTTTTACCGACATGCTGGATACTCTCTGAAGAGGCTGGGTCGGATGAAAAGTATGTCAGCTGATCAATAGTCACGATCTTACCGTTATATGGAAACTTAATTACTCTGAAGACCGATGAAACGACCGATGTCATAGCATATGACCAACTTCGACCCAAAAGAAGGTTGTAGTCTAGAGGGGCATCAACCACCTCCACATCCAGACTAACGGTTTTACCTTCTACCCCTATAGGCAATTCCTGTAGAATACCAAACGGACGGAACCCACGGCCATCAAAGGCCTTAAGGATGGTGGGGGATTGGTTCAACGAAGGAGAACCAAGAGATCTCCAACATTGAATCGACATAATACACGTAGAAGCTCCCTCATCAATCACAGTCCGATGAATAGGCCTGTTTTTTACTATCACTGGAATTTGGAAAGCCATTTGATGGGGGAGACGTGGTGTACTATTTTCTAGATCGAAGATTATCAGGTTTGGGTCCTGAACATCAACAGCTCCGATAGCCGACAAAAGTAATTTTCGTTGTGCTGGGCATGATTGCAGCACTTCTAACGCCGACATTGCTGAGGGTGAAACAGCTAAGTCCTCAACAATGTTGTAATTCTGGGCTGCTCTCGCATGTGGATTGAAAGCAGACCTTCGAAGTACACCCTTGGCGGGCGGTTTAATTACTAAGTCCGGGTTAGGTTTTTCGATCTGTAGTGGATCGGAACCAGGAGCTGAGGTTGATGGGTTAGAGTGAGAAGATTCTGCTTCCTTACCATCAACAGGATTCTTACTACCATAATCTTGCGATCGAGTCGCAATCCTCACATGAGACATCATCAAAATGGGTTCTTCACTGGCATTCGAGGAAGAACCTATCATCTTATTTTCCTTCTTTGGAAATGGATCTTTTAACACAGTAGGAGTGGGAGAACCTTTGACTATTTTCACAACCTCGGCCCGATGAGGGCAATCTCTTGTAAAATGATCCTCTTCACAAATAAGACAAGGATATCGAGGTTTGCGCTTTTCGTCATTGGTTTCCGACTTTTCCGTTTTCTCCTTCGGAGCCTTGTCTGCTTTAGCCTTCTTCTTTCCTTTCTTCTTTCCACCGTTTTTTGATTTGGCCGTAGATGACTCTACAGCGTGAATATCGGCGGTAAGTTCAGGAGAAGACTCTCCTGTCGGGGAATCAGGCAAAGTGATAATAGGAGTAGTTGAAGCCTTGGAAGACTTCTTCTTGCTCTTTGTATTCACGATACCAATCATACCATCAGCGGCATGAGATCCCGAAGGAGCAGCAGCGATTTGATTCGACTTTGGAAGATCTGGAATCTTCTCGTGTAACGTACCCGACTGAGTGTAAACTAAGTCAAGGTACTGTGCCTGAGCAATGACTTGCTCCTCAGTAACTACTCCGGCCTTAGCTACATCTTCAGTAATCTTCGGTAATAATGATTTAACAAACCATTCAGCTAAGATTTGGTTTGGGATAAAAACTTTCACTAGCCTTCTTCGACGTCTCCACTCATGAATGTGATCAGAAATATACGTGGACGTCGATTGTTTTAGTGAAGTTAATAACTCCGTGCCGTTATCGTATCTGACTGGCAACTGAAAGTGAGTTAAGAACGAGGTAGCTAACTGGCTAAAATTGTAAAAAAGGCCCGTGGTAACTCAATGTACCACTTGGCCGCGAGACCAATGAGTGTACGCTGGAAAAGACGTAAGCGGATCGAATCATCCGAGATAGAATTTGAAGCACACCAGAGGTGGTAAGTCATCACATGATTGGACGGATCCTCTCCAGACTTACCTTCGAACTTGGGTATATCACTGGGCAACTTATTTGGCATTGGCGGCCAGAACTAAAGATATTGAATTGGATCATTCGTCAGGCGCGTCAAGTCTGGTAAATCCAAAGTTGCGATAAACGGTAACTGCCGGTTAGGATCTCTAAAACTCTGGGTCACAAGACCAGTCCCAGGAGGAGGATATCCAGGATAACTAGGAACAGGAGTCGCACTTGGGATATTATATCCTCCTGGAAAACCAGGATTAACCGGACCGTACTGGGGTTGTTGAGGTTGTTGATAAGTATACCCAGGATACGGTTGATACTGGTAAACCGGTTGTTGGACAGCTTGCCCAGGTTGGTACTGTCCCTGGTACGGTTGGTGAACAAATTGAGGTTGAGTAGTGACAACCGTACTTATACCAGGTTGACCTGTAGGCATCTGGACCGTGGTTTGAATCGTAGATCCAGACAACGGTAAAGATGTCTGAGGCGTGGTCGCAGAGACAGTAGAAATCGGAGCTGTCGATACTCCAGAAGTAAGTGAGGCAGATGTAGCGGTAGTTGCAGCAGCCGTTTGAGATGGAGTACTAGGTGCAATTGGCGGCTGAGTAACTACCGAAGTTACAGAAGTTTGAACATTTGACTGGACAGGTTGCGGTTGCTGGGGTGGACCAGAAACTACGGGTTGTCCAGCTTGAGGTACCAACTGCATACTTGGCTGCAACACCTGTTGACCCTGTGATGGATCCCACACTAACATTCCGGGGTATTGACCCGTAACAGGTTGAGGATACTGAGATCCATAACCGGATTGAGGATAGGATTGATAATTGTAAGGTGCAGTTCCCATACTTGGAACATATGACTGACCTTGAGGCGGTTGATAACCTTGACTCGAGTATTGACCTTGAGGTTGATAACCTTGAGGTAAATACGGATACTGGGGTTGACCTTGACCTTGAGGTTGGTACCCTTGAGGTTGATACCCTTGGGGTTGATACCCTTGGGGTTGCCATCCTTGAGGTTGCCATCCTTGAGGTTGATATTGATACTGAGGTTGACCCTGGGGTACATATTGAGGCTGGGGTTGACCTTGAGGCATGTATTGCACCATAGGTGCATACTGACCTTGAGGTTGCCCCCCAGACACGATTTGTGTACCTTGAGGTTGCCCCCCAGGCGTTAACTGAGGCTGCCCCCCAGGCGGTAATTGGCCACCTTGAGGTTGGGAAATGGGAACTGAACCTGACATCATGTAAATGTCTCCTACACCCAATGGTATATTACCATTGTTTCCAGTTAATAACCCATGATCAACGGGTTGAGGAGATGCCCCCGCAAAGGTACCAGAAAGTGATTGATACCCGGTGGGAACAGAAGGACCGCCATGTAAGAAAGATTCAGGACTTTGAGTAAACACGGACGACTGACCAGACATATTTACAGGAGTATAAATACCTCCAGGTGGAAAAGGAGTACGAGGTGTAGAAAAACCTACCCCTGAGTTGTCTAAATAATTGGTTAACGAAAGGTACCAAGTAGTACTTCTAGGAGGACTGTAAAAGATGGATTCACGCTCCCTTAGATCAATAGTAAGTTGATCTTCAAGGTTAGAGACGCCTATTTCTTCCTCTGGAGCAAGTTCTTCAATAGCAATCAGACCAGTAGGAAGATTTTCGGTGATAACTCGTTCTACTCTAGGTGAATCTGGAACACTAGAAGTCGGAGTAACAGGTTCAGATATTTCAGGTTCTTCGCCTGTATCACTAGCAGACGAAAAACTACCAACAAGTTCAGAAACTGTAACAGCTTCGGGATTATAACCTGTCTCTAAGCCTTGGTAATCTGAATGGACTACCAAGGAAGATTCTCCTTCTTCAGGTGAACCTACTCTACTGCCACTAGGAGGAGTTACAAGGACCTTTAAACCTTCTAGATTACCGAGGTCGTCTCGAGGAGGTGATCCCCTAAGTCTACGGGATCTTCTCAACAATTCGGCCACAGAAACAACTTCAGGAGACTGGCCCCGAAGTCTACGGGACTGTCTCGGTAATTCCGCCACAGCTAAAAACTTTTAACTACTACACACGAAAACAAAGTAAAATTTCAAATCAAACCACCTAAAGTCTCTAAAGAACCAAACAAATTTGAATCACACGCCTAAAGAATCTAGGGCGTCAAACCAAGCACAAACAGTAGCCTTCCAGACTGAAAGTGCTAGTTGGTGATGAAGCCCAACATCGCCGGATTCAGTACAGAAGTGGCGGGTGGAACAGTTACCCCAGCAACCTACTTAATGAATAGACCGGCACAAGTTCCTCCACTTTAACCGTCTCGAGTGAAGTGAACCCCCTCGAAAATCCAAGTGAGTCTAGCCGACGTCTGCTCCAGGTACAGTGGGATCTTCCCTCCACCGTCACCTCGGTAGAATCCTAAAGATAATGGTCACTAAGGTTACCAACCGCAACAAATGCACCTGGGGGAACAGTCTACACTCCGACAGCACGCAAGGGCAGAGTATCAAGCTCAATCCCCTTGCCGGTTCCTTGACAATAATCCAAGGTTTACCGACAAGTGACCCCTGGCTCCTCGACAATGGTTAATCTGATTTTTACCGTTTGTACGTGCGTGTCTGGCGTCGTTCCCAACGAGGGGGGATTGATCCCCTCACTGGTTCGGACACGAGCTCGTGCTTCTCCTTTAAGAGGAGCTTTCCCAGAGTACAAATGAGACAATTGGATTTATTCTATCACAAGATAAGCTACTTGTTTGGTTTTGTTGTCTTGGAGAGTTAATTACTCACCTACTCCAAGACACTAGCCTGATCTAAATTGGTGTTTCAGAGCCCTAGTAAATAAAAGTTACTACGTCGATTTTACTTTAAGCGTTAATTTTATGGTTTTTCTTAAAGACAAAAGGTAGCGGAAGTGAAACCAATGGTGTGTAGACTCGACTCAAACCACTACAAAGATGCACCTAAGATGATTTACGCTACTTTCCTTTTTTCAATGAAATTCTTAACTAAGAGAGTTGAGAGATGCAAATTTTATAGAAAACAACTTTCTTAGTAAAGACAATCAAAGAAACAATTCTTTTTATCTTTCCAAGCATACAAACATGACCACTCCTTACGTGCACGAAAAACTCTTTTTCTTTCAAAACTTTTCAAAGCTACTTGAAACAAAACTTTTCAAAGGAGATGTTTTTGTATTTTCTCTATTTAATAAAGCATATAAATCTATTTTAACAAAAATCAATCTTAAAAGCTATAAAATCTATGAAAACTTGACTCACAAGCAAATCAAAAGAAATTTACTCTAAGCAAACCTAACGAGGCAAAAGCCTACAAAGATGATTCTAGGTTGTTTTACTTGACCAAAATCAAATCAAGGACCAGCTAATGCAGAATCAAAAGACTAGTCAAAACAAAACTCAAATCTTTTTGTTCTTTTTGTAAAATGGAATTCAAGACTTAATCAACAAGTACTTCGAAATTTTCCAAAGAGACAACTCAATGGTAAGTTGCTCTCACAGGTAGACTTTATGACAGGTCTGACTTCTAAGAATGCTGGCAAAACTAGAGAGATCTAAGGCTTGACAACTTCTACCGCCAAAGTCACTACAAGACCTACTCAAAAATCAAACCCTAGGGCTTAAACTTCTATGAAAACCACTAAAACACTCAATGCTATCGAAACAAGTTCAGGTGAAGATCTTTGACAAGAGACTAATGAATCTGGGCAGTAAAAACTGAGAAAAAGCAAAATCTAAGAGAACAAATGCAAAAAATGGAATTTTCTCAAATTTTAGCAGGGGACGCAGGCAACCCGTTAAAACAGGTGCGGGCCCGCTCTGTGCACACAGCGACAGTGCGTCCAGGGACGCACTGTGCAATACTTAGAGGGTGCGTCCTACTGGAAAATTCAAGAAAAACTAAAATGAATCTAACCCTAAGCTAACCCACCCAAAAACAAAGTCACAGAGCCAAAAACCAGAAAAATAAACCAATTTTCTCAGAGCAAAGTTCATACAAAGGAAAAGACTTTCATATCAATGGAGTCCCCAGCGGAGTCGCCAATTTGTCAGGCGGAAAGAGTCGATTGTGCGGACACAACCAACCTCCCTAGGAGCCTAAGACTCTCTAGTGACAAACAACACAAACAAGAGCAATCCTTCTCTAAACATGCATTTACTATATAAGAAATCAAGTGTTTAGATCCTACCTGTAGTCCCACGCTGTTGTAGCAGTCCAGCTCCGCTGATCCGGATGAGCTCCTCCTTCACTTTGAAACCTGCATCCACTAACAATCAAACAATTAAATAGCACTTGATAATCTCATAGAATAAAACATATTTAACACATAGACCAAGGAGTACATGAAACAACTCATAAATAACAAGTTATTGAGAAGAATGGACTCATTTGCATTAATAGGTAACAAAAGGAACAAATACAACCTGAGCCTTGGTGTTGTGCAAGTCCCTCCCAGGGTCCATCAAGAGTTCTCCTTTACTTTGACAAAGCTCACCCACTTCCAAATAGAACAAGCAAAGATGGCAATCTCTCCTCAAAAGCTTCTAAATGGGAGTCCTAATTCCAGCAGCATCTACCCATAGAAATGTATAGCTTCCAACCTCCCCTCCTTCTGGCCCAATGCCTGTATTTATAGTGCTCAAGAGGAAGTTAATCAGGTCCACCATCAATGGGATAATCCCCTCTTTGGATGGGATAGCTCCCTTATTGATGGTATAAGTTCCTCTTTGGTAGGGGTGCATGAACCATCTGGAGGCGCTCAATACACGTCGAACAACCTTCTAGAATGCTCTAGAAATGACCACAAGTAACTTTTTAAAGATGAAACTTGTGCATTTTGACCTTTACAGGGGGACGCACCTGCCCCTTTACATACAGAGCGTCCAAAGACGCAGCTTTTGTGAACATTGGGTGCGTACCCGTAGATAAGGTTGAGAGAACCTGTGTACCCAGAGATAAATACATTTATAAAGACTTTCTCTCTTTTTGGAGTTTGACATGGAGAGCTGAGGCATAAGACTTGCCTAAGAGGATAGCATGACTGTTGATAGAGCCATACTAACTATAAATAGTCATGGTGACATTTTTTAGTGTAACACTCACTACTTCTCTCTCTATATACTTCTCTAACTACTGACACTTTATGCCTTTTAGGCTTACATTTATACAAAAGGTTCTGTTGAACTAATTCTGGTTCAGATCCTTAATCTACTGACCTGAATCCTAAATATCCTCTAAATCCACTTTTGACTCCTACTTATCCATAAGAATCCTCTCTAACTCCTCGAATCATGAAACCGCTTTTTACTCCAAGACTTACAATTGATTTCTAACTCTCTCATCATCATTAATTATCCATGTTCTCCTACATTCAAGAGCATTTACAAATATCCTCACAATATCTAATTAATTCGTATTCTAATCACTTAAAACATTAATAATTACATACATACGAATCCAACTTCTTTGAAAACACAAGACCCCTTAAGTCAACTAAAACATAATGAAATTGTTGAGCTAAATTCTCTTGCATCAGACTCCCAAGGTTAAAATAATAATGATCTCCTGATCATGTGCTTTTGTCCTTTGTCTCCCTAGATCCCATACTTTGTTTTGTAATTTTCCTTTGGTTGTTGATGTTGTTTGTTGTTGTTCTCCAGGTTTCCACACTTTATGTTTCTTTTCTCCATTAGCTATGCTTTCATAGTTTGCTACTGTCTTTCTCTTTCTACTACTTCTTGGTCTTCTTACTGCTATTTTCTTCTTAGGCACCTTCATCATCAATATTATTATTCTTTCAATCTCTATGTCCAATTTACCCTTTGACTGATAATTACTTTCCCAATTGTTGTTGTACTTTGTCCACTGATCTTCAAACTATTGCTTATTGTCTTCTCTTTGAAGTTGTTGGATCCTTACTACCTCCCTTTCATCCTTACCCTCTTGTTGTTGTCCAAAAAACCTCTGTTCAATTTCTATAAATTTACTTTCAAAAAGTAAATTGTCCTCCAATTTCCTTTGTACTTGATTCCTCTCAAATACATCACTATGTTGTCATCGGTTCCAACATATTTTCCTTCTTCTTCCTTGAAAACCCTCAGTAACTGTCCTTCACTTTCTTGATTGATTCTAACAATCAATTTAACTTCTTCAAGCATAGTATCTTCATGCTTTTATTTTTCCTCATTAGCATGTCTATCATGGCAACTTCCAATTTTCTTCAGTTCTAAAACTGACTCCTCAATTTGAAACATGTCTGTCTCATTTTGAACAAATCCTCTAATCATAAAACAATTATCAAAATTAAAAATATAAGGCCTCATTACCTTTTCCTTCTCTGGCAATACATCAGTATGTTGCTCTGATTTCTCCTCCTCTATCATCACATCAATATGCTGATTTGAATTCTCAAAACAATTCATGAGACTGTAAGATAGTCTCCCCTCCATACCATATTCTTCAATGATATCTCTCTGTTTTAGTTCACAATAATGAACTCCTTCTTCTGTAATGTCAATTTTCTGAACTTTCATTACCATCTCCTTTTTCTTATGATTGTCATTCATGACAATTTCTTTGTATTCGTTTTTCAGCAATCTATCCTGAGTATATATCCTCTACTTTTCCAACTCCCTTCTCTTCTAGGATTGTGTATATCCTTTGCAGTCTTCATCAAGTTCTTTCTTCCCTACCAGTTCTTTCAGCCATTTCTCTAGTAGCTCCAATTCTGTCTCCCATTCACTGATATTTTGATGAGAGTTTAGTCCTTCTTATTCAATACATTTTTCCCTTGCTGTCCCTCTGTAACCCTTCTTCCAGAGTTATCCTTGTCTCATCATCTGCATTAATATTCTCCTGCACTTTTTCTTCATCAATAACATTAATAAAATTCATTAGATTACCTCTCTGAGACAATATTCCTTCATTCTTCATCAGAATAAGATATTGATCTTCCATCTCTATGACAACTTTAAATGTCTGTCTTCTCTCATTGAGTAACTCATCCATAGACTCTTCCTATTGTATTCAGTCAAATTCTTCCTCTTCTGAGAAATTTCCTTTGTCACCTTTTACTTCTAGATCTTCATCTATTCTGAAAACATCTTCAAAAGGTTTCTTTTCTCCTGCAATACTTGCAATAATACACAAAATATCAATTTTAAAAACATAAGACCTTGTGGTCTCACTTGATGCCTCATTCATCATATCTCCTTGCTTTTCTAAATCCTTCATATGATTCATAAGATCTTCCACAGATCTCCAGTATTCATCTCCACCTAGAATTTCACCTTGTTCTAGTTTACAAATGGAAAATTCCATTTCCAACTCAGCTTCTCTGCGTTCTTCCACCAACCTCTTCACTTGCCTCTGTCGAAGCCTTCTTTGTAACTTAGACCACTTCACTACCCTTTTCCTCAAGGCCCAACCTTGTCTTTGGTTTTCCTCTAGTATCATCTTTAATACACTTGGTTGTTATTTCACCTGAGCAATCTCTTTGTCAATTTCCTCTTGACTCATCCTCTTTCCATTAACCTTGGAATCCTCCTTCTTCACTTTTCTTCTGTTGTGGTCTTCCTCAGAACCTATGTTATCTCTATTATGACTATCAGTAGTCATCTTCTTCTCTATCTTCATGAGTTCCTCACTCACTTACTATGAGCTGCATTAAGCCTCTGCAACAACAAGTCTTCCCTATTGCCACTTACCTCACCATGATTTCCTTTATACTTGGTCATTTGGCAAGCCCTTGGTTCTCTATCTCTGGAACCTCTTTGAGCACTTCTCTCTACTCCTTCTAGGCTTCAACTCGTCTGCACCTTACAACTGTCTTCTTGTACTTCAATCACAAATGAAATACTAGGTTCTGACTACCTCTTCCTTCACTCAGAAACTCTTACCAACTTTCTTCATCCTTTAGCAATTCTACCCACATCCTTTGTGGAATTTCCCTTATGATATTCTTGTGAGTTGCAACAATACCTCTATAGTAACAAGTCTCCTTCTTGCTACATATGCCTCACTAAGCTTCTCCCTTCTAAGCTCGGTCTTTTAACATTTCTTTGTTTCTTTCCTCTGGAACCAATTGATCACTCCTCACTCTAGGTTGCTGCAATCTTCTCACCTTCCTTTGCCGGCACCTGTGTATCAATGATATCCAAACCAGAGATCATTCCCAAGCTTTCAAAATCTTGTTTCTCAGCGTCCTTCTGAGAACACTCTTATCCTCTCTGTCCAAAATTCAGCTGGATTCTTCAGGTTCATTTCCACTGCATGGCTTCACAAGCAGTCTCCATCCATTCTTCACATTCGAGTGAATCTCCATTTTCCTCAAGAAAACAAACATCATTGTGTTTTCTTTATGATTCTGCAATCTCTTCTTAAGAGTATCACTTACTCTCTTCTTATCTCATGCCTTCTACTTATCAGATTCAAATAACCTAATCTCCTATTTCCTTTGCAATCACACTTGTATTCTACACAATTCTGCTTTAATAAAAAAGAGCTTTAGCTAGCTATAATACCACTCTGATGCAGAGAAAAACCTGCTATACCCATAGCATGCATATAAAAATGCATAATATCATTCGTCCCAAGAATTTATATGTCCTTCTTGTCCAAACCTTCATAAGATAAGGTTTAAGGGCCCTTCATTTAATCTCATGCGAAGACATTTCATTTGAATTTCTATAGTCTAACCCTTCAATAATATTTCTATCGGGACTTTATAACTCAATAGAACATGCCTTCGGAACTCCCGACTTGTGATATGAGATTGTCTTTCACCATTGATTTCATTCATTAGATCAACGACTCTCGCAATATTACATCACATCAACATGTGCTTCATCCTCTCACAAGCAACGTGCAACAACACAACTGGACTTCAAATACATTTAAAGTCACGCCTATAACCTCTTCGGTTCTGCTCTCCACAAATCCTTTTTCCCTTAAATCTCAATCATCGATCTTACCCTTGATTCGACGGTTGTACTTCTTCCCGATCAACAGACTTTCCCAACACTTTATTACCATTGATCAAGATCTGCTTGATTTGATGGTCCATAATGATATCGGGTGGACCATTTACATGAAATTTAATGCCTTTTAGGACCCGATGAGAATTATAAGTCCCCAATCTATAAAATTTTGGGTCCATCCTTGTAGCTAACGCTCGATCTCTTTACGGTCCGATATCCATTGGATGACGAGGTCCTTAAATCCTATGATCTGCGACCCTTCAACTAGCACACAGGTTATCAACTCACTTAATTTCGCAGTTGACTATGACGTAAACATTGACTGTGAGATCAACGATCAGGATTCAATACAGGAATTCAACTACGATCAAGGGAATTTGTCCTCTTATACCCCCACAGCTCTTTACTTTGGTTTTATGTCATTTCTTCAATGTCCTCTGTGGTTTCAGCTTCCTTCAGGGATCTGGTCCTTCGCTGTTCTGCCACAACTCTTACCTTCGCTTAACTCCACTCGCGCCTTTATACTCCTCCACCTTCACTGTAGCACTAAAGGATTTCTTCTGTACTATCCATGTGTACAAAGCCATAACATAAGATCTATGGTTCTCTCCTCAAACCTTTTGTTGACTAACAATTCTACCCAACACTTCTTTCGCTGGAATTGTTATCTCTAAGACAACTCTACCCATAATCGTAACTGTGAAGTTGCCTCAACAACTTCTACCTAACCACAATTGGAAGTTGTTCTGTTACTCTTCTCTGTATTTCACCTCCCTTCTAGCTCTATACCTGCAACCTATGTTACACTGAATTACTCTAGCCATACACAAATTATAATTCAGTTACACAGTACACATTATACAAAATTTGAATCGAGTTATCTGTATTAATAAACAAGTATTTACACAAGAGTCTCTCTCTCTAGCCTGATTTTTTAATCAGTGGCCTTTCTTCTCCTGTCCATAAGCTTACAATCCAACTCTTTGACTCAATCACTACTTCTCTCTCCATCTACATCTCTAACTACTGACTCTTTATGCATGACAGTTGTGACAAAAAAATGCATGACAGTTGTGACAAAAAAATGGCAGTTCATAAGTAATGTACAAATGGCAACTCACATAGATGAAATATCAAAGTGCAACAGGTTAACAGCAAAGAATTATAGATCAGACTACAAAGAATGAAGAAAAAGAGGTATACACAGGTTCACCTTCACCAAGCTGCGTATACACGTAGGTTCACTATATACAAGTCATGTATACGTACACATGAACTTTCACATAAGAGCAAGCCCGTATATGTTGGAAAACTAAGCTTTTGATCCATGGTATTTGGTCCAAGGTATTTTGACCCATGGTATTGGTCCAAGGTATTTGGTCTGAGGTATTGACCCTAGGTATTTGGTCCAAGGTATTGGTCCTAAGTGGTTTTGTTCCATGGTATTGAGAAAGTCCTAAAACTATATGAGGAGAAGATCATTAGGCCAAAGTGTACATGTATCGAATATCTGATGAAGTGTGAGATCTAGTATGCAGGTTATTGGCTTATGCTGCATTGCTGGATCTGAAGCAAGGATGAACCTTAGCGGTTGATGAGGGATTAGATCTAATGATGGATCGGAATCTTAAGGCTCAAAATGAATTATCATTATGTGGTTTTGCTCATGTATATTCTAGATC
This sequence comes from Pinus tabuliformis, assembly GCA_031772625.1. NCBI lineage: Eukaryota > Viridiplantae > Streptophyta > Pinopsida > Pinales > Pinaceae > Pinus > Pinus tabuliformis. The sequence goes on from CM062807.1 coordinate 659,586,775, forward strand.
TGAATACTGACACATGTATTACTATGTAACTGTTATGATTTGGGTATAACTGAAGTCTGGATAGCTGTAAAATTATGAATTAACATTTACAGATGTATATGTTGGTTGGCTTTGATAAAAGCGCATACACACGCTGGTTCAACACAGGTAAGTAGCGTATACCTTATGCAGAATGTTTCAGTTGTTTCTGTTTGTTGTTATAAAGTTCTGGGTTTTGTTCTGGTGACTGTATTCTGGTGATAGTATTATGAATGATTAGATTCAGGAGTTTCAGTGATTGGTTTATGTACTTGATGATTGTATTGCAACTATGATTTTGTTGATGGATCCAATATAGAAATTGGATGAAACGTGGCCTTCAGATTATGGTGTTGTGTTCCAGGAGTATCCAATCTGAAAATTTATGAAACGTGGTCCCTGGTAGAAGAGTGGATTTTTCTGTAGGGGGGCACCTACATACTAGTAAACATATTAGCTAGTACAAGAGCTAGGGGGTTGTAGCTCCCTTCCAGTAGAAGATGGAAAACGAGAGAAGGTTGCATCCTTTTGCAAGTAGAAGCCTGTGTACTAGTATAAGTTTGCATCAGTACAAGATTGTAAATAGAATTTTCTTATTATTAAAAGAAGACAGGGATGACAGCAGCAGGTGATTTTTACCCACATTGGGTTTCCACCTTATATCTTGGTGTTCATATGTGATGCTTATGTGTAATTCTTTATTCTTCTTTTATTGCATTGTCTAATTAATCTCTGACGTACTAGTTAAAGTTCAATGCATGATAAATTGATTAAATCAAAAGTTTCATGCTTATACACTGGTTTCTTTAAGAACAATTGCATGTACACGTTGGTTCACTTAGCTAAAGTAGCGTATACAAATTTGTTTATGGAAATGAAATATTATTGATTTACCAATAATGATTCACCCCCCCCCCCCCTCTTAGTATTATTTCCAACAACACCCTCTCCAATGAATCCCCACATATGGATACCCCAACATGATAAATGCATGGTCATCTGCACTGGCCAGCAATACTTGTGCCTTGTCCGAAATCTTGGTCGGAAACTCTGACATGCACCTCTTTGGCATCATCTACCCGCACATTCGCATCTGGGCCTCAGTGATAGGCCTAGGAGGGCAACAATAAAATGTAGGTCTCGTCTCTGAAATCATCTCAAAAAATAAACAAAAAAGCTCGCAAGAAAGAGGGAAGGTAACCCTCCCCAATCTAAAAAATGCACAACATCTATCTAAATCTACGTAAAACTACCTCAAAAAATGGCAAACCATTTGATGTAACATGACACCTCAATCAAAGAATCAACATAATACAAAAGGGGGAAACTAATGCACTGTCCATCACCACAATAATATGAAATGGTACTAACTAATAATGAGAGGCACCTAGCCTCCTCTATATCAAAAGAATGAATCCATAGATTTCCTCCACAAACCTAAGAATCTAATTGATAGACCGCATGAGGCCCAACATATCTTACACTGTATTTAAGCTAAGTCTCAGCTGCAACATCATGGGCATCCTATCATTGATCATTCCATCAACAGATTAGATGTGCCAATAAGAGCCAGTGTGCCTTAAGGGATGTACCGTCCTCACAGTACTTGAGGTGGCCTACATTCCTTAAGAGCACTTGGGTCACTACAGTAACAGGGTGAGGGTATAAATTCTTCTCCCTCTCTTTGGCTTGCCATGGTTGGACCATATTGTACAGGTCCGCCTGCTGGTCCTACTCCCTTTTTTGACATCTCTGCTACATTATTGACATATAAAATACATTAACCTCATACATAAAATACAATTTTTTTTTATTAAATGAAACATGTATTTATAACTATGGAAACATAACTTTCAATCTAAAAAAGATAAAAATTTACTAGTAGGTTCAAAACACATCCATGCACCAGATCTGATGTGCTTTCAACTATAACCGCACTGGTAATGGTGGAAACATAAGTATGACACACCACAAGTGTTTCAAAAATTTAACTTTTCATAGTGGTGCATTATACTTGTGCACCGGTGCACACGTATAACTTGTTGGCACCGGTATGATACATTCAGGTTATCAAACACACCGAACTATAGGAATATTTTCAAATATTTATTTGCAGTGCATTTGGTAAATATAAATGCTCTAAGAGTGATGCATCAACACACAATATGCCGCATCTCTCTCGATGCATTTATATTTACAAAAGCGCCACCGCAATGGCGATGTGTTATGTTCATGCACTGAAATGCGATGCACCGTGTAAATTTACAAGGCACACAATAATTTTTTTTTCTCAGAAAAAATGAGAAATTAAACCTAATTTGCAATTCTAATCCGCTAAATATTTTAATTAGAAAGAAACACGAGGTTACCTGGATATTTATTCATTAGGGAGGCATTTTGGACACGTAAGGGAGAAGAACAAATTATCACAACATTTGAAAAATTTGAAAACTCAAACAATGAGCACAATATTGAAAGGTGGTGAGAAAGAGAAGCACCATCGTTGGGGAAATTGCACATGGAAAGAGTGGCACCGATGCTTTAGAGCTATCTCATACTATAGATGGTAAAAATGAAAATTATAGTCGGGAGGGGTTTTCTTAACCCTCCTCCGGTGATTTTCACGAAGCACATTGGGGCGAGCTATATCCATAATCATCATGTATTTTTTTTTTAAGTTTAAAATCATCATGATGCTTTATCGAGACACATTGGGGTTTTATGTTACTGGTAATGCACCAGTGTTGTGTTTTTACAATAGCACCGATCTTTTTCTAGAAATTAGAAGTCATCTATCGGTAAACTTTATAAGATGCCTCGGGGAATTGTTATACATTTACCACACTGAGACGTCAGTGCCGAATAACACCTATACATTTTACTATATGAAGGAGTCCAGTGCTATAGAATATTCAATTACTCGTTCCTTTGGGTATTTAACACACCATGGTTTTTTATTTTTCAGAAAAAAAAAAAAAAAAAAAAAAAAAAAAAAAATATATATCTAGGGTGCACCATGTTATATGTAGCTTCAGTACATGTGTGAATAATAAAGCACCAGTGCGCTTGAATAATTTAGATGCATCGGTAAAGAAGCATCCACTAAAATAGACTCCCACCCACACCCACTGGCGACCTTCGCTACAAATGGATTTTTGTGTTATTTTTATAGCGCCCTCCACAAAAACCTCCTCTAGAAAGACTTTTACTTTTAGTGAATTGTTTTCTATTCAAGAATAAAATCATTCATAAGAAACTAAAACCATAACCTTAGATGACTCAAAGGTGATACGTGAAGCAAATGATGTGTTTCCAGATGAGTTTCCCAAATTTCCACCTAAGGGAGACATTGATTTCTCAATTGAGCTGATGTCAGGGGCCACACTAGTGTCCAAAGAATCCTATAAAATGAGTGCGCCAAATTTAATGGAATTAAAAATGCATCTTCAAGAATTACTAGATTAAGGATAGATCAGAATGAGTGTTTTTCCATGGGGAGGACCATCTTTATTTGTGAGAAGTAAGGGTGATACATTTAGATTAAGTATTGTCAACATGCAGTTGAATAAGTTAGCAATTAAAAAAAATATCTACTGCCCAGAATCGATAACCTATTTGATCAAGTGAGAGGGGCCTTGTTCTTATCCAAAATAGATTTAAGGTCTAGATACCATCAATTAATGATTAAAGATTAAGATATTCCTAAAATAAATTTCAGAACTAGATATGGGCACTATGAGTTTATTGTACTTCCATTTGGACTTACGAATGCACCAACTACTTTATGTGCTTGATGAATAGTATTTTTAGTTAATATTTGGATAATTTTTTGTTTATCTTTATTGAAACCATTATCATGTATTCAAATATGTTGGAGGAACATGAACAACACCTAAAGATAGTGTTGAAAATAGCTAGTGAGCATCAATTTTACACTAATTTATATACGTGTGAATTTTACCAGTACCAAATAGAATACAAGGAGCATGTAATCTCTAAGGATGGGACAAGTATGGATCCTTCATCATAAGATTGTAATAATATTTATTATATATGTATCATTATTTTTTATTTTATTTTAGAAGAAAACCATATTCTTCAAATGCTCAAAACTAATAAATAAATAGCATTGTAGTTAAAGACTATTTATTTATTATACTCTCGTAATAATCATTATTATATATGTATCACAATATTTTATTTTAGTTTAGATTTAAAATGACTTTTTCAACTCTTCAAAGCACATAATAAATAAATACCATTGTAGTTGAATACAATACAAACAAGAATAAAATTAGATAATTAATTTATATATCATTTCTTACCATTTAAAAAATAATAGTTAGATTTTATTCTTTCTTCTTTATTTATTTTTAGATCTATTGTCACCTGCTAAGAAGAATCCACAATTTCTACCTGTAATTGAGAAGGAAATAAATCACGAGTAAAAGAGACCAACTCCTTATGAAAATCAAAGGTGTCCATTTCATGAAGTCGGATCATTCCTTTGTGATATACAATTACTATCGTAATATCCATTTTTTTTCTTTATCCTTCAATACAAGACATGGTTCCCCAAATTAGATTCATGAAGAATTATTATTATCCTTCTTTATCGAGTGGATATGTCCAATGTTTTTTAATATTTAGCTTTCTTTTTTATGAAATATGGATTCATGCATGAGGATAAGAACCTTGTAGATGTATTAAAATATGATATATCTTATATCTATTTTATTCTTATGTACTTGAGTCTACCTAAATTTTTTCCATTTGAGAATCATTTTATCTAGAATAGGTTTACTTAGGTTGAACTCAACATAAATATGAGCTTATGTTAATATCTCCAATATAGCTCAATTTTTTTTAACTTGATTATCCAAAGTATTGCCATTGTCCTCCATAAATGGGAAGAACGAATTTGGAAAATTAACCTAAACCAACATCCTACTTATTGACATAGATCTTGGATCAAATTATGGAAAAAAAGGAGTTATAAAAACATCCACTCTTTCCAAAACTCTTTAAAATTTCTTATAGTATATATGATAAAGAAAAATTCACTATATATAAAAAAATCCATTCGATTGAAGAGATATCTCATAATGCCTTCTCTAAGCCTAATAAATCCTATGGTATAAATCTAAATAAAGAAGCCAATAACCATCAAATCAATAAATAAAAACATTTGATTCACTGTTTAATGTACTTAAGTGACACTTAACATTTTGATCTTCAACAATGACTTATCTTCTACTTTATCCATTATATAAGTAGTAGAAATGGAGCTAAAACACTTATGGTGATGTTTCTTTTTGATTTTTTTAATGCACATTTCAAAGATATTGACTTTAAAGTTGAAGAGTCCCCTTTCAAAAATATTCACTTATAAGTTGAAGAGTCCCCAAGTCTCACCAATCCTCCATGTAACCATAATACAAAATAAATAGTTAAATTTCTCATAAATGACAGTTAAATAAAAAGAAGTCTTTTAATTCTTTCCCTACAAAATGAGACATTACATGTACAATTATCTTTTATAAATTATAAACTTTGATTATTATTTCAAATATGCAATTGACATAGTAAAAAATAAATAAATTATTCTTAATAAATGTTTTTTATCATCATCCAAAATTTATGTTTATCTTTTATAATAATAATTTTAATTAATATTTATTTATTTTTTAATTTTTTTATAAAATACCTATAATTTGTTATATACTTCATTATGAAAATCACATCCTTCAAATAAATAATTGTTATTGAATGGCCTCAAAATGTGTAATATCCAATCCAATACATTAAACATTTGACATACATCTTGGAATACCAAATTACAGTTTCACCACCACACCAGAGAATGGTTGAAAAAAGTCATAGTATCCTTTTCATTATTCCTAATCATGCATAGTCTTATCTATCAAAAAGACACCATATTGAAATTTCTTACAGAAAATATGTATTTGGGAGAGGGGTGACCACCATGTGAGTGACCGTAAAACTCCTTGCTTTTAAATGTGTATGGTATATAAGTGCATGCCCTAATGAACAGACATCAAACCACTATCCACTACCAAATTATGACTATTGAAGAACCCCCCTTGATAGCCATAAAAATAACCACCTAGGCCTTGTCGTCATTAATGGTATTTGGTTTGAGTTCGGCACCAAAGAAAATTTTTTGTTCGGCACCAAAGAATTCAATCTCTATGATCCCCATCATATTTGTAAGAACCACTATGTGAATGTGTACTATTCTTGGATCCATGGGACATGTCATTGGGCAGAGGAGGAACCTTGGAGATATTGTTACAACTACTCCAAGTTCAATGAATCAATCAGCATAACCACAACATGAAAAGTTTCTCTGTAGGCAGTAGCACCACAGGTAGCAAAAACAATATCAACAATAAGCAAAAAACTGACATAGGACAACAGTAAGAGGAAGAATTCCAAGAACCCAGAGGCTGAGAAAAGCTACAAGTTCAAAGAAGATCCTCTCATTGATAAAGAAGCTTTGGTAGCAGAGGAAAAGAGGCAACAACACATAACAAGTGTAGAACGAAGGAAGAAAGAAAAGAAAAGGCTAGAGGAAGTAGAAAGGAAGTTTCACGAAACATAGAAGAAGTTCAAGGAAGAGTAGGAGTTAAAAAGAGGAGAGAGGGAAGAGAAATAGAACCATGAAGAATATGAAATGAAAGGTGCGTTGACAGAGAAACTATGCCCATATAGCATTAGGAGTCAGAACAACTTGCAGCTGAAGAAGAGGGTGAGTAGATGCACGATCATGAAATTTCTCAACATATTGAGGAATTGATCAAAGTGATAGACATGGAGTTGGCATATCAAACACATGATCAAGAGATTAACCTCATGCCACGTGCACCCAAGGTCAACCCTTAGTTTCCACAACCTCCAGTGTCAGAACAAGTCCCAAGTGAGCAAGGAGAGGTTGTCCTCCTTCACGATGATCCGATGATGGATGTGTACAATCTATCATTTGACGAGTTGAAAAATAAGATTGCACAGGTGTAAATAAAGAATTTCACAGATGATCACATGTCCCCTGCATTTATGAAGGAAAGGGTGATAATTTTAGATGCCAGAAAGTATCCAGTTGCCGTGGTTGATGCCACCTTGGGTTATACAGGAGCCATGAGCTCAAATTTCAAGTTCCTATTAGTAGAGAATGAAAAGATGGAAAATAACTTGCAGGTGGCCAGGGAGAAGGAAGAACGATTTGGAGGTTCCAAAATAGCAGAGATGAGGAAATCGATAATTGTTGAGTTGTCTAGATAATCTTCGGCAAAATCACATAATCAATCTTCTATGAGCAGACTTGCGGAGTTGCCATGGGCTCCCCCTTGTCCCCTGTCGTCGCTAATCTCTTCATGGAGGAGTTTGAGGCTAAGGCTTTGGCCTCCTCTCATCTCTTACTGAAGCTTTGGAAAATATTCGTTGATGACACTGGTGTTGTCTGGTCTCATGGTCCTGACGAGCTGGATCGTTTCTTTAGTCACCTCAATAACCAGTCCGCCGCCATTAAATTCACGATGGAAAAAGAAGATAATGGTTGTCTTCCATTCTTGGATGTTCTCATCTCTAAGAAGGTGGATGGTTCCTTTTCTCATCAGGTGTTTAGAAAGAAGACACATACTGAACAATACTTGCATGCGTCTTCGCATCATTTCCCTGCTCAGAAGTTAGGGGTTCTTAGCACGCTTGCCACACGTGCTGTAAGAATTTCGGATGAGGAGAGCCTGGAAGCGAAGAAGGCTCATCTCCTAGATGTATTTGAGAAGAATGGTTACAATAGGCACCTAGGTCGAAAAGCCTTCCTCAGGGCCAAGAAGGAGCCTTCAATCCGAAGGGTCCCTAAAGACCATATCATGGGTGTGAACCTTCCTTACATCCAAGGGACCACAGATAGGATTGCGAGGGTTCTGAGGAAGTACGATGTGCCCGCAACTTTTAGACCTCTTCGCACTATTCGTAGCTCCCTCAGGTCCATGAAAGACCCTATTGACCCTAAGGACATGAAGGGCGTCTATGTCATTCCCTGTTCCTGTGGGACCCCTTATATTGGTGAGACTGGTCGCTCTATCAATCAACGGATTAGCAAGCATTCGGCTAACTTAAGAGATGGTAGGACCAAGTCCTCAGCCCTGGCGGAACATGCGGGGAAGACTATGCATCATGTTTGTATAGAAGATGCTCAAGTCATTGCCAAAGTTGCGCAGTTTCACCATCGCAAATTTAGAGAGGCCCTGGAGATTGAGAAAAGGCCGAACAATCTTAATAGGGATGATGGCTGGAAGATTAGCAGTTGCTGGGTCCCAGCCTTGTCTTCCTAGCCTCCTCATTCCCTTTTTGTTAGGTCTTAGGGTTTCTGTCTTCCCTCTCCTCAAGTTCTGTTTTTGGCGGGTTTGTCTTGGATTGCAGGAGTTAGTAATTTGTTATTAAGTAATTTCGGGCTAATTATGGTATTAACCTTATCCCAGGGGGTAATTTAAATTAGATTAGATTCTTTGCTTTGATTTTTAACCTTATAAGTAATAACATAGTTAATTTTAATAAAAAAATTTAGTAATAAACATTGATTGTTTAATGGATATAAATTACTAAATTAGATAAACATGTTCTTTAATTATGGTTTTTACATAATAATGATTTAAGTAGAATACTATTTATAATATTAGAATTAAAAATTATTAAGTAAATATAGATTATTTAATATACATAAATTATTGTATGAACTTACTATTTTAATTTCGAATGGGCCATTACATTTAAATAATTAATAAAAATGATTTATTTTAGAAGATCTAGTTCACCATTGGACCCTTAATTTTAATATTTATTATTAAATAAATACTCAGTTACCTATTGTAACTTTATTATAAGAATAATAGTAATTTAATACTATTTATTGTAATTAAAAAAAAATTGGAATAATAATAAATATAGGTTATATGAAGATTTAATTTATTAATGACCATTATATTTAGTTTACCATGTTTTAGTTTACCTTAATTTATTAATGACCATTATATCTAGGTTACCATTGGACCCTTTGATTTAAACAATTATTATTAAATAATTACACAGTTACCTATTGTAACTAAATTCTAAAAATAATAGTAATTTTATAATATTTATTTGTATTTAAATAAATTAGGGATAATAATAAATATAGGTTATTTAATAAATATGAAGATATAATGACCATTATATTTAAACAATAAATTTATTAATAATAATAAATTAGATGCTTCTATTAATAATAAAATCAAGGGTTTGACTTTGATCCTCAGGTCAAAATTAGCCGTTGCAATATAGCCGTTGGAGTCTCTGCACACTCTATTTAATCAAGCTAAACCAGATTAGTTCTTCAACTTGTCCTGACGATGAACCACACTGGTTGGTTCGAAACGCGTCGACAAAAGATTGATTATGTGATTTTGCCGAAGATTATCTAGACAATGTTATGGATCACAGAAGTCTAAATTCCTTAATTGTTGAGTTATCAACTCTTGAGACCACCATGTGGAAACCCTATGATAGATTTGTCACCATGCATATGGTGGTTGTCCATCTATATGGCTTTCAGTAGTGGAGCAGAAGGATTGTCCAAACACTCAAGGACTTACATGCTGCTATCACCCATGTGCAAGAATGGACAATGAGGTATAAGGGAGCCCCACTTCACATTCCAAAGATGATGAAGCTGCAGGTAGAGCTAGATAAAGCAAGGATTGTGATGTTGATCTAGAACTATGAGAAACTCGCCCTGTTTGTCAGCGACATACAGGCTGCATATGCATAGTTGTATAAGAGTTTGAATTTCATGGTGAGAACACACAGGATCCCATAAATCGGTTCCCTCACAGAAGATAATCAAAATAACCAAGCTCGGCTAGAGATTGATAGGTACATGGAGCAACTAAGGTGAGAAGCCACCAAAGGTGACTTGGAACTAAGCGCACAAAACATGTAGAACTACATTGGTTGTCCTATCATGGTCAAGACCATGTTGCACATGCTTCAAGATGAGTTGGACAAAGGTCCCAAAACCATATACCTAGAAGTTATGGAGGCAAGAGTCTGCTGAAAAAGACACCATCAAGTAGTTTTGGGACATCATAGCACAATACCAAGCTTGGTATCATTACGTCACTGAGGAGCATCAAGTGGAGGTTGCCGAGTTGGTCTTTCCCCAAACTTCTAAGTCATAATATTTTATCTTGTTAGGCTGTCTCTATCCTATTTTGTCTCACATGGGTACATGTGGAAAATGTATATTATCTGTAAATATGTTTTATGTGAAATTCCAAGTGTCATTAGTGGAATATGAATAATCATTATTGTAATGTAATAGTTATTTGTAAAGAATTTGAAGAGTCATGAGGGTAGTCAAAGAGTCACAAAGGGGAATGTCAAGGATCATCGCACCATTTGTTATCAATATAACCTCATAACTCATATAATGAGCTTTTAGGAGCCAAGCTTTTGGCTAGGCTTAGGCTTAGAGAAGGCTTAGGAGTATTTTGTTGAGCCTTGGATTCTCTGCAATGTAGAGTGAGCATACTTATTTGGAGGAGTAGATGTTCTTGATTGTAATGTTCTACTATTGGGGCTAGCGACTGTTAATGGTGTATGTATATATGGAACTCTCAATTCTTATAATAATAATTACTGAGCTAGCACACTTTCATGCATATGTTGTTATTATATTTGGACCATTCTGGTTGCTTTAGCGATGTATGTGGTTTAACTTATGAATTTTATTATGAATTGCTTTGTATTAAATTGTAGGAATCTTGTTTAATGCATGTTGTTAGATTAACTGGTCACTTTGTTTTGTGGACTATTCTCCATTTCAGCTTGTGATGTTATTATGCTTGTGTGTTCCTTTCAGGTTGTGTACTATTACAGGCTTCTAAGGGACACACTTCCTTTCCCCTTTCGTGTGTTAGAACCCCCATGAATCTCACTTGACTTGTGGCAAGGTAACACACTTGCTTCAGTCAAAATATATCACACTTTATCTCTCCACGCTACCACAGTCAAGGCATTACACTACCACCTACTGCATGGACTCCTACTCCAAATGGTCTGAGGTCTAGTTAGGACTCCTTATTGGGGATATCCCCTGAAAGTTGGCGGGTCCAACACCGTCAACATTTCTGGTGCTAGAAGGAGGGTCAAATGACAAATTGAGCCCTCAAAGTCTGTTTTGAATCTCTGCACATCATTCATGACTTACATCACAATCTCAACCCCGACATGTTTCTCTCATGCTTCTGATTTCAATGAGTTGGTGGATGTCATAGATGACTTGTCACAACTTAAATATGATGGTGAAATCAGAGAACCCATGTCAATTCACACAATTTCCTTTTTGGGTTTCTATGATAAGAATGAAGTCCCATTGGATGACATTTCCTGTCGGCTATTCACTTACATGTTTGAACGATGCGTTAAGAAATGGTGTCTCACATTTCCCACAACCTCTATACACTCTTTCAATAACATGATCAGAGAGTTAGGATGTTTTTTATTTTGTTATGACTGTAAAGCACTTCATCTAAAAAATTTAAAATTGTAAACAGCGCCTGACGAGTCAATTGCACATTTTTGTGATCATTTCCATCATTCTTGTTTTGAATTTCTAGAAGATGAAGTTAACTAGAAATTTATGAATGAAATATTTCAATATCTTTTTCACACCTCTGAGCATCCACATGAGTTAGAATCTTTTGAACCTCTCCCAACATACCTCGGTGTTAGAGCTTCTAAATCTAAGACAGATAAGGTTGTTGTCCAACGTGACCCTTCATCCCCTTCTAATCAAATAGTTCTATCTCCGCGAGATGAGATGGGAGAAATTGTGAACCTACCTATTGAACTCTCACCATCTCATCCTACCCCACCTGCTCTAGAGTTCTACATAGAGTTGGGCTGCAAGCATGATGTTTGTCACGTAGTCTCATCCCATCGAACTTCGTTCTTCGATTCTGTTGATCCTCCAAATTTTGATATGTTGTGTTCATCTGTTCTCGATTCCACATGTGATGTTCATGATGATCAATTTTTGGATGGAGTTGTTGTTGAAAAGACAACCCACACTATCATTTTTTATGAGTATGTGTGGGAATCTGAGCAAGATGTTGCAGTTAAGGATGACCTCCTTCTGTCCACAACTCATCCGCTTTATCCTGACATCTTCTGTGATTCTACCACTATTGATTCCTCTTATGAAAATCTATCTACTTCGATCATTCAAAGAATGCGCAGGATGTCAATTTGTCATTTTATTGGGGAGATGACAAATATTTCTTCCTGAATCCACTTCATCTCTCATCTTTCATCTCTGAAAACTCAGAGGGTCAAATTTTTTTTTTTCATCAACCCCTCTCTATGATTCGTCAGATCATGAGGATTCCATTGTTCATCTTCAATTTTATGATCATGGTTGTCATAATAGTTTCACTCATTCATTTGATCACGATTCTGGTACACCTACTATTGATATTTCTAAGCCACCGGTCTTTGATGATCCATCTTCTAATGAAGTGGGAAATCCTCAAGCTATCAATGCACTTAAGCCTGAGCTGATGGTTATGTCAGTTTCTCGTATCCTTGAGGTTAGTTCCACTTTTGATCAAAAATCTGTTGAACCTCCCAAGGCTCCTCATCACTCTCATGTTCACATTGAAGATCAATCTAGTTTACAATTTTCACAATCCTCCACCAGAATCACATGCCCCTATTGCTCATGCATTGGAGGAGTCATACATAGTGAGCACTATAGTGAAATGAAAATTTTCCTCTTTCTTCATGTTTGCTCATTTGTCAAGTTCGAAGGGGTGTACATTCTTGTCTTCCATGCACAATGTGACACAACACCATGATATGTATAAAGAGTTCCTTTCATGTTCTTTCAACTTTTTATTTTCTATGGACGAATTTAAACTTCGAACATTATAGTTTGAATTTATTTATAATTCTTATCTATTAATTTACTTGATTATCTTTCTCATCAACCATGCCAATGCCTACATGGGTCAACCAATGCATCGGTGGCTACATTGGAAATATCACATCACATGAGTTAGCCCATGCTCTGCTTAGCTTAGGAGTACGAGTAGTCTTTTCTTTTTTGTTTTCTTCTACTTATTTTGTTTTTCTTCATCTTACTTTTTTTCCTTTACTTGTTTTTTGTTTTATGCATTCGTAGGTTTAGTTCCAAATGAAATCGTGTTTGGCTTCGAGACAAGTAAGGCGAAATACAAGAGGACTTGTACAACTAACAAAATTTAGTTATCTATCCATTTCCTCTCTTTATGATGGTCTTGTGTTTCTTCCAGTTGATGATACACTGATGGAAAATATGTTCATTTCAGAGTGAGTCTTGGTGAAATCACAATGCTTTCACTCTTAACTAGTACCACCTACTCTAATCGATCTTTATATTCAGTTAACCCTTTTCAACTCAGTCAAATAGAGTAAAGTGAGGGGGGAAACCTTAAAAAGTATGTCATAGGTATATATATACATCCTTCCCTGAATGGATAATCTTTTATGCTCTCAATAAGTTAGGATCCCTCTTCCATCTCATGAAATAAATAAGTGCCTATGCACAGTTATTTGAAAAATGAAAAATAAAATGAAAAACTTAAATAAAGGAAAAAGAAGAGAAATGGTTCCTACGTAGAGAGGTGCAGGAATTAACTCAGTCGGGGTACTGTCCAGGCTTGTTGGCAACGAAGAAATGCTTGTGTTCCTGAAGTGACTCCATCGGGGTACTCTTCAGGCCTGCTGGCAGTGGAACAACACCAGAGATGAAACTAAAACTATAAAAACTATATTACTTATGCATCAATATACCCCTCATCCCCAATCAAAACAACTTAGTTGACTTGGCTTGGTAAGTGTGTTGTCGATAAAGGGAAAGGTAGGGACTACATCTTTAAATCAACCTTTTGAATAAGCTATGAGAATCAAATAATCGAAAAATACTTCTGGAAGAGTTAGACTCACTTTACATGAGACAAGGTCTATACAAAGAGTTGGATTTCTACCAGTGTGTCGCCAATGTTGTAGTGGCTACAACCACCCTCCAAAATTTTTCCTATGCTTTGTTTTGGAGCCTCCCTCCTAAATCACAATAGCTCACCTTGCGTTGACCTAGGTACTTTTAATTTGATTGAACTTTATCTTTTTCATGTTGGCTTGTGTTTTCTACTTTATTTAATGTCTAACCCACAAGATGATCTCTTGACTTCGTTTCAATCTGGTTCCAGTATTGCCTCAGTGAAATATGCAATCCTTGAGGGAAACCAACCTTGATCTTGAGAATTTTTCATTCCAAGGCAACAAAGAGCCTTCAACTCGAAAATTGCACAGAGCCAATTAACATCCAGCCTTCAGCTAGGAAACCGCGCAAGGCATGAGAGGTAGCCACGACCACTATAACTAGAAATTGTGCAGAATATTTTCCCTCAGTAGCTACCTGATGCATGAGCCAGTAAGCTTCCCAGTTCTCCCCAAAAATGCTCAATCTCTCTGGGAAATACATTGAAACATTTTCCTGAAAAGAAAAAAATTGAAAAGGTAAAAAGCATCCCTAAAAAATATCAATCTATTTTTAGCAGTCTAGAGGTGGCACTCGAGTTACTTTGGAAACTTCCGCCAAGTGTCGCTTTTCCGCTTGATTTTTTTCCTTCGTGTCATAAACCCTAAATCAACCAAATCTATTTAAACTATTCTACTAGGGCTCATTTACACATTTTATTGGATATCTAGCATTCCCGAGGAGATCAAGGATCCTTTGGCACAATCATTGCATCTTTTTTGGGTAAGTTTTTCTTTTCTAGCCTTCTATAGCTTTGTATGTCACTTTTGTTTGTTTTTCTTGTGAGAGTGTTGTTTTACCCATTTTATTGAATGACCACTGGCATTTTAATTTTTTTTTAGCTTGTAAATTTTTTGTTTTAATTTTTACATTGCCTTTCCTAAGTGTTGCATGAATTACCTATTTTTTGCACTATCGGTCACTGTTGTGGCGACTTTCTCCACACGCTTCATTTTTCTTCAGTTTGATTGATTCCTACGCTCATTTTACTTGCATGCATCATAATTCACTAAAAACTACACCAAACATCATTCAATCCTTCAAAACTGCATGATTTCTCACTTCCTTTGGGTAGATCTAGGATTCCTTAACCGAGATCTTATCTTCCCAAGCCTGCCATGTGAATTTATGGAATTCGGGACCTCAGCCTTTGCTTCTAGAATTGTCGAAAGGTTGCCCGGGTTTGGATCCCACTTCGCATTGCGTAGTTCGAAGAGCAAGCCCCGAACCTTGGCAACAGAGACTGCACAATGTGTTGGCTCACCCGACCTAACCCAGACTGAACTGCACGTTGTGTAGTTCCATTCAGCAAGACATCCCCACTGACTCCTTGGACTGTGCAATGCACAGTTCCAACTGACATTTAGTCACCTCTGTGAACCAAGATTACACAATCCTTCCCAGTAGTTTCCCAGTTTGTTGCTTGGTCTATTATTGAAGTGATTTTAGTTTCAAGCTAACATTGGCATGCCATGAGTGTCCTCTTTGTCACTAGGTATAGTAGTTGTTGAGGAAATCTCCAATAGTTACAGGTAACATGGCTTCCAAGAGAGTTGCATGAAAGGATATTGTCAAGAGTAGCACTGTGGAAACAATTGAGCTTGTGTCAGTGAATTTTCCAATCTATACATACACTCAACTGTTCATTGAGAAGGGCATGAGGTTATCATGGAATGAAATCAAGGAGATATTTGCAGTGGACTTCAAGGAAGATATAGAGGATCGACAAGTTTATATCAATGTCCACTAGTCAGACTTATATAACGTTGCAAGCAGGTACCCCACCTTCCTATGTGCATACATCATCAACTAGATTGTCTCACACACAGATCTAAAGACTATGACATTGAGCAATCCCAATAGTATAAAACTTTCCAACTTCAGGGTGGAGAGCTATAAATAGAGGTATCATTTGCCTTTACCCATGAAACAAATGGATGCACTTTTCTATTCCACCCACAACTTTGTGAACACCATAGATATTGTAAATTTCTAGGTGAAAGAGTTGTCAAAATTCAAAGCGACACATAATCATGTTAATAAGACAAAGTCACTAAGGAAGGCCTACCAGTTCTTTATCATCTTGGCATGTTGATTATATGGCCGAGAGAGCATGAAGACCTTTTCAGAAAATTAGGTGGTTGAGTTAGACTAGTTAGTGAATGATGGAAGGCCATTGAACTAGTCGGTTCTATTGGCTCTTTAGTTGAAAATACATGTGACTAGCGCCCCGAATCCGCTCAATGATGATCAAGCGAGATTCCACATGTATGCATATTTACTTGATGCAATTTGCACCCAACATCGGTTTCCTGGCATGCATTGGACATGAACACCAAAAGGGATTTCCATCAACATTTATTGCAAGTTACTTTCTGAATGAAGCTACCGAGGAGTTATGGCGATGTTTACTGACCATTTCAACATCCCATTGTAAAAGTTTATCTTTGATCATGATCCACCTTTCATGTCCCAAGAAGCGATGGAGGAAATACTTAATATTGCAGATTGGTATGCCTTACCCAGTGGCACCTTCATCGGAGTACTTCACAGAGAGAAGCCTCTACATGTTCTACCAAGATATGTGACATACATGCTGGTCATGCAGGAGGTTGCATATCATCTCTCCACAGGGTTATCAATAAGAGTGCATAGGAATAAGAAGGCACCATGGATTTCCCTTCCTTTGTAGATCAGATTGTATGAGATTAAGAGCTTGAAAGATTTGGATGCGAAATTAATGGAAATAGTGGAGTTTGAATTTGGCACCAAAGACTTCGATCCGTATGATCCCCATGGTATTTGCAAGAACCACTGTGTGAGGGTTTACTGTCCATGGATCCACATGGCATGTCATTGGGAAGAGGAGGACCCTTGGGGATATTGTTACAACTACTCTAAGATCAATTAACTGATCAGTATAGCCACAACATGGAAAGCTGCTCTGCAGGCAGTAGCACCATAGGAAGAAAAAACAATAGAAATAATATGCAACAAACTGATGCAAGAGAAGGCTAAGAGGAAGATTTTCGAGAACCTAGAGGCTGAGAAAAGCTACAAGTTCAGAGAAGATCCTCTCATTGAGAAAGTAACTTTGGCAGTGAAGGAAAAGAGGCAACGATGCATAAAGAGGGTAGAGCGGAGGAAGAAATAAAAACAAAGGTTGGATGAAGAAAACATGAAACTGTAGGAAACAGAGAAGAAGTTGAAGGAAGAGCGAGAGCTAATAAGGAGAGAGAGGGAAGAGAAGAAGAAACAGGAAGAAGATGAAAGGCAAGGCGTGATGACAGATCGAACTCCACCCATATAGGTTGAGGAGTTAGAACAACCAGTAGCCAAATAAGAGGGTGAAAAGATGTAGGATCGCGAACTTTCTCAACAGATGGAGCACTTGATCAAAGTGAAAGATATGATTTTGGCAGATGAACCACAAGATCAAGACATTGACCTCATCCCGCAAGCACCCAAGGTCACCCTCAGTCTCAACCACCTCTAGTGTCAGAGCTAGTCCCGAGTGAGCAAGGAGAGGTTTCCCTCCTTGATGATGATCCAGTGATGGATGTGTATAATATATCATTTGACTAGTTGCAAAATAAGTTTGTATAGGTGCGAAGAATGAATTTCTCAGATGATCACGCATCACTTGCATTTATGAAGGAAAGGGTGATAGTTTCAGATGTCAAAAAGAATCCAGTTTCCATGGTCGATGCAACCTTGGGTTATGTAGAATCCATGAGCTCAAATGTCAATCTCATGTTAGTAGAGAATGAACAAATGGAAAATAACTTACAAGTGGTCAGGTAGAAGTCAGGATAATCCGTAGGTTGACACTGGTAGAGATTAGGAAATAAATACTCGTTGAAGTATCAACTCTTGAGGCCACCATGTGGAAACTCTATGACGGATTTGTTATTGTGCATAAGGTGGTTGTACATCTATATGGATTTTAGCAGCAGAGTAGAAGGATTGTCCAAAATATCAAGGACATACATGCTACTATCGCCCATGTGCAAGAATGGATAATGAGGTACAAGGGAGCGTCACTTCACTTGCCAAATATGATGAAGCCAGAGGCAGAGATATACAAAGAAATGATCCATATGTTGATCCAAAACTATGATTAGCTCACCCCATTCGTTAGCGACATACAATATTCATATGCACAGTTGTATAAGAGTTTGGATGTCATGGTGAGAATGCAGATGATATTGTTAATAGATTCCCTCACTGAAGCTAAGCGCAAGAACCAAGTCCAGAATCTAGATAGAGATCAACATGTACATGCAGCAGCTAAGGCGAGAGGCCACCAATGATGACTTGGAACTGAGTGCACAAAACATGCAGAAGTATATTGTTGATCCTGTCATGGTCAAGACCATGGTGCACATGCTTCAAGATGAGTTGGAAAAGGATTTCAAAACCATATACCCAGAAGCTATGGAGGCAAGAGTCCACTATCAGAAAGACACCATCAAGCAGTTTGGGGACATAATAACACAATACCAAGCTTGGTATCAATACATCACCGAGAAGGATCAACTGGAGTTTACCGAGTTGGTATTTCCCCAAACTTTTGAGTCATAGTGTTTTGTTTTGTTAAGCTGTCTCTAGCCTATTTTGTCTGACATGGGTACATGTGGAAAATTTATATTATTTGTAAATATGTTGTAAGTGAAATTCCAAGTGTCATTAATGGAATGTGAATAGAAACTATTGTAATGTAATGAGTTATTTGTAAATAAGTTAGAGATTCATGAGGGTAGTCAAAGAGTCACAAAGGGGATTGTCGAGGGTCAACCCACCCTTTGTTATAAATAGAACCTCATAACTCATAGAATGTGATTTTAGGAGCCAAGATTTTGGCTAGGCTTAGTCTTAAAGAAGTCTTGGAAGTATTGTGATGCGCCTTAGATTATCCACAGCGTAGAGTGAGTATACTTATTTGGAGGAGCAAATGTTATTGACTATAATCTTCCATTATTGGGGTTAGTGGCTGTCAATGGTGTATTTATGGATGGAACTTTCACTTATAATAATAATTATTTAGCCAGCATGATTTCATGCATATGTTTTTATTGTATTTGGATTATTGTGGTTGTTTTAGGAATGTATGTTGTTTAACTTACACAATTTCTTATGAACTAATTTATATGAAATTGTATGAATCTTGTTGAATGTGTGTTGTTGGATTAACCCATCACTTTGTTTTGTGGACTATTCCGCATTTCAACTTGTGATGTCATTTCGCTCGTTTTCCTTCTAGGTTGCGTACTATTACATGCTTCTAAGGGACACACTTCACTTCCCCATCCACGTGTTAGAACCCCCATGCATCTCACTTGACTCTTTGTAAGGTCACACACTTGCTTCAGTCTAAAGTTATCATACTTATCTCGGCGCCCTACCATGGTCAAGGCATTACACTACCATCGACTGCTAGGACTCCTACTCCAAAAGGTCTAGAGTGTAGTTAGGACTTCTTACCAGGCAGATCCCCTAAATGTTGGTGGGTCCAGCATTGTCAACACCTCTATAAAGTCTAGAGGAAATTCATTGAAATGAACCTCTCGCTTAGTCCTCAAAAATGTGAATTCTTAATGAATGCAAGGACCGTCCTTGGCCATTCAATATCTCAAGAGGGAATACAATTGGACCCAAACAATATTTCCATCATCAAAAGGGTCCCTACTCCTCAAAAGTAGAGGGATGTTAGGAATTTCTTTGTCTTATAGGGATATTATAGGGGTTTTATCAGGGACTTTAGTAAATTGGCTTCACAATTATTTGGATTTTTGCCCAAGAGCTTGAAATTCTATTGGAGAAATAGCTACCAAGAGGCCCCTGAGATTTTGAAAGAGAAATTAACCACTGCAACCATACTTAGGGGCCCAAATTGGATTCTGACCTTAAATATCAATGCTAACACATCTGAAAAAGTTGTGGGGGAAACATGGTAAGTTACCCTATGCCATTTACTTCATTAATAAAAATTTGTCAAAGGATGAACTGAACTACATTGTAACTCAGAAAGAACTCTTAGTTGTTGTACACTCCTTAAACAAATTTAGACGCTACATCACTGGATACCAAAATTTTGTGCATACTGGTCATGCAACTATTAAATATTTGATGAATAAGCTTGATGTGAATTCTAGAATCATTAAATGGTTTCTATTGTTACGACAATTTGATTTAACTATCACTCACAAGTCAGGAAAAGAAAATGTAGTTGCAGATTTTTTGTCTAGACTTACTTTGCATACAGGAGATGAAGGGATGGTCGATGATCAGTTTCCATATGAGCAACTACTAATTTCTATCTCAGTCCTCTCTCCATTTTTCCCTAACATATCCAACTACCTAGTTGCTGCAAAATTTCCCCCAAATATGTGATCTAGGGAGAAGAGAATAATTGTAAGTAAAAGCTCCCCTTTCACTTGGATTAGGGATAATCTCTTCAAGATGGGACTAGATCAGATCTTAAGGAGATGTCTCAGGGAAGAGCAAGTCCCTGAGATCCTCTCGGCTTGTCATGATGGTCCCTGTGAAGGTCATATTTTTGTTAATATAAGAACTTTCAAAGCTCTACAAGTTGTCTATTATTGATCCACTCTCCACCAAAACGCAAGAAGGTATACCTGTAGATGTGATCAGTGCTAGAGGATGGGAAAACCCACACCCAAGGATTAAATGCCTCTATAAACATAGGTGGCCTTTGAAAGTGGGGCATGGATTTCATTAGGCCAATTGATCCACCATCTAGGCAGAAAAGGTACATCATTGTGTACATTGATTACTTGACAAAGTGGACTCAAACAAAGGTTGTCAAGGTAACAACAAAGGAGAAAGTGGATGAGTTATTAAAGGAAAATATCTTCTACAAATTTGGGTACCCCAGGGAGATAGTCAATGATCAAGGAGCACAATTCACATTGCATGTGATCGTGAATCTCTTAAGGAAACATCATATCAAAAACATAACATATACTACCTATCACCCTTAAGAAAATGGGCAAGTAGAGGTTACAAATAGGGCATTAGAGATCATCCTCACCAAGGTTGTGAGCAAAAATAGGAGATATTAGGCAGAAAAATTAGTGGAGGTCACTTGGGCCTATAATGCCACTTGGAAGACAACTATTGGGTTCACTCCATATGATCTAGTTTATGGAAATAAATCTCTACTTTCTATTGAGTTTGAGTATAATACTTTGAGAATGGCAGCCCAATTGGACTTATATTTCACCAAAGCATAGCAAGAGAGGCTACTCCAATTGAATGGATTTGATGAGTTCAGAATGCAGGCCCGCCTGCACACTAAATTTATACAATCGTAAAGGAAGGCCTTACATGATAAGAATATCAAGGAAAATGTTTTTCAAGAAGGGGATTGGGCATTATTATATGATTATAGGTTTAAATAGTTCAAAGGAAAACTGATGAAAAGACGCTTAGGCCCATACCTGATAGAGAAATGTCATGACAATGGAGCCATTCAAATTAGGACCATTAACGAGGAAGGTATTCCCTTGATTTTTAATGGGTACAGGTTGAAGGTATACAAAAACCCTATGTCTAAGGAAGAATTCATCAGTACAATTAGTAGAGAAGTTAATGTGATTGGAAGTGTCATAAATTCCAATCCACAACATTTCTAGAAATGAAAAAAAGAAAAAAGAAAAAAGGGAAACAGAAAATAAAATCCCTGGATGAAAACCTTTATGAGGCATATGAGGCTAACTCTTGGGTTGAAAACCTCTCCGAGACAGCCCAGGAGAGAAATAAAAGAGATAAGAAAAGTAATAAGGATCCATGGGTGAAAAAATCTCTTGAGGTGCCTAGGGAAGGCATAGAGGTTGAAAAACTCCTCTGAGGCAAGTTATGTGTATCCAAAATAGAACAAATACAGGAAATGTATCTACACCATGTCTGCTAATTTTTTTTGTCATTTTGCAATATTAAAAACAGTGGCGAATTCCATAGCTAGAGGACCAACAGTCTCAACATTCTCTTCACTCCTCCATCTATCCACTTCATATCCATCATCCACACTCATGTGATCAACCCTCTCCACCATCCCATTAGCCCAAAATTCAAGTTTCAGCCCCTCTCTGGATTGTTATAGGAAGGACCTTATATGCTACATAAAGGTCTTGTAGTGCTATAGGAGGGTTTTGAAAAGATATAGGAGGGAGATTTCAAGAAAAGGAAAACCTAACATGACATTGAAAAGGATGAATAAAATTCCCCCACCATGGTCCACCATCCATCCATCACTAAAATCCGTCCACTCTATCTTACCCCTGCTAAATTTATTTTTGGATAAACACATATAGCACATCCTCTTTATTTCTACAAATCTATACCACTCCTTCAAAGTCCTAGCATTTTCCTCAAAACCTTTTACATCTTCTCTCATCACCCCTATGCAGCTTCAAGACCCCATAGGAATAGGAAAGGACTACTACAAGAAGAAAACCTCCTCCTATAGTAGCCTGTGCACACATCATAGAAAACAATAATATTGTTTTTTATTATTAGTAGGGGGGTGATGAAAACTTATAAGGCCACTCTGTAATAGTCATATCACTCCCAACATGACTCTCCACTAGCAACAACAACTTGGACATCAACAAGGTACCTTCACCCACAACAAGAAAAACAATCAAATATCATGAGAAGCAATGAAGAAATACATAGGAAAGAAACACGTTAGGTCAACCCCCTTGATGCTAATAATGTGGTCCATCTCTAGCATGCAAATCCATGCATCGATTAGGTCATGAGGTAGGCACAGGTATGGGAAACTCTCACCTCCTCCCTATGTGTAAACAACAAAAATGTGTAAATGTCGAGAGGAGATGTTTTAATAAGCTAGAGGTGGCCAGTCTGTAATAGGCATATCACTCCCAACATGACTCTCCACCAGCAACAACAACTTGGACATCAACAAGGTACCTTCACCCACAACAAGAAAAACAGTCAAATATCATGAGAAGCAATGAAGAAATACACAGGAAAGAAACACGTTAGGTCAACTCCCTTGATGCTAATAATGTGGTCCATCTCTAGCATGCAAATCCATGCATCAATTAGATCATGAGGTAGGCACAGGTATGGGAAACTCTCACCTCCTCCCTATGTGTAAATAACAAAAATGAGTAAATGTCGAGAGGTGATGTTTTAATAAGTTGGAGGTGTCCAGTTAACTTGGGCACCCTTGGCTTGTAAACTAAAGTGATCGTAAGAACTCATGCAACATGGAGGTGTCACATCAGTTGAGTTGGGATCAAAAAGAGTGGGTGGTGATTACGAGGAACACGGGAATAATTAATCCCCCCGGACAATGATTCGAAATAGGAAACCTCGCCTGACTTCTAGGCCACCACAACGATCCAAGACTAAGACAAAAAGGGCATATTATGTACTTAGGCTTGAATTATTTTACATAAACTCTAATTTCAAAAACATTTAAGGAGAGAAGGAGATCAAGGTGTGATCGAGGAGTTTCGAACCCTATTCTGCCATTGCTATAGGAGGGACCTATAGGAAATCTTGCAACTACTAGAGGAGGGTCGAGAGACTGTTACAGGGAGACGAAAAGGGTGAAGGAATGTTACAGAGGGTCTAATTGGTCTCCAAATTGTTACCTTCATCCTAGACCACTTGATAAAAAGTAAGTGCCATCATCTCCTTCATCCATCCATAAATTGTATGCAAGGTGCATTTGAAATTCTATAGGTAGTAGAAATCAAATTGTGAAATTGAAATATCTTTTCGAGTGATAGAGTAGAGGGAATGTAGGAAAGTATCATCAAAAAGGAATTTCAACTCACTACTACCACTGAATTATACACCAAATTTATTAAAATAAGTATTTCTCATTCACTTAGATGAAAACATAGAGAAGAGATGGGGGAGGATTTAACAGAAGGGATCCCTCAGATACCAAAAGAATCCATCTACACCCCCTTGTGGTAGACATTTTTAGAAGAGACCAGTGGATAGGATTCTTTTAGATGTTGAAAGGTAATGATGATGAGATTTCCTTTGAATTTTCCATGGCCCTGAACTCATAAACAAAAGATAGCGCCACCACTATGGTGAGGGAATAATCTATCTCACTCAGCCATGAACTAATTAGCAAAGTGACAACCCTACATCTAGGGATCAAATGGGGCATAGAAGAAAAAACGACCAATGCCACTACTAAAAACAAATTCTTCACTTCCATTGAAAAACTTATCAAGGACAAGAATGTAGTTAGGAGGGAAAGCCTACCTTATCATTGGGATGAGATGCCCTATCATTTCCTAAACTACATCTTAGGTGAGGGAAGGTTGACTGTGGTCTATTCCTACCATTTTATATTACTTCATGAACTCAAATTTCAATAAGAATTGCCTCTATCTCAAACAATTAGTGTTCCATACTTCCTCCTACATTCCATCAGGGACATGAGTCAAAACGTGAGAGAGGGAAAACACCAACACCTAGGCCACCAAGACCTCATTCAACTTATAATGGTGGATGCCTTGAAAAATTTGAGAGTCTTTGTCCTTTGGTCCAAATTCCTAGACATATATAGAGAGACCTTCATTGACACATAGACCCTCATACTAGGTGAGACCCCAATCTCTAGTTTTGGAGGAACAGAAGGGAAAATAAAGGAATAAGAAGAATGGGCAATGAAAGGAGAGGAAGAAGCGGTAGGGCCAGAAGAAGAGGAAAAATAAAATTTAAGATGAAAATAGGATAGTGGAAGAACGAAAGGAAGGGGTAGGAAAATAACAAGATGAAGAGGAAGAGGGGGGAAACAAGAAACTTCAAGTCCCGAGAAGACTATTGAGCCTAGATAATTAGAGATATCCCCAAAGAAAGAAATTTTTGTCTCCATGACCCACTGAAAAAGTGGTAGCTACAACTTTATCTACCTTGAACACGTCAGTCAAACCTAAAAGGAAGAGACAAAGGAAATCCCCCGTATAATTTAATACCAAGCAAAGAACCAGGATAAAGAAATGGAAGCCACAAAGTCCCAAAAATGCCCCTATCACAATTGAAGAATCCCCAATCAAGAAAGAGGAGGTGGGTCTCACTAAAAGAAAAATTGAAGAGGTAACCTCTCCAAAATCTATAACAAAGAGTCCTGTAACATATGTAAGGAGGCCTACCACCAGATCAACCTCCTTCAAACAACGCAAGACAATTACCACCCTCCAACAAGAAGAAAAGGGGAAGCTACAGGAGGGGCATAGTATGCTATAGGAAAAACACAATGTGCTACAATAGGAGTAGAGGATGCTAAAGGAGGGACACAATGAACAACAAGAGGGGTAGAAGGTGACACAACAACTACAAGAGGTATAAAATTCCCCAAAATCATTTGAGAAGAACTTCCCAAAGCTACATGAGCCTAGTCGACAACCTAGCTTAAGCTCCTATTATAAATTCATTGAAGGAGGGAGAGTTATTCCTCAAAAATTTGTAGTCTGACTTTTCTTTGAGCTAGAAGCAGAAAGAGGAAGAACCCATAGATGGATGCAAATTTCTAAGTCTAAAAAGGTGGAATATGTGGGTCTCATGGAAGAAAAGGTCCTTGAAATGGGAAAATAATTTAGCGGGCTAAGAGAAGGGAGTCCACAATGAAGGAGCAACAACAAGAAGAAAATAGGTGGTTGAGGGTGAAGTTGTAGAAGGAATCTCAACTCGCCATAATGGAAAGTGTCTCCATGGAAGCATTTCAATGCAAAAGACCATCCAAGTCTTATGCACTCTTTCTCATAGAGCAGTGGCTGCAATTCGAAATCAAGACCTTGGCACAACATGTGTCTATGCCATTTCAAGATTACAAACAATTCATTGAATTTTGCAACAAGGTTAGCATAGAAGGCAAAGAAAAATTGACTGAGTTCCGCATTCATAACCTCACCTTGAATGATAAAAATATTTTGGATCCCAATGCAAAATTGGGGGATACACAACTGATGGCCCTAGTATCCTAGATGACTCATAAGGAGGCAAGAGTTGAGGAAGTAAAGAGAGTAATGAAAAAGGAAGAAAATGAACCATTATATATCAAGGAAGATCTACTAAGCCCAGTGACTGTCATTGGCAATCATACTATCATCTCCAATGATGCTGACCTAGCACCCAAATATCTTGCCACCCAGGAATAAGTCTTCTCACATTTTTAAGACACACTTAGGTTGTTATGGACATAAAGCTAGCAAGCCTCTCAGAGGAGATGGAATGCCTTACCCCATAGTCTCTAGACCAGGGAATATCAGCCTCCTCAAAAGCTGAAAAATACATTGGAGAGGACACCCCTGTATAAAAGAATCATGCAAAGATGAAAAGCCAATTGGATTAAACTCAAGCTCAGTCCACCCTTGTTGCTAGGCCTAGAGGAAGGAAGAAATGAATCATACGAAAAGAAGGAGTGGATAGAGATAGAAAATAATGCAAGATTCTATCCCCAAGAAGGAACAACATATGAGGAACCTTGGGATGTTAGGGAGGCCACCAAGGCCATGAAGGACATCAACGTAGATGACTGAGCTTCTCTGAGGATGAGAAACAGTTTTAGTAGGGGGTGATGATGAGGCTCATCAATAGTTACATCATAAGGTTCATAATTCCATCCTCTAGCTTTAGAAATGTCCCTTTATGACATTTATTTACAATTTTTGTTATATTATTCTTAGTGAGACGGGTAAAATATGTTTTGCTATATCATGTGGCATAATATGGTTTAAATGTAGGAAATGGAGCATTTTTTAGATGATTTCAATGCAGAGCTTGGAGTATACAACATGGAGAGATTCTAGGAGGTTTTCCACCTCTTTAACTCCCTCAATCAATGGAAATCACCACACTCTCTCTCATCAGCTCGAGGTCATTGGAAGCCAAGCAGGATGAGGTCATTGGAAGCCAAGTAGGATGAGGTCATTGGCAGTAAAGAAAGTGTAGCTAAAGAGGATCAAGATCCACCCTTCTCATGTTTTGGGAGACAAACATTCCTATTTTCTAGGGAGATGTTAGTAGCTAACCTGTTGTATAAATAACATGTCAAAGAGCTCATTAGGATTCAAACTTTCTTTTCATCTAGGAAGCTATTGAGCTTAAGAACTTGATAATGTTATTTTTTACTAGTTATGTGATGTATTTGACACGGATGCAATGATAATGAGATTTTTCTTATTGGTTAATCACTCAGTTAGTTCGAGAGGGCTAAATCTCTTGGGTTTGGGCACATCCTCAGTGGCTTACGTCCCTCTTATGTATTGGTATTTATTTTTAGCTTATATTGCTTATTAGTTTTCTACATTTCATTAGAACATAACCCATCAAAAATATTGTGATTGTAAGCTCTATCTCATCTCTCTCATGGGAGAATGAATGGGAGAATCTACAATCACCACACAAAAATGCTATTTTTAAGATTTCCTGGAAGAAGGTCTATATTAGACATCTTGGTTTGCATATGTTTACTATAGCTTAGGTGTTGATTTATTGACTAGATAAGAGTTTTTGGCATAGATTAGATGGTATTTAAATTCAACTCATATTTTCCACCATTAGTTATTTTATTTTGTCAATGATAAAAGAGTATGTGCATGTGATGTTGCAGGGTTGTTTGGATCTGAAGGAAAGGGGGATTTTACCATATCCATCCTTCACTTCTTCGTCGTCTTTAATGAGTCCCAAAATTTTGTTCTTGAGCTCATTCCCCAAGGTCACCGTAAGCAAATCTACTAGTTCAAGATAAACCTTCCTAAGGTGTTGAGATTGGCTATGGGTATTGTACACATTTCATCCATCTACCACAACCTCCATCCAGCTTACCATTCCTTTAACTCATCATTACTACCTCCTAAACCTTCTCAACATCTTTCCTATAGCATTACAGGCCTTCTGGTAGCAATATAGGGCACCTGTAGCAGCTTCCTATAGCATGCCTGTAGCAGCCTATTTCACTGTCTTTTTTTACCTATGATGAAAGTTTTACTTAGTTTAGAAGTAGGTTGACCCCTAGATGCGACTACATGATCAAGGGAAACACCTAGGCCACTCCAACCATTCTTTTCATCAATTGCAAAATAGAATAGCATTAATTTCTTTATCAGAGATTTAGCAAAAATAAAACATTGATTTATATGTAAGTGTGAGCTAGATAGATGATGCATGAAATCTTGAGTTATGATTTGGTAGGTTAGTTTCCTATCTACAAGCGGATTTGGTAGCTAGATGGTTGACTACAAGATAGGTTAGTTCCCTTTATGCAAGTAGTGTAGCTCTTGTCTTTACATGAATTGATCCAGTAGCATTTACAAGTTAATAACATCTACAAGTTGAGGTTTAAAAAGAATTTTCATTTTTTTCATTAGAGTTAGCTTCTGAATTTCACCTTCATTAATTAATTTCCTTCTAATTTAGTAGAAAGAATGGCCTTGGAGCACTATTGTTCAAATTTCCTAGTTGAGGGTGCCATGAGTAGAATCCCATCTCATGTGTATATAGAAATGTCACCTTCAAGTTTGTACGAAATGTTGGGTTGTGTTATATTCTTTCCATGACTAGCCCACATAGTTAACTGGGGGGTTAGAGGGGGGGCAGAGCCCCCACCTTTGTTGTGCTGATTGTGTATCGGGGGGCTCACAGGGGTTTGAGGGGTGCAGGTAACACCACTCTAAGGGGTTCGGGGCAGCGCCCCAAAAAATTTTGTTTTGGACCCTATGTTAGGTTGCACAGACCCACCAATGGTTTTGTGCATGATTTTCGCACATGGTTTTGGACACGATGGTTTTCGGTCCATGGTTTTGGACGTGATGGCTTTCGGTCCATGGTATTAGATGCTTTGGCATGTATAAATATGTATTGTAACATTGAAAGGAACATAATGAAAAATCAAGTTGGTAGTCCCGATTTTTGGATCTAGGGGAAAATCTCTGTGTATATGTGTTTTATGTGTTATGCTCTTGCATTGTTTATTTTCTGTGTTTTTAGAATTCGTATGCAGGTAATTTTTGTACGGGGTTAAAACCTACATGAACCCCGGTTTGATAAATAGAGTTGAGGAACCCATACGAGTTGCAACACTTTTGGTGCAATATCAGGGCTCACCACCCACCTCCACTAGTGACCTCCGCTAAAAACATATTTTTGGGCTATTTTTATAGGGACCTCTGTAAAAACCTCCTTTAGAATGTGTTTTACTTGTATTGAATTGTTTTCTTTCAAGTAGAGAATCGTTCATAATAAAATAAAACCATAACCTTAAATGACTTAGAGGTGACACATGAATAAAAGGATGTGTTTCCAGATGAGATTCCTAGATTTCCACCTAAGAGAGACATTGAATTCTCCATTGAGCTGATGTTGGGGGCCACACGAGTGTGTAAATCATCCTACAAAATGAGTGCACCAATGTTAATGGAATTAATTAAGGATATATCAGACTGAGTTTTTTTCCACGGGGAGCACTAGTTTTATTTGTGAAAAAGAAGGATGGTACATTTATATTATGTATTTACTACATGAAGTTGAATAAGTTAACAATTAAAGAAAAATATCCACTACCTAGAATCGATAACTTATTTGATCAAGTGAGAGGGGCCACATTATTCTATAAAATAGATTTAAGGTCTAGATACCATCAATGAAGGTCCAATGCTTAAAGGACAAGATATTCCTAAAACAACTTTCAGAACTAGATGTGGGCGCCGCGAGTCCACTGTACTTCCATTTGGACTTATGAATGCACCAACTACTTGTATGTCCTGGATGAATAATATTTTTAGTTAGTATTTGGATAAATTTGTGTTTATGTTTATGGATGATATTATAATTTATTCTAAGATGTTGGAGGAACATGTACAACACCTAAAGATAGTGTTACCAACACTTAGGGAACATCAACTTTACACTAAGTTTTGTAAGGGTGAATTTTAAGAGGACAAAATATAGTACTTGAGGCATGTAATCTCTATGGATGGGATAGCTATGGATCATTTATAATAAGATTTTAATAATATTTATTATATATGGATCATGAATTTTATTTTTATTTTAAATGAAAATCATATTCTACAAATGCTCAAAACACATAATAAATAAATAGCATTGTAGTTAAAGACTATTTCTTTATTACAATCTTGTAATAATTATTATTATATATGTATTATGATATTTGATTTTAGTTTAGATAAAAATAAAAAAATTCAAGTGTTCATAGCACATAATAAATAAATACCAATGTAGGTGAAGATTATACCAACAAGAATACAATTAGATAATTAATGTACATATCATTTGTTACCATTTAAAAAATAATAGTTAACATTTCTTCTTTTTTCTTTATTTCTTTTTAGTTCTATTTTCACCTACTTAAAGAAGAATCCATAATTGCAACTTGTAATTGAGAATGAAAGAAATCAAGATTAAAAGAGACCAATTCCTTATGAAAATCAAAGGTGTCAATTTCATGAAGTCACATCATTCCTCTCTGATGTACAATAATTACTATCCTAATATCCATTTTTTTGTTTTATCATTGAAGACAAGATATGGTTCCCTAAATCATAATCATGGAGAATTGTTACTATCCTTAGTTCTTGATAGTTGTTTGTTGAATTTCGTCATTCTTTTCCTCACCTTCATCCAATGGAGTTGTCCAACATTTTTTAAATATTTAACTTCCTTTTTCATGAAATATGAATTCATGCATGAGCATAAGAACCTTGTAGATGTATTAAAATATGATATATCCTATATCCATTGTATTCTTATGTACTTGAGTCTACCTGAACTTTTTCTATTTGAGAATCGTTTTGTCTAGAAGAGGCTTACTTTGGCTGACCTCGACATAAACATGAGCATATGTGCATAAACCCAATATAGGTGAATTTGTTTTAACTTAATTATCCAAAGTATTACAATTTTCCTCCATAGATGGTAAGAACAAAGTTGGAAAATCATCCTAAACTGACATCCAGGTTATTGACATAAATCTTGGATCCAATTCTGAACCGAGTTATGAAATTATTCACTCTTTCCCAAACTCCTTAAACTTGCTTATAATCTACATGATAAAGAAAAATGTACTATATATAAAAAAATCCATTGGATCAAAGAGATATCTCACAATGCTTTCTCTAAGCCTAATAGATCCTATGGTATAAATCTAAAGAACGAATCCAATAACCATTAAATCTATAAATAACAACATTTGATTCATTGTTTAATGTACTTGACCGACACTTGACATCGTGATCTTCAACAATGGCTCCTATTCTACTTTATTCATTATATAAGTAGTAAAAATAAAGCTAAAGAGCGCATTTCAAAGATATTGACTTTAAAGTTAAAAAGTCCCCATCACCAATCCTCAATGTAACCATAATACCAAATAAATCATTAAATTTCTCATACATTATACTTAAATCAGATAAATAAATATTTTGATTCTTTCTTTACAAAATGAGACATCACATGTACAATTATCTTTTATAAATTATAAACTTTGATTATTATTTCAAATATACAATTGAAATAGTAAAAACAATTATTAGTAAAAATTTTCTTTATCATCTTTCCAAATTTATTTTTATCTTTTATAATAATAATTTTAGTGGAGGGGAACTATGGGAATGGTGGCTCTTAGAAGCTAGGGTTGGAGTTGAGGATAGGGTTTTGGACTCAAGGTTCCATGGTGGGGAGCGCAGGGGGGAGTGTTGCTCCCTCCTATAGTCAAGCAGTCATAGAAGGAAGTAAGGACGTGGGAAAGAAGCATTTTAAAACACCTCTGGAGAAGATTTCAGAATCACGAAGCCAAGGGACATCTGGAAGATGCGGACATCAAGATCGGGAAGGGAACGAATAGGAAACAAGTAAAGAAAAGGAGAATGGAGGTAGTAGTGAAAGACCGGCTTCCATAAGGATAACCGGGGTCTGCAAACCCAATCGGGCATTATTCCTCGGGTTGTATTGAGTGACCCAGCGATACAAGCACATAGGGATCATATGACGGAACATGCAATCATATTCAAGTTCATGGGGTTATGGCCGAGGGAGAGGGTGTTACACGTCTGGATAAGGAGCCATTGGAAGCCAAACGGAGAAATACATTTACATCTGGCTTCTAAGGGATTTTTCACAGTAGTGTTCACAAGCCTAGAGGACAAAGACTAAGTGTTTGAAGGGGGGGCCTATTTCTATGCTACGTCAGGACTCTACATGCGGCCATGGATGATGAACTTTGTCCTGGAACGTGAAACATTAACATCAATACCAACTTGGATCAGACTATACTCCCTTCCTTTGGATTATTGGCTACCAGAATCTTTGGAAACCATGGGCAACAAGCTGGGGCATTTTCTAAAGATCTCAGAGTTAACTCTGAAAGGAAGATATACCTCCTTTGCCCGAATATGTGTGGAAATGGATCTATCTAGAGCCCTTCCAAAAGCGTTAATTTTAGAAGTATATTATGAAGAATGGGTGCAGACTGTGGACTATGAGCACATACCATTTAGGTGTCGCAAATGCCATGAACATGGAAATCTATATAGAGACTGCCCCACAATCAGTAGGGAAGGTAACCAGAAAACCATTGTGGAGAGAGATCATGAGGGTTTCACCAAGGTCGGGAGCAAAGGGAAAGGGGGAAAACTTCCACACAAGAAGGTAAATGAGGACAGACATACAAGACACAACAGCTTCAAGATCCTGGAAGAAGAAGAGGGGAACAAGGAGACAGTCCAGGACACGGAGAACGTAACAAAGGAGTTGGATAAGGTAACTGACATGGAGGAAATCACAGTAAAAAACCAAAAAAAGGATGATGATCTACAAAGCTTGATGGAGATCAGTAGGGACCAGAAGATGACTCCAAGTTAAGTGGGAACAAAGGACCATGAGCTACAAGAGATTCTGGATAAGGAAAATCTAGATCTAGAGAAATTTTTGGAACAAGGAAAAAAAATAGGTGTGGGCTCCCTGCCAAAAGAGGATTATGACAGAGTACAATATCTCTTTCTATGGAGGTCAAAAGAAAAGGGAGTTGGAGTCAAAAGAAATCATGAAATCTAGGAGCCAAGTGGGGTCAAGATGATCAAGAATTCATAGGCAGAATCTCCAAAGAACTCAGGTAGGAAAAGAGGAAGAAAGCGACAGAATGAGCTACTGAACGAATGTGGAAAACTATTGATTAGCTCAGGTAAGATGAAAGATCTTACCAGTTATTCCTTTACTAACCTTTCTTAATGAAGCTCACAACCTGGAACATTAGAGGCATAGGGAATAGAAGGAAGCAAAGAAATCTTAGTAACAAAATGAAAGAAGAAAAACCAGACATGGTTTTTATTCAGGAGACAAAATGTTCGATGGACAAGATAAGAGATATTCACAATAAGTGGTTAATCAAATATGAGTATTTAGAGGTTAAGGCTAATAACTCGGCGGGGGGGATTCTCATGTTATGGGATCCACAGAAATTTGGAATACTGGATGTTGAAGCATCCAGGAACTATCTCTCCTTGATATGTCAACCTGTAGGGGATAAGGAGATATACATGATTACAAATGTTTATGGACCTCAAAATCAAGCAGACAAAATCAAGCTTCTCACCTCCCTGGAGGATCTAAGAGCAAGACATCCTATTTTTCCCTGGATCGTTGGAGGAGATTTCAATATGATAAGATCTCTTTCAGGAAAAAAGGAGGCACTAGAAAGCTAGGCAGAGACTCCATGGCCTTCCAGAACTTAATTATGAACATGGGACTAGTGGACATTGAAACAATTAATGGAACCTTCACTTGGAACAAAAAAAGGGGAGGGGCTTCTCAAGTTGCTTCCAAACTTGATAGATTTATTATTTCAGAGTAACTCCTTCTCACAGGACCCGCCACGATAGCCTCCATTTTGCCCTTTGGAGGATCATTGGCCTGTACAGTTGGAAGCCACCGTCATGGGCACACCGATAAACAGACCTTTCAAGTTTGAAAATGCCTGGCTCTCACACCCTAAATTCACTAGTAACATTAACAAATGGTGGAGAGAGGAGTTGAATATTCAGGGCACAAAAATTCTCA
The DNA here is from genome assembly GCA_031772625.1 of Pinus tabuliformis. Classification (NCBI taxonomy): domain Eukaryota; kingdom Viridiplantae; phylum Streptophyta; class Pinopsida; order Pinales; family Pinaceae; genus Pinus; species Pinus tabuliformis. The sequence continues at coordinate 659,621,027 of CM062807.1, forward strand.
TGCTCCAGCAGAAACTTAAACATATCAAATCTCGTCTTAAAGCTTGGAACAAAAAGGAATTTGGAGATATCTTCAAAACCAAAAGAGAAACTGAGAAAAAGCTCCAGGAGATCAATCAGATCTACATCATAGACAGCTTCACTGAAGAGCGGCAAAAACTAACTGACTCTCTACAGGAAGAATGGGAGGATCGATGCTTACAAGAGGAAATTTTCTGAAGGTGGAAATCAAGGATACAATGGATTAGAGAGGGAGAAAGAAATAAAAAATTCTTCCATAAATCCACTATGGCTCACAGGGCACACGATAGAATCACTAAGATCAAATATTCTCAAGGTATTGAGCTTGTACCTCACAATGATATGGAACCGGTCCTGGTACAACGCTTCTGCAATATTGCAAAGGAGCCACTAAAGGAAAGATCTAGGTTCATTCACCATTTTACTCAGTATATCCCTCAACTGGTTACCAGAGAGGACAACCACAATCTGAAAAGGCCAGTATCGGAAGAGGAGGTCAGTGAAGTGATTAGTGAAATGCAAAATGGTAAAGCACCAGCCCCGGATTAATAAAATGTAGACTTCTTCAAAGCCTACTGGGAAACTGTCAAACATGATATCCTCGAGGTTGTGGAAGACTCAAGAAGATCCAAAAAGGTACTGAAGGCTCTAAATGCATCCTTTGTAGCTCTTATGCCAAAGCAGGAAAATTTCATAACTCCGGAGGGTTTTCGGCCCATAGCCTTATGTAATGTGGTGTATAAAATTATTTCCAAAGTAATAGCCAATCGAATCAAACCACTTCTACCCTTTCTCATCTCGGAGGAGCAAAAAATCTATGTGGAGGGAAGACAAATCCTCAACAATATCATCCAAGCTCATGAGATTGTACACTCTCTCAAAAGCAGCAAACAAGCTAGTATGATCATTCAATTTGACCTAGCGAAAGCTTACGACAAATTAAGTTGGTCTTACATAAGAGCAATTCTAAAAGCCTATGGTTTTGACCAGAATTGGATAAGGTGGGTGATGGCATTAGTTACCACGACCAGTTTTTCCATACTGCTTAATGGAGCTCCATCAAGGACCTTCACACCCTCTAGAGGACTCAGACAAGGCAATCCGCTCTCACCGTTCCTCTTCGTCCCCATGATGGAAGGGCTAGGTAGAGCGATCAAAAAGGTAAATGTTGAAGGACTAATTCAGGGTATCAAACTTACCACGGATGGAGAGGCAAACACTCATCAACAATTTGTGGATAATACAATGTTGCAGGGCATACGCAAAGTTAAGGAAGCCAGAGCAATCAAAAACATCTTAAATGACTTTGCCATGGCAGCAGGCACAGAGGTAACCCTCATCAAGTCCAAAGATTTTTTCTTTAACACTAATATTGCTATTCAGAGAAACATTACCAGAATTCTTGGATTTCAAAGGGAACATCTACCTTCCAAATATCCTGGCATTCCTCTTACTGACAAACCTCTAAGCAAGGAAGTGTGGGAGCCAATATTAAATAAACTTCAGGACAAGGTCAGAAAATGGACATGCAGATCACTAAATTTGGCAGGGCGCGTTGTGCTCACACAGGCAGTCTTGCAGGCCATTCCCATTTTCATGTTTTTAGCTCTTCCTGCTCCTCAAGGTATTAAGCAGTAGATAAGAAGCTTACACAGGGACTTTCTGTGGGGCAAAGGGGAAGAGAAAAGGAAGTGGGCTTTAGTAGTTTGGGACAAGCTCTGCAAGCCCAAGAGCCATGGTGGATTGGGGCTTCATGGTCTTGAGACCCTCAACAGAGTTTCGGGAGCCAAGCTTTGGTGGAGATGGATTAAGGAACTGAATGCCCCTTGGGCTAAGATGTGGAAACAAAAGTATACCAAGTACTGGCAGAAGAAGGATCACATTAGAATGTTAAGGAAAATCAAGGGCTCCCATATTTGGAACCTTGCCTGGGATAATAAAAGTATTGTTTAGCAACATTGTTTTTGGGAAATTCGCGCAGGGGACCTTGTTGGATTTTGGGAGGATAACTGGCAACAGGAACCCAACCTTTATAGGGATGAACTTGCAGCTCTCAAAAGTGACACAGATAGCAAAGGTATGGTTTTGGTAAAAGACTTCTGGGACCAGGAAGGAATAATGGAAAATGGAGGAAGTGGAAGGATCTAGGATACAGTGATGAAAACCCGCTGAAGACCAAGCCAGAAGCTCTCACCTAGGATCTAGAGCATAGAATGATTCTGGTATCTTCCTCACCGAATCAATTAATATGGGGAAAGAATACGGAAGGTAACTTTAACCTCAAAGAGGCTAAACAGGAAGTCACTAGATTTAACTTTGTGAATCCTGTTCAAGGCTGGAAGAAACTTTGGCAAAGTACACATTGGATGAAAATAAAGTTATTCATCTCGCTAGTGCATCAAAGGAAGATCTTAACTTGGGAGAATCTCCTGAAGAAAGGCTTCATTGGGCCTTCTAAATGTTACCTATGTGGCGGTCATGAGGAGACGATTGAACTCCTTCTCAACCTCTGTCCTTTCACTTCAAAGGTGTGGGACTGGGTAGCCTCCAATTTTAGACAAAATGATAGGGATAGTATTAGCATATCCAACACTCTGAAGAACTGGAGGAAAAACTTCTCAGGGAATGAGATTGTTAATAAAGCCTGGTTTCTAGTTCCACGCTTTGTCATCTGGAATGTTTGGAAAGAGCGCAACAGTCGGATCTTCAAAAGCAAAACAAGCATGCCCAAACACATAATTGATCAAATACTAAGGCAGCTCAAAGACACAGTAAGAAGCTTGTTGAGAACCCTTCCTAAAGATCCTCCTCTGCCCCAAGAGGAGAGAATTATGATGATGATGATGATGATGATGATGATGATGGTTAACGTCCGCTGAGACCAAACAATGGTCTATCAAACCTAAAGAAACAAATTATTTATTTTGATTTAAGATTTTATTCCTATGCTCAAAAAGCTTGGAGAGAAGCCTCCCGAGCTCACTATAATTTTGACATTGTAAAAGGCTAGGAAGGTCAGTATTGTAACAAAGATTGTGAAACTGAGATCTAATGTGGTTATATGTGGGGCACTCTAAGAGGAAGTGGTTTTCATCCTCGATGTTCCTATTCTCACATATATGGCAGATCCTTTCCATCCATGGCATTTTAGGAACTGCCCAACGACTTGTTTCACTATGGAGCTCATGAGAATTCGTTCTAATCTTTGCTATATTAATTTTCTTCTTTGAGCTAGTTAAAATAGATAGATACTTTTGATCTTCTAGGGTGGGGTTGATGACCTTCTTATAATAACTTAATTTTCTTTTAGCCGCTAAATCTTTCTCACACCACATTTTTTCTTTGAACTTAGACGTAACAATATCTTTAATGTTATTTATGTTTTGCAATGCATCATTTTCGTTGATCTCCCAATAGTTTAACCAGGCCCTTGTGTCTTTATGCCACCCTCGATTGAGCCTTATGTGGTTTTGGCTAGAATTTAAAGCTAGCTTAGGAAGTCTATGATCGTCTATGTTACTGATTTTGTGCTTGTACAACAAAAACCTAAGCATAGCTAGGCTCTCAATAGGGGAAAGACCTGCTTCTATAAGGAGAATAGGATAGGGTGTATTACTTTTAATTTTCAGGTTATAAGTTATAAAGCGCTTCTGGATTTGCTCAATCTTTCTCCATGACTCTCTGGAGATGCTGCAACCCCAAACCTCACAGCCATATAAGATAACAGGAGTGACTAAAGTTTGAAAGAGGAACTTCTTTTTATCTCACATTATGAGGTTTTCTATTTTACAATTATTTTCAAGACCAAAATAAGCTTTCCACCCCCCATTAATCCTTTTCTCAATGCTATGGCTCTAGTTGAGCTTGTGATGAATATCAATTCCTAGGTACTTGTAAGAATACACTTCCTCCAAGTTATTATTGTCATACATAAAATTAGCGTAAGTGTCCTTCTTGGATTTGATAATCATAACTTTTGTTTTGTTAGTGTTAACAGTCATACCCATGGTAGAGAAGAAATCCTTAAGAAGCTTGAGTTGCTTATTAAGATCAGATGGGCACCTTGCCAAATGAACAATATCGTCAGCATAAAGAAAAAGGATGACGACTATCCCAACTAAGATCGTGCCATCACATCCTGCTTCCTCTAAATAGCCTTCGAGCTTATCGATGTAAATGCCAAATAGGGTAGGGGAGAGGGGGCAACCTTGTTTAACACCGATGTTACACTTAATATCTTTCGACCACCCCTCATTGCTCTTTAGCTTGGCAATTACATTCTTGTATAACCTTATAGCGGTAACTCTCAACTCGAGAGGAACCTTTATCTCTTCTAATCTATTCCAAAGGTTGTATCTAGGAACCGTATCAAAAGCCTTTCTAAAGTCCACAAAGCAACAAAATAAATTGGATTTATCATTACGACATTCCTCCGCAATGATCCTAAGCGTAACAAGGTGGTCTGTTGTTGAGTGATGCCTTCTGAAACCTGCTTGGCCTTTAGCCTGCTTACCTTCACTTTCAAGCCATATGCTTAACTTGTTTTCCAAAATACTACCATATAACTTGGCTAAGAGAGGGCTGATCATAATTGTTCGATAATTAGAGGAGTTATTTGTATACTTCACTTGGGTCTCCAGTCTATCAGTCCTCTAGGAATAATAAAGGAGTGAGCCTAATAAATAAAGGTGTTAACATTTGGAAGCCCCCTCCTTATGGTTTCTTAAAGGTTAATATTGATGGAGCAGCTAAGGGCAACCCAGGATTAGCGGGCTTTGGGGGTGCCATAAGAGATGATCAAGGAAAAATACAAAAAATATTCCATGGCCACTTGGGGAAGGCCACTAATAACATGACTGAGCTCATGGCATTAGAGAAATGCTTGGAAATCCTAGTGGATTCAAGTTCACACAATGTTATAATTGAAGCGGATTCGGAATTAATTATTAGAGCGGCTAAGAAAATTAGCAATGGAACCTCTCCAGATAAAGTGTCAAAGCACTGGAAGCTTTTGCAGGTTTTTTACCGCATCTACTCTCACCTGCAAACCCTTAAAACTATCAGATTTGTTCATGTGAAAAGGAAAGCTAATATGTTAGCGGATCGTTTGACAAATGGAGGAGTCACCAATAGGGACAGGGATTCTAGGTATGCTTGGGACTCGTTACCTCCAGGCAAATTGTGGGAGGACTGTCTCTGTCAGGCAACCCAGGATATGGAACTATGGACTAACAGGATAGATCAAAGGAACTCTGAAGACCGACGGGTAGATGGAGAACCCCATACAGTCTAACCCGCCTTGGTTCGGCTGTTTTCCAAAGTCAAGAAATCTTTTGATTGAATGATGACAGGATTGACTCGGATAGCACCACAGGATGAGGTGTCCATCTTCATATTGCTTAGTTGGTGTTTGATAGAGAATATAGGTGGACGGGATTGGCTCAAGATCTGCCCGCTGGATGGAACTAAAGGACAACATGTGGCAAAAGGACATGTTTGTTTTTTCTGCTCAATAACTGTTCCAAAACCACAAGTGGTATATCGGGTGGGGTCCGAATGGTTTCTGGTTCTTTTGAGATTGGCTCTGATTCCACTCTTCGTGCGACGCGTGTCGGGGCGAAGTGAGAGAAAACCACCCTCATCAGGCGGTTAACTCTCGCACTTCTCGTCCTCCCGATATTCACGAAGACCCTGGGATCTTAGTCAGTTGATCAAAGGCGGGAATTTGTTTGTGCTAGTTGGTTGGACCCAAAAAAAGATTAAAGTGTTATGCTTTTAATTTTCGTCGAGTCTGTTTGATAGTTTTAAGCTTGGCTTGTGGTGGGACCTCTTGTGGACCCACGGTGAGTCATTTGTGGCCTTTTGTGACCTCCTGTTTGATGGACTAGTTCTCCAAGGATTTCTAAGTTCATTTGTTGCACGACAGCACTACCAGATGGCCTTGTGCCTTAACTGTCTGGTAGTTCTCCCCAGATTTCCTATTTAGGTTTCTCTTAGTTTTGGGTAAATGGTTTGGTTCGGCCTGCCCTGGTGGCTATTGAACTCTCACAGAGCGGGTGCGGCTTCTTGTAAATTAAGTATTTTTAGCTAAGCTTAATAGAAAGTCCTACTCTTACCTGATAAAAAAAATTAGTGAATAAATATTTTTTTTTTAAAATACCAATAATGTGTATTAGATACTTCATTATGAAAATCATACCATTCAAATAAATAACCGTTATTGGCCTCAAAATATGTAATATCCAATAATACATTAAACATTGTAATATCCAATCCAATACATTAAACATTTGACATACATCTTGGAATACCAAATTACAGTTTCACCACCACACCAAGGAATGGTTGCAAAAAGTCATAGTATCCTTTTCGTTATTTCTGATCACGCATAATCTTCTCTATCGGAAAGACACCAGATTGCGGAGAGGGGCAACCACCATGTGAGCGAGCCTAAAACTCCTTGTCTATCAGTGTGTATTGTATATAAGTGCATGCTCTAATGAACAGAAACCAAACCACTATCCACTACCAACTTATGACTATTGAAGAACCCCCTCCATAGGCATAAAAATAACCACCTAGGCATTGTCGTCATTCATGGTATTTCTCCGTCGCAGAAGACTTCCACCCAAAGCAACTATGTTATTCCTCGCCATTGCAATGATATGATCTCCGACAATCTTCGTGTAACATTCTCTAATAGCTCCGATGGAACAACATGGGGAGATATAAAATTCCTACAGATTCCATCGTCACCAAATTCACATGTCACTCTTTTGACTGGTGCGACGATGGTGCCCTTCGTAAGGGTGGAAACATGGGCCACCATGCCTACCATGAAGACAACCTAGATTTAACTGCCAACAATAGCTACTGATCTATTTAAACTTATGAAGTTATATTGAATTTCATATTTCAATAATTAAACTCAAATGTACCTATTCTAAAACAATAGGAAAAAAAATAATGAAAAGTTTGCATTACTAGTGCTCAAATTATTCTCTATAAATTTGGCGGTACCATATAGAAATCCTTTTAGGCACATAATATCAGAGATTGAGACTACTAATACATAATTCTTCCTCACATCATCGTATTTACGGATAAAATGTTAAGGGAAGAGTTGTATTTTAATGTGAAAAGTTAATTTTATTTTAGATTTTATTATTTTTTATATGAGAAATAATTTAAAATTGTATGTAAATTTTATATATTATATTTTTTACTAGGTCAAGTTGTACATAATTCTTGAATGAATACACATATATAATTTTTCATCAGAGCATCATATTTAGTGATAAAATACTAAGAGAAGAGTTGCATTTTAATTTGAAAGGTTAATTTCATTTTAAATTTTTATTATTGATAATTTGAAATAATTTTTCTTCCTATAAAAAAAAATAAAATTGTATGTAAATTTTACATATTGGATCTTTTACTATGATATGTTGTACAAAATTCTTGAATGAGTACAAATAGTTTTACTAGTAGGCTAGTATTGCAATCTATATGAAAGTTTTTATGGAGAGAATTTAATAGGACTATTTACTCTTTCATTTGGTTAGATGCCAACCCTAAGAAACAATAAATTTATTTTTTTTAATTAAAAGATAATTGGTCCAATAGTTTAAATACTTACAATGAGTTTTTAATAAGGAAACTAGTCCAATTTTTTTTTAAATAATCAAAATATAGTGTTGTTTTCTTGATATCACTGCAACGTTCAATTTTATATATACATATATATAAACAACATTGTTTTCCTTCAATGAAGTATAATTTATTTTTTCATCAGAATTGGAAATCTAATGATTGATACACATGTGCTAAAGAGACATAAATAACATTATACTTTGTCAACAAAACTATATCAAATTATTATGAATCAAGAATGTATTAAATCAATTTTGATCATTGGTGCCTAATTTTTAGTCTTCATGTTTAGCGAGGAGAAAGAAGACATGTATTTATTGTTCATAAACCCAAGCAAATGGAGAAGACAATAAATGTAACAAGTGGGGTAAGAAGTAAATGCAAGCGAGTAGGTAGAATCAAGAGGTATAGGCAGAGTCACATAACATTAGTAGGTATTGGTCTTAAATCTAAGTAGCCAGAGGATGGAGAATTGATTAAAATTAAAATTGTTCTTCCATGAAAGCATTTGGTCTTAGATACCCACCACTAAAATATAATTTAAATAAGTAAGTGGTATATGTATGTATTAATTCCATAAGAATAAAATTTTATTATTATGTGTATTTGGAATAAAATTTCTAGAATTTTAATTTAATTATCAATAATTATCCCGTAAATAGTAAAGATTAAGCCTCTCTAGAATATTTTAAAATATTGATAATAATATATTTAAATTCAAAATTTAAATTTATATTTAAAATAATTATTTCAGCGATTTTAATTAATTTTATTAATTTTATAAATTCTTGATGAAACTCAGACTACATTTTAAAACCCAACTTCAACTCCTCTAGACCTAATTTACCCAGCGGCAACTTCTTCCTATTAATCTACTAAGATGACCACTGATTGTAAATACAATTTACCTGTTCGTAAAGCATGAGTTTTTTAACTCTCTTTAACTATAGTTCAAATCATATTGTATTCCAGTCAATTAGCTGTCGGAGATCACAAGCCACGAGAAAAATAAATGTACCTATGACGTACCGAGACATCAAAATACCTTTATCCAAAAAGCAGGCCGGTCACTCATGGAAATTTTTTGACCGAATTTTGGAATCAATATCCATCCCTTCCACAAGCGACAGTTTAGACAATTTTCCACGATCTTAAAGTCTACAAACAGCCAAACCGAAGAGAGCCTCTGCCGCCCCTTTCTTTGTTTCTTCGACATGGAACTTCTTTCATGTTGCTTCTTCCGCAAGGAACCAACTTTTCTTTTTATGTTTTTTCCGGTGAGTGTAGGTTATGTAGTGGGAATGGTGTGATGTATTTTTCTTTCATTCCAGTTTGTGGGAATGGTTTGTTGTCCTTTTTTCTTTTTTTTTTAAGTTTGTATTTCAGGTTATGACATGGAGTATGTAACTGATTTTTTAAAATATTAAGTAAATATTGTTTATGGACATAACTGGCATTAGATTGGTATAGTGAAAGCAAATATTGTTTATGGACGTCTGAACCCATACCCACTGATAGTGAACTGAAGGGAGAGAAACTATGATGTCATTTTCTAAATTCATCTTCTAAATTTGTTTGCAAATGAAGTTGATGATTGATTCTTCCAATGTTGCAAAACAAGCCTTAACAGGTCTGCCCAAAGCCATGTCCGCTGTAAAAGCTCAAGTAAATGAAGTAAAGAAATCAGATCACTGGTAATTGGGTAAGGAGAAGCAGCCATCAGTTAGATATAAGTCGGTGGAAACAAAGTGCCCACATAAATAGTAAGGCATTGATAGATAGTGACTTCACAACGGCCATAGTTTGACAACCGCCCATTTCACTATTTTGATCCTCTATTTCTTCTTTTCACTGCACATTGACCTTTTTTTTTAATTATCGAATAGTTAGATGAAGCGAGATGAGCTAGATCTGTTTCTTCAAGTTGTCTTAACGATGAACAACATTAGTTGGTTCGAAACGCGTGGACAAATGAGATTCCATGTGATTTTCGCCAAAAAAATCTTTCTCTAACTTATGGATCACAGAAACTCTATTAATGTATTTGCATTGTCAAATATTTGACCTTTTTCACTATATTTCTCTTTTTCACTTATGAATCGATTGATTTTTAATTGTACGTAAATCCAAACCATCAAATGTTTTGAAGTGTCTTAGTAATCTCTAGAATCCGGATAGAACGTTGGTTGTAATCACATTGATAGCTACTAGCGATTTGGTAGATCGGATACAAAAGCTGGTTCAGACTAAAATATGGGATTGGGTTCAAAATTCAATCCTCATACGGCCAGTTCCAAACAGGCTCCTATGCAACTCGAGCCTATGCAAGTATGATTTAGTGGATCCTATAAAAGCCTGATTCCAAATAAAATATGGGGTCGGGTTCGAAATTCAATTTTCATGTGGCCAGATACTTTGAAATAAGTTTTTATAGCTTAAAAATAAATTGTGATAAGTCGCATAACAATATAAATTAGTTATAGATACCAATTTGACGTTTATAATAAACCTGAAAGGTGTTTTATATTATTAAAATTAAAAAAAATTATAAGTATTAAAATTATAATTTTATTTAAATTATTATTATTATTAATTACTTTAATAGTTTAATTTATTTTGAGATTAGGTTTTTAGAATTTTAATTTAATTTTAAGTTTATTTTGGGATTTTTTTCTAGATTATTTTAAAGTATTAGTTTTATTTTTTTAATTAAGTTGATCAAATAAAAAAATGTCATATGAAATGACTTATGGCTTATATTGATAAGTATGATATTGACCCATGGTATTGTAACAAAGCTTATTGACAAACTAGGAATTTCAAGGTAAAATAAGAGTGAATCTCCATAGTTAACACTCTTGCTAGTTGTTTGGATTTTTTTTAATCTACATATTTTTAATTTATATATTATTTCTTTTATAATTAATTATAATAATAATTAAAAATAATGATGTATAATAAAGTAAGTGTTTTGATGTTTATCATGAATTGACGCATCAATTTTTTTTTGTGCATTTCAGGTGGACGCTCCACCTATCGTCACAAGTATCAAAGCTTTAAAGATGTTAAGGATATCAAGACATTTACTTCTTGACATATTTTAAGAAATCTAAAAAAACATAAAAATAAATTATTGATGATTTGAATGCATTTTATATGGACACTCCACCCATTATCACGATATGAAAGGTTTAAAACGATGTTGCCAAGGAAACACCGTAAGGCATAAATCCAAGAACAATGTGGACATACAAAAGATCATTGAAGATAAAAATAACCTGAATACTCTTGTAATTGTAGTAATTGTATATGTGTGTCTTTGTCTATCTTTGTGCGTCTGTAAATGGTTGTATGCATTTCAGATTGAGATTGAGATTTACTGGGTTCTTCCTATTCCAAATGAATCAATTTACGATTATTTTCTAGTTTTATAGGATTAGTCATAGTCGCATGAATTTTTACTTGGTATTTTTAATTCTGAGGCATTCATCACTATGTTTACATTTTATTATTTAGTATAACCAATCTATCTCAACATAGCTCGAATTTAGTAAAAACAACTCTAACTAGAACTTCATGTGTAGGAGGTATCAACACAGGCTCGATCAATGTATAATACAGGATTGGCAAGATTCACATATTGGAGCCGTAAGATGAATATATTTCGTGATCCTAAATGGGGACAAGGTCAAGAGACTCCAGGAGAGGATCCTTTACTTGTTAGTCAAGATGTTCCAAAAGGAAATGTTGTAAGGCGATTGTTGGGTCTTGAAAATGTCATTCATTTCCATTACACTTTCACTATTATGTCCATTATATCACCTCCATTTCACTACTATGTCACTACATTCATTCCACTTTCATTATCATTGGGCCACATTTATGTTTTTCCAAACTTCATTAATTCTTAGTCTTTTTACGTGAATTTGTGGTTAAAAATTAGAAAATAATGTGCATATGCTTATACCTAACAAGTGGGTTGAGATTGTTGACATGTGTAGGTTAAAAGGAGACTTCTAGAAGACCTTTATGTGGCACTCTAAGGCCAAATTCAAATTTGAGTGGAAAGAATCATGAGGATATGTGTCACATCTCCTAATTGTATTGAAACTTTAAGAAGACATGTGTCTTATCAGTTCCTATTTTCATTAGGGCTCTAGAGGTAGAGGGAGATATTCATGGACTCTCATTAATGAGATGGCTTCTCATCTTTTTGTATAAATAGGAGATCTCTATCCTTCACTTGTTAGTCTTAGCTTGGCTTTTTAGTTCTTTAGCTTGGAGTTTGTAGTTCTTCCTTGATGGTTTTAGAAAGCTTTAGAGAGCTTTGTTGTATTTTGTAATTTTGAAGAATTTGAATAAAGCTTTGATGCTCTCAAAATGGAAGGAAATGTGAAGTAGATGTCATGGAGCATATTAGAATGTAAGGTAAAGTAGATTTTATTTTGTAATTTTTCTTTGATTTCATTCGTGTATGTCATTTTATTGCTTTCAAGTTTGATAGTTTAGATATTCCATTCATGCAATTTGTGTGTTCAACCGGTTGATTGTAAATTAGTTTTTCTTTACATGTTTTTACATCAAATAGTGACATGATATTTGCCTCTCTACTGAACCTTTTCTTATTTTTTCAATTTCAATTATGCTTTGATTTCAAACTTATTTATTTGTTGTTGTTAGCTAGTTTAGATATCAAATTCTTATTTGACGTTATCTCCGGAGCCATGGCTTAACCCTGAAAAGCTACTTGGCGAGCTATTGGATTATAAGTGAAGTGATTTGATTTTACTTTCATTCTGCAAGTAGGTAGTTTAGATATCAAGTTTTTCATGTTATTTGACGTTATCTCCAGAGCCATGGCTTAACCCCGAAAAGATACTTGGCGAGCTATCGGATTATAAGTGAAATGATTTGATTTTACTTTCATTCTGCACGTAGGTAGTTTAGATATCAAGTTCTTCATGTTATTTGACGTTATCTTCGGAGCCATGGCTTGACCCTGAAAAGCTGCTTGGCGAGCTATCGGATTATAAGTGAAGTAAATTGATCTTGCTTTCGTTAGTCTGCAATTTTTGGTTTGTTTGAGTGCAATAGTTTAGATTGTATTTCTGTAATTAGATGGGAAACAGAGACAGTGATTTCATGATCAATATTTCATCTTTTGTTTGATTTAAGTAGCTGCATATTTACATTCTTGTTCAAGTATTAATTTTATCAATAGCATGTTTTGAGATCTTTTGAAGTGCTAAGTTTTGGAAGTTACCATAAGGGACATAAAACTTGTCTTGAAATCTAAATCCATACTTGACCTTTAAAAGTATTCTTAAGACCTTAGAATAGGATTTCCATTTGCATTAAAGACTTTAGGAGATCAACAAGAACAAAACCCCAAAACAAGATAAAAACTATAAAACAACGAAGTAAGAAAAAATGTTAACTAAGCACATATGGTGCACCACACTTCATCAGTTTACGATACCTGGATTGATAATTTATGTAGAGCAATTTAAGATGTTAAATTGACTAGACATTTTGGCACCGTTGCCAAGGAAGTGTAATTAGGAGACTTTATTTCTTACATCTTAAAAAAATATAAATAATAATAATTTAATAATTCTGAAGTATGCTCTCGTCCTGCACTTTTTGTGATCTGGAGGATCAGAAAAAAGAATTTCTATGTAAAAAGAAAAATAGAGACAAAATAAAACTTCATCATTTCAATTGATTCAATTAAAAAAAACAAAAAAAAAAAATAATGAAATCCAACTACTTTGATAGGTTCAAATTGTCCAAGATTGACTGGTTATGGTTTGTAGTGGTCATCAAAACACTATGTCCTATTTTAATAAGATTCTACAAATTAGCTACGGAATGCAGCCTGATTTCGTAGCTAACTGTGAATTCCGCAGCTCATTTAAAGGTTTAGCAGGTTACAAGCATCCAATGAAGAAACTGACCACATGGGCATCTCTAGAATTGTCTCGACACGGTTCCTATCCTAGTCACCCAGCCCAGATTGATAAAAAAAACTAGCTTAAGATCTCAGTCAAAGTCCTGTTTTTAGCACATTTAATTTGAAGCCTTTGCTGCCTGAAATTGGGAGCCATCAGATTCCAATCCGTTGTTGTGATTAGGACTTCATCAAAACCTGTCAATGAAAAATCCAATTGTGCAAATCATCTGAGCTTTAGGTCAATAGGAAAACGTCGATTTGTAAATAAGAATGGTGAGAGACAAATCCAATTTTCTGTGCAAACAAAACAAGTAACATTTGTGCGGTGGCATTTTAACAAATTCGCAAAGTATCATTTACCAAATTCCATGTTCAATTTGTTAGATTTGTTCACTGGCTCTAATCTCTTATTTGTGACCACGTCCGATATCAAACCCAAACTTCAAAGTATGCATTCGACCGGGCTTCAAATGATCATCCAAAAGACTCTCTAAGGTCTTTGCAGGAGTTATCGCAGCTGTAAAATCTCTACAAGAATTTCCTGAGACTGGCTGGTTCATTCGCCATTTCCTGTGCTGTGATTGCATCTAAAAAAAAAATCGAAATTTATTTTACAACCGAATGCAGTAATTCACAAAAAAAAACACAGAACAGTAAAAACGTCAAAATTTAACTGCATAATTTGGCCAAATGAAAATGAATTTGAAAAAAATAAAACATGGGTTTTTTCAGTAGTAGGGTCAGTTAGATAACCCAGAAATGGTTTTAATAAATTCGTGGTAGTTTGGGAGAATTTATCAGTTCTCTGAAGCCTCTTTTTGCATGCCGCGTGAAGAAAAACAAATTTTAATTGATGAACAGTCTGTTGTTTTGACTCTGCGTGCTTGGAGAGAACAAATCCAATTTGGGAACTTATTGTATGCTGGCATTCAATCTTGTTTACACCACGTCTCTTGTCTTTAATGACTAACGATCTCTGTGACTTGTACTTCAGTTTAACAGCAAGATACATGACATATCCCAATTGAATACGACTCTTCCTGATTGATCTGTTTAACGACTATTCCTATGCTCGGTGTTTTACTTGCTAAAATAGCAGCACAAGAGTTGGTACTCATGGCTAAATTGGGTCAAAGATCTGGGTCAAAAGAAAGGTATCCTAAGGCACTGTAGAGTGAGTTTACTAACCTCTTTCCCAGAAATATGGTCAGGTGAGCGGTCACTTGTTATGCTTTCAACCTGAAACGCAGATGTGTACATGTTGATTCTATTATGACATGCAAAAACAATGCAATGAAACAACCGCTGTCAAACTATAATCCCATAAAAAGCACGGATCAAGCTCATGACTATTTTCCACCTTATCTTTGTCAAACTGCACTTACAGCTAGATTGGATTATATGCTTTAGTTTTAAGCAATTTGAGTAAATCAACAATTAGCGTATCTCTTAATGCAGTTTCTAGAATTCCTTTAATCAGTGGCCTTGAGAACTATGCCTTGGTACCAATGGATCTTACTACTGATCATACAGAAGTTGGATAATTGCGTGCTGAATTTCAAAACTGATGGTTTACTGCCTCCACACAGTTTGTCTGTACACCAAATTTTACAACCTTCATCTATTTTTGTTCATACAAGTCTTCTTGCTTTGAAAATATTTCTTCATTTCGTACTCAACATTTTTCCAGTTCCATACCCATCAGTTTTCTCCATGGTATTCTTCATTTCCTATTCATACAACCGTTTTGCTTCCACATAACCACTCTATTTTCATATATCCATCTTCTACATTGGTGTTTATGCAGTAAAAAATGCAGAATGGGTCTCATTGTGGGGATAGAGCCGAAGGAGTCATTAAAGATATTGAAAAGATCATAAATTTCCATTACTTTGATATATTTTCATCACTAAAACTGTTTTGCTTCATATACCATTTACAAAGTTTTTTTATTTTTCAAGCAGACGGTGAAGAAAATAAAAAAAAAAATATAGCAGATCATGAATAATTGGGCTTGTGCACCAGTTGTGATCTTAGGCTCTCTCTCCCTGGTACTTGGCTGCATAAAATCTCTTTTCCAATAACTTAAATCAGAAAACTGATGGTTGACTATCTTTAAGCTATAAAATGCATCCTGATTCTGCAGCTAACTGGCAATTCCGCAGCCATTTTCATACTTCTATTGGTTATAGGTGTCAAGAGACGAAACAAACCACATGGGTAGCTGGGAAAATTTTAGTACATGGATGGTGTCCTATTCATTTGATCCAAGTCGATGAAAAAGACCCCGGTCAAAGGGAAGTCAAGGTGTGTGTTATCACTAAGTTGCCACACTAAGTCGCCGCATGTCAAGAAAAAAATAAATTTTGAATCAATGAAATGAATATGTTATTTGCTCACTTTTCTAAAGGTATTGATTAATTTTGGACTGATGATGAAAGATGAATGGCTAACCTTTTTTTCAGGATTTTTAGCTACAGAAACTGTGCACATTCCACAGCTAAAGTCCTATTTTGCAGGTGTTCTCCAACTAAAAAAAAAACTCATTGTTCAAATTAGCGTAACTTTCTCATACGAAATCAAATTTTGATGATTCAAGTATCATTGGAAAGATCTCAACAAGATCTACACAATGAGAAATCAATCATTAGAGTTTGAAACGATAAATAATGAAGTAAATTGCTGAAAAGAAGCAACATCAACTTGAGGCGCTAATTCCAAAACAAGTAAAAATCATTTTGATTTTTCCTTTGAGAACTTGTTTCATTAATACAATTTTTTAGTTTTGTGTGTAAATATCATAACTAGAGAGATTGGCCATCTCTCTCCTTTGATAATCTTACATTTCATTGCAGAAGAAGTATTAGTTTTTTTGCAGGTTCCAGGAGGAAGGACAAATGAATACAAGTGAATGGTCTCTCTCTAAGGGACAAATTTGTTTCATAAGAGGATGATCAGCAACAAAGAAGAAATATGTTGATGCAAAATCAGATCCAAACATTTGAAAAAATTTCAGATACTATTTTCTCCATCACATCCATACCTCATAATAAACCATTCACCTCATTTCACTTCATACTTTCTATTTACATTCACATACACTTTCCATCTCTTTTTGTCCATTCATGATCCACAAATAAAAGCAAGAGGCTCATTCACATGCTTATTTCCCATTGCCATTTCTGCTCTCCATTGCCATCTTCCATTTTCATCTTTCATTTCTTGTCATTTTCATTTCGCAAATAAGCCTTGCTTCAATGCAAATTATTGAGTCCATAGTCCTTTGAGTCTAAATTCTTTGTAAAAACGCCTTGAGGCTTGCATGCCTTAATGGCAGTTCCTCATGCTAATAAACAATGGGAATACATTAATTTCCCTTGTTCATCAGATCTTCTAGGTGGCTCGACATCAACAAATTCATTCGTACCTACCAAGATGTGTTTGGGCATCTTGACTCTCATTGTCATCAATGGTGAGAGTTCTCATGTTGACTAGTGGCATCCATTAATGGCCACTAAGTCAACAATTTCCTGCTATGTTTGACATCAAAACATTTTTTTCACATAGTAGGAACTGTACCAATGAGTTTTGAAGACATGAAGACTATTATTTTCAGCGTTTTGGAACAGATTCAGTGAGTTTTAGTAGAAGCAATAAAAAGTCATCTTAACTCTTTATCCATGACTCCTCTTGTTCAGCCACTTGAAAAAGAATATGATCAGAATTTTGCAGCCACCACACATACAACTAATCCATTCCAAATGGTAAGTTAAGTTATGTCATTTTCTAAATTTTGACCATAGAATTCCATAAAAAGCTAGAATGATAATTGTTGGAAAAACATTTCTCTTCCTCATTTCATAAAATTGCCAATACCATCAGTTGGGGGGGGAATACATTCATATTCATATCTTGCCATGTCCATATCATATTCAGGAGCCTACATACTTCCAACATATATTAACTATTACATTGTTATTATGAGCATACAATGGCTTTTATTCAAAAAATGCTTAAAGGATAAATTAGATATAAACAAAATCATGGTTGTCACACAAGAACCAACCATCATGCAATCCAATAAAGATATACTTTGCAACAATAATCAAAATATCAGTATGCAAAGTTCAAAGATCAAAATAGAATGCAACAACAACAAAAAAAAAATGGTTGTAACACAAGAACCAACCAGTTGCAATTCAAGTAAAACACTTTGCAGAAATATGAAGTTATCAAATGATATCATGCAAAGTTAAGCCAAAGCTCAAGGATCAAAAGAGTTAATGTAATATATATTGCATGAAGACATGCAATAACTTCAGTTTGGGGGTATGTTGGGTCTTGAAAATGTCATTCATTTCCATTACACTTTCATTATTATGTCCATTATATCACCTCCATTTCACTACTATGTCACTACATTCATCCCACTTTCATTATCATTGGGCCACATTTATGTTTTTCCAAAATTTATCAATTCTTAGCCTTTTCAAGTGAATTTGTAGTTAAAAATTAGAAAATAATGTGCATATGCTTATACCTAACAAGTGGGTTGAAATTGTTGATATGTGTAGGTTAAAAAGAGGCTTCTAGAAGACCTTTATGTGGCACTCTAAGGCCAAATTCGAATTTGAGTGGAAAGAATCATGGGATCATGAGGATATGTGTCACATCTCCTAATTGTATTGAAACTCTAAGAAGATGTGTCTTATCAGTTCCTATTTTGATTAGGACTCTAGAGGTAGAGGGAGAGATTCATGGACTCTCATTAATGAGATAGTTTCTCATCTTTTTGTATAAATAGGAGATCTCTCTCCTTCATTTGTTAGTCTTAGCTTGGCTTTTTATTTCTTTAGCTTGGAGTTTGTAGTTCTTCCTTGATGGCTTTGGAAAGTTTTAGAGAGCTTTGTTGTACTTTGTAATTTTGAAGAATTTGAATAAAGCTTTGATATTCTCAACATGGAAGGAGATGTGAAGTAAATGTCATGGAGCATATTAGAATGTAAGGTAGAGTAGATTTTATTTTGTAATTTTCCTTTGATTTCATTCATGTATGTCATTTTATTGCTTTCAAGTTTGATAGTTCAGATTTTCCATTCATGCAATTTTAAATCACACAAGTATGTTCAACCGGTTGATTGTAGAATAGTTTTTCTTTACATGTTTTTGCATCAAATAGTGACATGATATTTTCCTCTCTGCTGAACTTTTTCTTAAGTTTTTCAATTTCAATTATGCTTTGATTTCAGTCTTATTTATTTGCTGTTGTTAGCTAGTTTAGATATCAAATTCTTCATGTTATTTGATGTTATCTCCGGAGCCATGGCTTAACCCCGAAAGCCTACTTGGTGAGCTATCAGATTATAAGTGAAGTGATTTGATTTTACTTTCATTCTGCAAGTAGGTAGTTTAGATATCAAGTTCTTCATGTTATTTGACGTTATCTCCAGAGCCATGGCTTAACCCCGAAAAGCTACTTGGCGAGCTATCAGATTATAAGTGAAGTGATTTGATTTTACTTTCATTCTGCAAGTAGGTAGTTTAGATATCAAGTTCTTCATGTTATTTGACGTTATCTCCAGAGCCATTGCTTAACCCTGAAAAGCTACATGGCGAGCTATCAGATTATAAGTGAAGTAATTTGATTTTGCTTTCATTAATCTGCAAGTAGGTAATTTAGATATCAGTTCTTCATATTATTTGACGTTATCTCCAAAGCCATGGCTTGACCCCGAAAAGCTACTTAGCGAGATATCAGATTACAAGTGAAGTAAATTGATCTTGCTTTCGTTAGTCTGCAATTTTTGGTTTGTTTGAATGCAATAATTTAGATTGTATTTTTTTAATTAGATGGGTAGCAGAGACAGTGATTTCATGATCAGTATTTCATCTTATGTTTGATTTAAGTAGTTGTATATTTACATTCCTGTTCAAGTATTAATTTTATCAATAGCATGTTTTGAGAACTTTTGAAGTGCTAAGTTTTGGAAGTTACCATAAGGGACATAAACCTTGTCTTGAAATCTAAATCCATACTTGACCTTTAAAAGTATTCTTAAAACCTTAGAATAGGATTTCCACTTGCATTAGAGACTTTAGGAGATCAACAAGAACAAAACCCCAAAACAAGATAAAAACTATAAAACAACGAAGTAAGAAAAAAGGTTAACTAAGCACATATGGTGCACCACACTTTATCAGTTTTACGATACCCGTATTGATAATTTATGTAGAGCAATTTAAGAAGTTAAATTGACTAGACAACGATAACATATGGAAGAGTATTATCGATGAAAAAGGATGCGATATGTTGTCAACTAAAAGAAAAAAATGGAAAAGAAGTTTTGTTTATTTTAATTAGTTGTAGCTTTAGTCACCTCAATTTAGAGAAACTTCAAAAATCATTAACTTACAACATCAAAAATTCACTTTTATTAAATTCTCAAGCAATTATAATTATAGGTACAAAGGATACCGAAAATAATGTGTTCCACCCTAGGTAGGTTAATTTTACTTATTTTTTATTTTCAGAGATAGACAGAGTAGAGTTAAAGCACTTCACTTTTAGTAAGTTGAAAATGGATAATAGTTCACTTTAGGCTTTTACCCCATCTTTTCCCTAGTCACATTATTTTGATTGATATTTTTCAGTTGAGGTCATTTGTAGAGTACTTTGTGTTACTAAGATGAAGGCAACAATAAGAAAATAGACTATAATGATCCAACATTTGTAAGATGTCATGTAGACCTCTGAAGCAACTGTAGGAATGTAGGTGCGACATGCCACGACAACATCATGAGCTTAGTAGGAGGGTCGAGCACAGTTGAATAAAGTCAAAGATCATAATCTATTTGCAGTAGGGGGTGATAGATAAGATCTCTTGAATCAGAGTCTTTCTATTAAGGTTGCAGGTTATACAATGTCCACCAACAATATACGTTCATTGAGAACGAGACATATAATGAAGCCATTAGCTCAATGGTACATGGTGAAGACTTCATAGGCTTGTAGAAGGTCGAATTGGACTTATGATAGTGTTTGGGTCATATAGTGGGTTGATCCACTAACTTTCACATGCAAGGGCACCCTATAGACAAAACACCAGGGATGATGGGCCGAACAATCAAGTGGACAACAACTTGAGCCTCAAATTTGATTCTCCAGTCAAACAACTGGTCATGTAGGAGATGATGGATGCTCTTGATTTTTGTAGTCATCACAAGTGCACAATAGATCCAATAATTTTCTTAAGAAAACAAGATGCACCAACATGTTTGGTGTAATATTCTCTCGTTGATTTGCATGCCGACAGAAGGTGTAGAACCTAGGATCTTACATAGAATCATGATGGGAAAACATTTGCAGTGTAAGTTTCTTCCCTAGAAGTGGGATTCTGAAATTGAATTTAAATGCAAAAGTGTTGGGAGCGAGATCCCCCAAGGGTGGTTTTGGGGCTAAAAGCCCATGTTTGAGTCAAATTTTGCAATAAAAATGTGAAGACTGTACATTTTGTGATCACGGAGTGTGAAGGTATTATGTGTCATAAAGGGTAGTCCTTGCTTAAATTTTCTAAACTGAGGTCGACTATAAGAGATCTACCCATGGTCCGCAGACCATGGGATTGTATAAAAATATCTAAGCTCTAAGTAGTTTTAGAGTGAAATAGTATGATGGAAAAGGTAAGAGAGTCATAGCTCTAAAGTAAGAAGTCTAAGTCTTGGGTTGTATCATAGGTAGAGGCTCTACAACTGAATGCACAAAGGCCTAGGGTAGAAGTCTGCAACTGAGTGCGTGGACCCCTGCAGCTGTGTGGGCAGGGTGGACAGAGTTGTAAACACTTTGAAGATATTAATAAAGAATGATATTCTACAATTCTTGTGTCTTTGTTCTATTATTGCATCTTCATATGTTATATATGAATTTCGTTTATTATGCTTATGTGATGCGCGAACGAATGCAATTACATTGAATAATTGAACACAATTACGATTATCTGTTTACGCGGTGATAGCTATAATTATTGGATAAGATAAGCAAGTCACTTAGATTAATTAGGGAATTTGTATAGCTTACTACCTTAGCAACGCGAAAGTACTTGAGCAGCAAGCTAGGGCTGCGTGAAGCTCAATAGTACCCTTTCGCAGAGGTGTTGAAGGATGGAATAGAAAGCTCATCTCACAGGCCCTATAGTGAGGCAACCTATGCAAAGGAAGGAATAGAGGGAATCAAATGACATCATAACCATCTCATGGTGTGGAAACTCGGTTCCAGCATCCCCCCATACTGCTTCAGGTGAGACTTATGTCCGTGGTCTGTGGGCTTATGCTAAAAGGGCCAGTGGTGTAGGGATTGGTTTGCCTAATTAACATTGAACTTAGGTAAGGTCCCCTTAGGCCAACAAGTGGTTCCGTTGCTAGGACCGGAATCTGCATAAGGGATGTGTGATGTTGTATCACTAGAATCCAACTAAAAAGGAGACTGGAGACTGGTTGAATAGGAAGATCCATGAATTTGTGATGCAGGAGATCAGAAACCCATGACTAATAAAGGAATAGTGGTTGAACAGATACCTATATACAGAGATCCACGAGATATTTTTCTGCTCCTTCCCTATTGAGCTATACGAGTGGATCACGAAGCTAGAAAATAGCCATGGAAGGTGGAAACTTGATGGTCCTATTATGTGTACCCTAGAGCTAGTGCAAAGGTTGGAAGCATCAGAGGATAAGATCGTCCGCATTGTCGATCATTGGCTTGATCGCGTCATAGGAGGATTTGTGACTGAATTCACAGTCGACACCTCAATCAGCTACACCAAGGACGAATAGTGCTTTCTCAAAGGATTGTGAGGTAAGTACATAAAATCTTTGAATACCTGGATTAAAATCCTATTGTGGGAAAAATAGGTTATGCATCTACCTTGATGTTCGAAACTACGAGAAGTGGAAAATCTTACAGAAACAAAGGGAAAAATGGTTTGGAGTATAGCTCATTGATTTCACCTCCACGAGGTGACAAAGAAGAGATAGCGAAGGTTTCTTCGTGAAGTGTTATTCAGTTAATAAGACAAGGATACCTTCAAATACCACCTCCAACCCCACCACCTCTGACCTCACCAACATCGTCTCCAACTTCACCCACACAACCTTCACCTCCACCACAGTTCAGTATGGCGAATACAATGAAGCTGCCTTTGTTCAAAGGCTTGGGAAATGAGGACCCAAACAAATTCTGGTTCGTTGTAAGAGCTATATGGGAAACTCAAGGTGTTACAGATGATCATATAAAAAAGACGACACTGGTTAGTGCTCTACAAGATCACGCACTAACTTGGTATATTAAGTACTCTAATGATAACCTGAATGCCAGAGTGGTAGACATCCAGATAGCACTAAATAAAGAATTCAGTAGGCCTAAATCTGAGGCGCAGTCAACTGTGGGATTCAAAGAAATCGCGATGCAACCAGGCGATATGCCTTGGGAAATAGATTAGAGGTTGAAATTTACAATCCGTGAAGCCAACATGAACCTAATGGATGAACAACATCGTGAGAAGTTTGTTGCTTCGCTCTTGCCACACTTAAGGTCTCGCTATCGTAGCAGAAGATAACCACTCAGGCGGAGGCTTTGGAGATTTCCATGATACTACATGAGACTCCAATGCAAGATCCAAGCCTGGGGGTTTAGTAGATCCATGTGTAGCTAAAGAATCTGTGCCTTGAGATGCAAAGTCTGAAGCAAGACAGGATGGTTTGGCTAGAGGTGTGCGAGGAGGTATGGCTCCTGAAATGCAAGAGTGAAGGGCATGACAAGGACCATTTCCCAGTCTTTGTGAACTATATTGTAAGAGGGGGACAGATGCCTTTAAGGCTAGAAGCTCAAGCAGGACCTAGCGTGGGGCCTACATTATGGTGCACTATCTGTCAGGTAACTGGAAAACATGCCACATATAACTGTCGCTTGGTACAAAAGTTTGTATAGGCTCCACAACAACTATTCTGCAACTTTTGTAGGTTGATAGGGCATGATGAGTGTACTTGCAGGAGCTATGAATTAATGATAGATAGAACTCTCGCCTATAGGGTTCAGGCCGAAATGCAGCCCACTGACCAGAGTACAAGGATGGTGCGGACAGGATTTCAGGGGCGTGAACTAAGCCGAGGCGGAGGAGGACTTGGTAGAGGTTGAGGAAATTTGATTTGCTATAATTGCGGAGGGCCAAGACACGATGCCCGCAATTGCACTAACCCAACACGTATTTCGTGCAAGTATTGTACGTCGTTTAATCATGAAACGAAAGGCTATCCTACGTTGATATCTAAGATATGTGATAAAGGGGCGCTACCACCTTTTCTGACTCAAAACTTGTCGATGATGAGGTCTGAGCCACGTGAAAAGGATTCAAATGTGAATATAGTGCTTAGGAGTGGAATCACGACAAGAGATGACAAGGGAAAACAACCAGAAGATAGTACACGGGTTAACAAAGCTTCGACGAAAGAGGCTAAGTTTGATTTGGAATGCGCACATGAAACCTTCATGGAAGCTAAAAAGAGCTTTGCTGAGGCCTCCACCTTAGGAAGCAAGGATAAGCCTGAGGAGGAGATAGACCCCTCTATGCTCACAGCTTTCCTGGAGACCTGTATGAAGCTACTGCGTGATAGCAAGGCTGTGAAAGGGTTATAAGAGCTCATCATTAGATGCACGGGAACCATGCCAAGTGAGCCGCACGTAGTACGAAAGATTAACAAGCATAAAACAAGGATGGGACGGGAGATGAGACTGACCGCGTAGATAGGAGAGTATGAGATGGATCAGGTTATTTTGGACCTAGTGTCAGATGTGAACATCCTACCAAAGCAGACTTGGGAACGAATGGGGAGACCTGCAGTGCAATGGTCTCTGGTTTAGCTAAGGATGGCCAATCAACAGAAGATCATCCCCATGGGGCGGCTGCAGGGGTTGACTGTGGATATTGAGGGAGCGAGCACGCTGGCTGATTTTGAAGTGATAGAGATAGTGGATGACAACAATACCTATCCTGTGCTCCTAGGAATTGATTGGGCCACTGATATCAACGGCGTAATCAATCTGAAGTAGCAGAAAATGATCTTTGAGAAGATATCACTACACATAATAGTACCTCTAGATCCTACTGAAGGGTCACGCTATACAGAACCAGTACGCAATTATGAGAGTGATGACGATTTGGACTGTATCTATGAGATAATGGCACGAGATCAAGATTGGGTGAATCTAACCGCAGATGGACAGATTACATGGGATCATGACAGTTCCTGCACTTTAGACTCTCATGAAGAGTTAGAGCACTGGTAGAACCGATTACATAAAGTGACTACGCTAAACTACAACATGATGACCCGATCGCTGCATTGTGTGTCCTCAGAGGTAAGGAATTTTCCTACTTATCATGGTCTGAATGAGGTAGATATCTTTTTGGATGCATTTGAAAGGGAAGTACCAAAAAAGAAGCGCTTCTAGGCATTGGAATGGGCATTGTGCAATACACCCGTAAGATAGTGGGGTACGCACAAGGGAAGGTTTGATGATTGGTGCGAATGTAGGAGAATGATGAGAACTCACTTTCGGAGGCCGAAGATGCAGATGACAGACAAGTATGATGGGTAGGATGATCCGCGTGCAAATTTGGCCAAATAGACCTAGGCTTATGGATTAAAGCCCCAACCTGAATGGTGCACTTGTTCTGTCACACCCTGGATATTGTCTCGTACTTAACCTGCTTGCGAAGTACCCTATAAACACAACAAAATACAAAAACCGATCAAAGCATATGATCCATTGAATATAAATGAAAGGAATCAGAAGCAATTCATACATATAAGCATTATGAAAGAACACAACATATGGAAAAAGGCTAAAACACTTTATTAGATAGAAGAAGGAAATACAACCATCAGTGTGTAATTCAAATTCATTCCTCCAGCTTGGATCCCATTCACATCACATCAAAAGCAAGACAAGCTTGTGGCATCACATCATTTGCTCCAAAGTCAAGTGTCATAGCAGCATTATCTCCTTACAATTCAACATAATCCAGCCCTTGAACACTTAGATGAGTGGTCAATTTATAGGAAGATGAAGGAGGTTTTGTCATTAATGGTGGTATTGAATGGCCTTCCATACTTAGAATCATTTCCATGGAGGAAGGGATGAGAGGATAAGATGCTCCTTAACTCATTCCTCATCCATTTTTGAGCTCATAGGAGTAGATAAGACAGGGAAACTTCTAGATGACTCCAAAATATAAGAATATTCCCCAAACCCTATGTGAATTTCGCTCATTCTTGCCCAACACAGGTGAAAGGAGGCATAATTGCTCTGCAAAGTACCTTGGCAGTGGACTTAACTTCTCTGCAGCGGACCTTCATAAGGTCTTACCTACGGTGGTCCCTCTAGAGGTAATTTTTGGATGTATTCAAGTCATGAAACTGTTTGGGAAGGAGGCATTCAAAGGGGTGACTTATTTAGGGCATGAAGCAGATTAAATTAGGTTTTGATGAGCCCTAAAATACTAATCTGGATTTTTGGATTTGATGTGCCTAAATGGATCTGTAGCAATGAGGGAGAGTTATTCCTCAAAAATTTATAGTCCGACTTTTCTTTCAGCTAGAAGCGGAAAGAGGAAGAACCCATAGACAGATGAAAATTTCTAAGTCTAAAAAGGTGGAAGATGTGGGTCTCATGGAAGAAAAGGTCCTTGAAATGGGCAAATATTTGAGTGGGCTAAGAGAGAGGGAGTCCACAATGAAGGAGCAACTAAAAGCAGAAAATAGGTGGTTGAGGGAGAAGTTGTAGAAAAAGGAAACTCAACTCGCCATAATGGAAAGCCTCTCCATGGAAGCATTGTAGTGCAGAAAACCATCCAAGTCTTATGCACTATTTCTCATAGAGCAGTGGCTACAATTCGAAATCAAGACCTTGGCACGGCATGGGTCTATGCCACTTCAAGATTACAAACAATTCATTGAATTTTGCAACAAGGTTAGCGTAGAATATAAAGAAAAATTGATTGAGTTCTACATTCATAACCTCACCTTGAATGATATGAATATTTTGGATCCAAATGCAAAATTGGGAGATACACAGCTGATGGCCTAAGCATCCTAGATGACTCATGACAAGGCAAGAGTTGAGGGAGTAAAGAGAGTAATGGAAAAGGAAGAAAATTAACCATTATATATCAGGGACGATCTACTAAGCTCAATGATTGTCATTAGCAATCATACTATCATCTCCAATGATGCTCACCTAGCACCCAAATATCTTGCCACCCAGGAACAAGTCATCTCACATTTTTAAGACACACACAGGCTGTTATGTACATAAAGCCAGCAAGCCTCCCTGAGGAGATGGAATGCCTTACCCCACAATCTCCAGACCAGGGAATATCACCCTCCTTAAAAGCTGAAGAATATATTGGAGAGGACAGACCTGTATAAAAGAATCATGCAAATATGAAAATTCAATTGGATCAGACTCAAGCTCAGTCCACCCTTGCTGCTAGGCCTAGAGGGAGGAATAAATGAAGCGTAGGAGAAGAAGGAGTGGATAGAGATAGGAAATAGTGTAGGATTCTATCCCTAAGAAGGAACACTATATGAGGAGCCTTGGGATGTTAGGGAGGCGAAGAGGGCCATGAAGAACATGGACGTAGATGACTGATCTTCTTAGAGCATGAGCAACAATTTTAGTAGGGGGTGATGATGAGGCTCATCAATAGTTACATCATAAGGTTCATAATTCCATCCTCTAGCTTTAGAAATGTCTCTTTATGACACTTATTTATAATTTTTGTTATATTATTCTTAGTGAGAGGGGTAAAATATGGTTTGCTATATCATGAAGCCTAATATGGTTTAAATTCAATAAATGGAGCATTTTTTAGATGATTTAAATGCAAAGATTAGAGTAGACAACATGGAGAGATTCTAGGATTTTTCCATCTAATTGAGGATGGCATGAGTAGAATCCCATCTATTGTGTATATAGAAATGCCACCTTCAAGTTTGTACGAAATCGGTTTGATAAATAGAGTTGAGGAACCCATATGAGTTGCAACAGTCTTGGTGCAATGCCAGGGCTCACCACCCACCTGCACTAGTGACCTCTGGTACAAACATATTTTTGGGCTATTTTTATAGGGACCTCTTCAAAAAACTCCTTTGAAATGTCTTTTACTTGTAGTGAATTGTTTTCTATCAAGTAGAGAATCATTCATAATAAAATAAAACCATAACCGTAAATGAATTAGAGGTGACACATCAATAAAACGATTTGTTTCCAGATGAGATTTCTAGATTGCCACCTATGAGGGACATTAACTTCTCAATTGAGCTGATTTTGGGGGCCACACCAGTGTCTAAATCATCCTACAAGATGAGTACGCCAAAGTTAATGGAATTAATTAAGGATATATCAGACTGAGTTATTTTCCATGGGGAGCACCAGTTTTATTTGTGAAAAAGAAGGATGGTACATTTATATTATGTATTTACTACATGAAGTTGAATAAGTTAACAATTAAAAAAAAAATATCTACTACCTAGAATCGATAAGTTATTTGATCAAGTGAGAGGAGCCACATTATTCTATAAAATAGATTTAAGGTCTAGATATTATCAATGAAGGTCCAATGATTAAAGATGAAGATACTCCTAAAACAACTTTCAGAAGTAGATATGGGCACTGTGAGTCCACTGTACTTCCATTTCGACTTACGAATGCACCAAGTACTTGTATGTCCTTGATGAATAGTATTCTTAGTTAGTATTTGGATAAATTTGTGTTTATGTTTATGGATGATATTATAATTTATTTGAAGATGTTAGAGGAACATGTAAAACACCTAAAGATAGTTTTACAAACACTTAGGGAACATAAACTTTACACTAAGTTTTGTAAGTGTGAATTTTACGAGGACCAAATATAGTACCTGGGGTATGTAATATCTATGGATGGGATAGTTGTGGATCATTTATAATAAGTTTTTAATAATATTTATTATATATGGATCATTTTTTTTTTATTTTAATTTATATGAAAATCATATTCTTCAAATGCTCAAAACACATAATAAATAATTAGCATTGTCACATAATAAATAAATAGCATTGTAGTAAAAGATTGTTTCTTTATTATAGTGTTGTAATAATTATTGTTATATATATATATATATATATATATATATATATATATATATATATATATATATATATATATTATGATATTTGATTTAGATTTAGATAAAAATCAAAAGTTTCAAGTGTTCATAGCACATAATAAATCAATACCAATAGATGAAGATTATACCAACAAGAATACAATTAGATAATTAATGTACATATCATTTGTTACCATTTAAAAAATAATAGTTAACATTTCTTGTTTTTTCTTTATTTCTTTTTAGTTCTATTTTCACCTCTTTAAAGAAGAATCCACAATTGCAACTTGTAATTGAGAATGAAATAAATCAAGAGTAAAAGATACCAATTCCTTATGAAAATCAAAGGTGTCAATTTCATGAAGTCACCTCATTCCTCTCTGATGTACAATTACTATCCTAATATCCATTTTTTGTTTTATCCTTGAAGACAAGACATGGTTCCCTAAATGACAATCATGGAGAATTGCTATTATCCCTATTTCTTGATCGTTGTTTGTTGAATTTCCTCATTCTTTTCCTCACCTTCATCCAATGGAGATGTCCAACATTTTTCTCAACATTTAACTTCATTTTTCATGAAATATGAATTCATGTATGTCGATAAGAACCTTGTAGGTGTATTAAAATATGATATATCCTATATCTGTTGTATTATTATGTACTTGAGTCTACCTGAACATTTGCTATTTGACAATCATTTTGTCTAGAAGAGGGTTACTTTGGTTGACGTCAACATAAAGATGATCATATGTGCATAACCCCAATATAGGTTAATTTGTTTTAACTTGATTGTCCAATGTACTACAATTATCCTCCATAGATGGTAATAACAAAGTCAGAAAATCATCCTAAACCGACATCCAAGTTATTGATATAAATCTTGGATCCAATTCTGAACCAAGGAGTTATAAAATTATCCACTCTTTCCCAAACTCCTTAAACTTGCTTATAACCTACATGATAAAGAAAAATGTACTATATATAAAAAAATCAATTGGATTTGAGAGATATCTCATAATGCTTTCTCTAAGCCTAATAAATCCTACGGTATAAATCTAAAAAAAGAAGCCAATAACCATTAAATCTATAAATAACAACATTTGATTCATTGTTTAATGTACTTGAGGGACACTTGACATTATGATCTTCAACAATGGCTCATATTCTACTTTATTTATTATATAAGTAGTAAAAATAGAACTAAAAAGAATATTTCAAAGATATTGACTTTAAAGTTGAAAAGTCCCCAAACCTCACCCATCTTCACTGTAACCATAATACCAAATAAATAGTTAAATTTCTCATAAATTACACTTAAATAAAATAAAGAAATAAATATTTTAATTTTTTCTTTACAAAATAAGACATTACATGTACAATTATCTTTTATAAATTATAAACTTTGATTATTATTTCAAATATGCAATTGACATAGTTAAAAAAAAAAAATTATTAGTAAATTTTTTTATCATGGTTCCAAATTTATTTTTATCTTTTTATAATAATTATTTTAGTGAATAAATATTTTATAATAATAATTTTAGTGTGTAAATTTTAGTTTTTTGAAGTACCTATAATGTGTTAGGTACTTCATTATGAAAATCATACCATTCAAATAAATAACCGTTATTGAATGACCTCAAAATATGTAATATCCAATCCAATATATTAAACATTTGACATACATCTTGGAATACTAAATTACAGTGTCACCATCACACCAAGGAATGGTTGCAAAAGCCATAGTATGGTTTTCGTTATTTCTGATCACGCATAATCTTCTCTATGGGAAAGACACCAGATTGCGGAGAGGGGCAACCACCATGTGAGCGAGCCTAAAGCTCCTTGTGTATCAGTGTGTATTGTATATAAGTGCATGCTCTAATGAACAGAAACCAAACCACTACCAACCTATGACTATTGAAGAACCCCCTCCCTAGGCATAAAAATGACCACCTAGGCATTGTCGTCATTGATGGTATTTCTCCTGTCGCAGAAGACTTCCACCCAAAGCAACTATGTTATTCCTCGCCATTCCAATGATACGATCTCCGACAATCTTCGTGTAACATCCTCTAATAGCTCAGATGGAACACCATGGGGAGATATAAAATTCACATGTCACTCTCTTCACTGGTGCCACGATGGTGCCCTTCGTAAGGGTGGAAACATGGGGCACCATGCCTACCATGAAGACGACCTAGATTTAACTGCCGACAATAGCTACTGATCGATTTAAACTTGATGAGGTTATATTGAATTTCATATTTCAATAATTAAAATCAAATGTACCTTTCTAAAACAATACAATTATTTAAAAAATAATGAAAATTTTGCATTACTAGTCCTCAAAGTATTCTCTATAAATTTGGCGGTACTATATAGAAATCCTTTTAGGCGCATAATATCAAAGATTGACACTACTAATACATAATTCTTCATCACATCATCATATTTAGTGATAAAATGTTAAGGGAGGAGTGTATTTTAATTTGAAAGGTTAATTTTATTTTAGATTTTTAGTATTAACAATTTAAAATAAATTATTTTTCTATAAAAAAATAACTTAAAATCGTATGTAAATTTTATATATTATATTTTTTATTATGTTAAGCTGTATATAATTCTTGAATGAGTACAAATACATAATTTTTTTATCAAGAGTATCATATTTAGTGATAAAATATTAAGAGAGGAGTTGCATTTTAATTTGAAAGGTTATTTTCATTTTAGATTTTTATTATTGATAATTTAAAATAAATTTTTTTTCTATGTAAATTTAAAATTGTTATATCTTTTACTATGTCATGTTGTACAAAATTCTTGAATGAGTACAAATAGTTTTACTAGTAAGCTAGTATTCTAATCTATATGGAAGTTTTATGGAGAGAATTCAATATGACTACTTACTCTTTCATTCATTAGATGCCATCCCTAAGAAACAATGAATTTATTTTTCTTTATTAAAAGATAATTGGTCCAATAGTTTAAATAATTACAATGAGTTTTTAATAAGGGAACTAGTCCAATTTTTTTTTTAATAATCAGAATATAATGTTGTTTTGTTGATATTACTGCAACGACCAATCATATATATATATATATATATAAACAACATTATTTTCCTTGAATGAAGTATAACTTAATATTTTCATGAGAATTGTGGTAAAGAGACATAAATAACATTATACATTGTCAACAAAATTATACCAAATTATTATGAATGAAGAATGTATTAAATCAATTTTGATCATTGGTGCCTAATTTTTCATCTTCATGTTAAGAAGGAGAAAGAAGACATGTATGTACTATTCATAAACCCAAGCAAATGGAGAAGATAATAAATGTAACAAGTGGGGTAAGAAGTAAATGCAAGCGAGTAGGTAGAATCAAGAGGTATAGGCGGAGTCACATAACATTAGTAGATATTGGTCTTAAATCTAAGTAGCAAGAGGATGGGGAATTGACTAGAATTGAATTGTTTCTTGCATGTGAGAATCAAGAGTATTCACCACAATCAAAGCATTTGGTCTTAGATACCCACTACTAAAATATAATTTAAATAAATAACTGTTATATGCATGCATTAATTCCATAAGAATAAATGTCTATTTGAAATAAAATTTCTATAATTTTAATTTAATTATGAATAATTATCCCATAAATAGTAGAGATTAAACCTCTCTATAATATTTTAAAATATTGATAGTAATATATTTAAATTTATCTTTAAAATAATTATTTCAGTTATTTTATAAATTTTATAAGTTGTTGATGAAAACTAAGACTACGTTTTAACACCCAACTTCAAATCCTCTATACCTAATTTATCCAGCCGCAATTTCTCCCTATTAATATACTAATATGACCACTGATTGTAAATACAATTTACCTGTTCGTAAAGCACGAGGTTTTTAACTCTCTTTAACTATAGTGCAGATTATATTGTATTCCCATCAATTAGCTGTCGCAGATCACACGCCGCGAGAAAATTAAATGTACCTATGACGTACTGAGACATCAAAACACCTTTATCCAAAAAGCAGGCCGGTCACTTGTGGAAATTTTTTGACCGAATTTTGGAATCAATATCCATCCCTTCCACAAGCGACAGTTTAGACAATTTTCCACGATCGTAAAGTCTACAAACAGCCAAACCGAAGAGAGCCTCTGCCGCCCCTTTCTTTGTTTCTTCCTCATGGAACCAACTTTTCTTTTTATGTTTTTTCTGGTAATACCCAGCTCGCCCAGTAATTTTCCACGATCTTAGAGTCTACAAACAGCCAATCTGAAGAGAGCCTCTGCCGCCCCTTTCTTTGTTTCTTCGACATGGGACAACTCTTTTCATGTTGCTTCTTCCGCATGGAACCAACTTTTCTTTTCATGTTTTTTCTGGTGAGTGTAGGTTATGTAGTGGGGATGGTGCGATGTCTTCTTTTTCATTCCAGTTTGTGGGAATGGTTTGTTGTTTTCTTTTTTATTTCAGTCTGTATTTCAGGTTATGGCATTGAGTATGTAACTGATTTTTTGAAATATCAAGTAAATATTGTTTATGGACATAACTGGCATCAGATTGGTATAGTGAAAGCAAATATTGCTGATAGAAGTAGATAGTATCAGATTGGTATGGTGAAATTTATAGTCAATTTAGAATGGTTTCCCACTGATAGTGAACTGAACCCACTGATAGCGAACTGAACGGAGAAAAACTATTATGTCATTTTCAATGTCATAAGGTTACTTTGAAACTCATCTTCTAAATTTGTTTGCAAATGAAGTTGATGATTGCTGCTGCCAATGTTGCAAAACAAGCCTTAAGAGGTCTGCCCAAAGCCATGTCCGCTGTAAAAGCCCAAGTAAATGAGGTAAGGAAAACAGATCACTGGTAATTGGGTAAGGAGAAGCAGCCATCAGTTAGATATAGGTCGGTGGAAATATAAATAGTAAGGCATTGATAGATAGTGACTTCACAACGCCCATCGTATGACAACCACCCATTACACTATTTTGATCCTCTATTTCTTCTTTTGACTGCACTTCGACCCTTCTTTTTAATTATCGAATAGTTAGATGAAGCGAGATGTATGTGCATTGTCAAATATTCGCCCTTTTTCCGTATATTTCTCTTTTTCACTTATGAAGCAATTCATTTTTTAACTCTACGTAAATCCAAAACCATGAAATGTTTTGAAGTGTCCTAGAAATCTTTAGAATCCTGATAGAACGTTGGTTGTAATCACATTGATAGCTACTAGCGATTTGGTAGATCGGATACAAAAGCTGGTTCAGACTAAAATATGGAATTGGGTTCAAAATTCAATCCTCATACGGCCAGTTCCAACAGGCTCCTATGCAACTCGAGCCTATGGAACTATGATTTGGGGGATCCTATAAAAGCCTGATTCCAAATAAAATATGGGGTTGGGTTCGAAATTCAATTCTCATTTGGCCACATACATTGAAATAAGTTTTTATAGTTTAGAAATAAATTGTGATTAGTCGCATAACAATATAAATTAATTATAGATACCAATTTGATGTTTATAATCAAAGTTATTTTATATTATTAAAATTAAAAAGATCATAAATAATAAAATTATAATTTTATTTAAATTATTATCATTATTATTAATTGTTTTAATATTTTTATTTATTTTGAGTTTGTAGAATTTTAATTTAATTTTAAGTTTATTTTCTAGATTATTTTAAAATACTAGTTTTATTTTTTTAATTAAGTTGATGAAATAAAAAAATGTCATATGAAATGATTTATGGTTTATATTGATAAGTATGATATTGACCCATGGTATTGTAACAAAGATTACTGACAAACTAAGAATCTCGGGGTCTCCATAGTTAACACTCTTGTTAGATGTTCGAATTTTTTTTTAATGTATATATTTTTAATTTATATATTATTTCTTTTATAATCAATAATAATAATAATTAAAAGTAAAGATGTATAATAAAGTAAGTGCTTTGATGTTTATCATGAGTTGACACATCAATTTTTTTTTTGTGTATTTCAAGTTGACGTTCCACCTATGTCACGGGTATCAAAGCTTTAAAGATATTAAGGATATCAAAACATTTACTTCTTGATATTTTTTAAGAAATCTAAAAGATCATAAAAATAAATTATTTATGATTTGTATGCATTTTAGATGGACACTCCACCGATTATCACGATATGAAAGGTTTAAAACGATGTTGCAAAGGAAACACCATAAGGCATAAATCCAAGAAAAATAGTGACATATAAAAGATCATTGAAGATAAAAATAACCTAAATACTCTTGTAATTGTAGTAATTGTATATGTGTGTCTTTGTCTATCTTTGTGTGTCTGTAAATGATTGTATGCATTTGAGATTGAGATTGAGTTTTACTGGGTTCTTCCCATTCCAAATGAATCAATTTATGATTATTTTTTAGTTTTATAGGATTACCCATAGTCGCATGAATTTGTACTTGGTATTTTTAATTCTGGGGCATTCATCACTATGTTTGCATTTTATTATTTAGTATAACCAATCTATTTCAACATAATTCAAATTTAGTAAAGACAACTCTAACTAGAATTTCATGTGTAGGAGGTATCAACAGAGGCTCGATCAATGTATAATACAGGATTGGCAAGATTCACATACTGGAGCCCTAAGATGAATATATCTCGTGATCCTAGATGGGGACAAGGTCAAGAGACTCCAGGAGAGGATCCTTTACTTGTTAGTCAATATGTTCCAAAGGAAATGTTGTAAGGCGATAACATAGGGAAGAGTAGTATTGAGGAAAAGGATGTGATATGTTGTCAACTAAAAGAAAAAAAAAAATGGAAAAGAAGTTTTGTTTCTTTTAATTAGTTGTAGCTTCAGTTACCTTAGTTCAGAGAAGCTTCAAAAATAATTAACTCACAACATCAATAATTCACTTTTATTAAATTCTCAAGCACCCTCAACTACAGGTACAAAGGATACCCAAAATCATGTGTTTCACCCTAGGTAGATTAGTTTTACTTATTTTCTATTTTCAAAGCTAGACAGGGTAGAGTTAAAGCACTTCATTTTTAGTAAGTTGAAAATGGATGATAGTTCACTTTAGGCTTTTACCCCCTCTTTTCCCTAGTCACATTATTTTGATTGATATTTTTCAGTTGAGGTCATTTGGAGAGTACTTTGTGTTACTAAGACGAAGGCAATAATGAGAAAATAGACTATAATGATCCAACATTTGTAAGATGTCATGTAGACCTCCGAAGCAACTATAGGAATGTAGGTGCGACATGCCATGACAACATCATGAGCTTAGTAGGAGGGTTGAGCACAGTTGAATAAAGTCAAAGATCATAGGCTATTTTCAATAGGGGTTGATTGATAAGATCTCTTAAATCAAAGTCTTTCTATTAAGGTTGCAGGTTATATAATATCCACCAATAATATACATTCATCGAGAAGACTTCATAGGTTGGCACTCGTAGAAGGTCGAATTGGACAAATGATAGTGTTTGGGTCATATAGTGGGTCGATCCACTAAATTTCATGTGCAAGGGCACCCTATAGACAACACACCAAGGACAATGGGGTGAAAAATCAAGTGCACAACAACTTGAGCCTTAGATTCGATTCTCCAGTCAAACAACTGGTCATGTAGGAGACGAGGGACGCTCCTGATTTCTGTAGGCATCACTAGGCATCACTAGGCACAATAGATCCAATAAGTTTCTCCAGAAAACATTGATGCACCAACATGTTTGGTGTAATCTTCTCTGGTTGATCTGCATGCCGACAAAAGGTGTAGAACCTAGGATATTACATAGAAGCATGTTGGGAAAACATTTGTAGTGTAAGTTTCTTCCCTAAAAGTGGGATTTTGAAATTGAATCTAAATGCAAAAGTGTTGGGAGTGGGATCCCCCAAGGGTAGTTTTGGGGCTAAAAGCCCATTTCTGAGTCACATTTTGTAATAAAAATGTAAAGACTCCGCATTTTGTGGTCACAGAGCACGAAGGTATTATGTGTCATAAACAGTAGTCTACCCTTAAGTTTTTTAAACTAAGGTCGGTTGTAAGAGATCTACCCATGGTACATAGGCCATGGGATTGTATAAAAAGAGATAAGCTCTAAGTAGTTTTAGAGAGACATAGAATGATGGATAAGATAAGAGAGTTGTAGCTCTGAAGTAAGAAGTCTAAGTATTGGGTTGTAGCGTAGGTAGAGGGTCTAAAGTTGAGTGCGCGGAGACCTAGGGTAAAAGTCTACAACTGAGTGCGCAGACCCCTGCAGCTGTGTGCGCAGGGTGGATAGTGTTGTAAACATTTGGAAGATATTAATAAAGAACGATTTTCTACAATTCCTGTGTCTTTGTTCTGTTATTGCATCTTGATATGTTATGTATGAATTTCCTTTATTATGCTTATGTGATGCGCGAATGAATGCAATTACATTCAATAATTGAACGCAATTACGATTATTTGTTTACGTCGTGATAGCTATAATTATTGGATAAGATAAGCAAGTCACTTATATTAATTAGGCAATTTGTACAACTCACTACCTTAGCAGCGTGAAAGCACCTGAGCAGCATGCTAGGGCTACGTGAAGGTCGATAGTACCCTTTCACGGAGGTATTGAAGGCTGGAATAGAGTGCTCGTCTCGTAGGTCCTAGAGTAAGGCAACCTACATGAAGGCAGGAATAGAGGAAATCAAACGACATCACAACCATCTTAGGGTGCAGAAACTTGGTTCCAGCATCCCCCCATACTGCTTCGGGTGAGACTTCAGTCTGCGCTCCATCGGCTGATGCTGAAAGTGCCAGTAGTGTAGGGATTTATTTGGCTAACTAACGTTGAACCTAGGTCAGGCCCCCTGAAGCCAACAAGTGGTTTTGTTGCCGAGACCAGAATCTGCATAAGGGATGTGTGATGTTATATCACTAGAATCCAACTAAAAAGGAGATTAGAGACTGGTTGGATAGGAAGATCCATGAATTCGCGGCGCAGGAGAATACAAACCCGTGACTAACAAAGGAATAATGGTTGGCCAGATACCTATTTACAAAGATCCATGAGATCTTTTTCTGCTCCTTCTCTATTGAGCTATACGAGTGGATCGCGAAGCTAGCATATAGCCAAGGAAGGTGGAAACTTGACGGTCCTATTGTGTGGACCTCAGAGCTAGTGCCAAGGTTGGAAGCATCGAAGAATAAGATCGCCTGCGCTGTCGATCATTGGCTTGATCACATCATAGGAGGATTTGTGACTGAATTCGCAGTCGATACCTCAGTCAACTACAACGAGGTGAAGCAACACTTTCTCAAAGGACCGCGAGGTAAGTACATAAAATCTTTGAATACCTTTATTAAAATGTTATTGTGTGAAAAACGGGTTATGCATCTACCTTGATGTTCGAAACTACGCGAAGCGGAAAAACTTACAGAAACGAAGGGAGAAAGGGTTCATAGTATAGCCCATTGATTTCACTTCCACGACATAATGAAGAAGACATAGCGAAGGTTTCTCCACAAAGTGTATTTTAGTTAATAAGACAAGGATTCTCGCGAATACCACCTCCACCCACACCACCTCCAACCTCACCAGCATTGCCTCCAACTTCACCCATACCACCTCCACCTCCACCACAATTCAGTATGGAAAATACGGTGAAGCTACCTTTGTTCAAAGACTTGGGAAATGAGGACCTGGACCAATTTTGGTTCATTGTAAGAGCTGTATGGTGACGCTGGTTAGTGCTCTTCAAGATCACGTGCTAAACTGGTATATTAAGTACTCTAATGATAACCTGAATGCTAGAGCAGAAGACATCCAGACAACACTGAATAAATAATTCAGTAGGCCTAAATCTGAGGTGCAGTTGATTGTGGGATTCAAAGAAATCATGATGTAACTAGTCGAGATGCCTTGGGAACTAGATCAGAGGTTGAAATGTAAAATCCATGAAGCCAACATTAACCTAACAGATGGACATCATCATGAGTGGTTTGTTGCTTCACTCCTGCCACACATACGGGCTGTGTTATCGCAATAGAAAATAACCACTCAGGCGGAGGATTTGGAGATTGCCATGAGACTACATGAGACTCTGATGTAAGATCCAAACCTGTGGGTTCAATAGATCCATGCACAACTGAAGAATATGTGCCTTGAGATGCAAAGTCTGAAGTAGGACAGTACGGTTTGATCGGAGGTGCGCGAAGAGGTATGATGCTTGAAATGAAAGAGTTAGGGGAATGACAAGGACCATTGCCCGATCTTTGTGAACTATATTGCAGGAGGGGGATCGATGCCTTTAAGGCTAGAAGCTCAAGAAGGACCTAGCGCGGGGCCTGCATTATGGTGCACTATCTATTAGGTAGTCGAAAAACATGCCACAAATAACTGTCAATTGCTACAAAATTTTGTGCACGCACTGCAACAGCTATTCTACAACTTTTGTAGATCGGTAGGGCATGATGAGCGTACTTGCATGAGCTATGATTTGATGATAGATAGAACTCCCGCTTATAGGGCTTAGGCCGAAATGTAACCCCCTCACCATAGCACAGGGATGGTACAGACAAGATTTCAGGAATGTGGATGAGGTCGAGGCGGAGGAGGACTTGGTAGAGGTCGAGGACAGTTAATTTGCTACAATTGTGGAGGGCCAGGACACTATGCTTGCGATTGCACTAACCCAACACATACGTCGTGCAAGTATTGCACACTATTTGATCATGAAATGGAAGATTGTCCTATGCTGATAGCTAGGATATGTGATAAAGGGGCACTACCACCTCCGTCGACTCAGAACCTATAGATGATGAGGTCTGAGCCACGCGAAGAGGATCCAAATGTAAATATAGTGCTCAGGAGTGGAATTGTGACAGGGGATGAAAAGGGAAAAAAAATAGAAGAGAGTACATGGGTTTGAAAAGGTCTGGCGAAAGAGGTTGAGTTCAATTTAGAACGCACATGTGAAACTTTCATGGAAGCTAAAAAGAGCTTCGCTAAGGCCTCCACCTCAAGAAGCAGGGATAAGCCTGAGCAGAAGATGGACCCCTCTATGCTCATAACTTTACTGGAGACTTGTATGAAGTTAATGCACCATAGTAAGGTTGTGAAAGGGTTATAAGAGTTCATCAATAGATGCATTGGAACCACACCAGGTGAGCCACCCATAGTACAAAAGATTGGCAAGAATAAAACAAGGACAGGATGGGAGATGAGACTGACAGCGCAGATAGGAGAGTATGAGATGGATCAGCTTATTTTGGACCTGGGGTCAGACATGAACATCCTATTGAATCAAACTTGGGAACGAATGGGGAGACCTGTGCTGTAATGGTCTATGATTCAGCTAAGGATGGCCAATCAACAGAAGATTATCCCCATGAGACCACTATAGGAGGTGACTGTGGATATTGAGGGAGCGAGCGTGCTGGTTGATTTTGAAGTGATAGAGATAGTGGATGACAACAATTCCTATCTTGCACTTCTAGGGATTGGCTGGGCCACTGATATGAATGGGGTAATTAATCTGAAGAAGCGGAAGATGATCTTTGAGAAGAAATTGCTACACGTAATAGTACCTCTAGATCCTGTTGAGGGATTGCGCTATACGGAACCAGTCTGCAATTATGAGAGTCATGACAATTTGGACTGTATCTATAAGATAACAACGCGAGATCAAGGTTGGGTGAATCCCACCGCAGATGGACAGATTATATGGGATTACAAGAGTTCCTGCACTTCGGACTCTGATGAAGAGTTAGAACGCTGACAAAACCAATTATATGAAGTGACTACCCTGAACTATAACATGATGACTCGATCACTGCACTGTGTGTCCTGAGAGGTAAGAAATATACCTACTTATGATTGTTTGAATGAGGTAGATATCTTTTTGGATGCATTTGAAAGGGAGGTACTAGAAAAGCAGTGCTTTCAGATGTTGGAATGGGCACTGTGCGCTACGCCCGCAAGATGGCGGGGTACGCACAAGGGAAGCTTTGATGATTGGTGAGAATGCATGAGAATGATGAGAACTTGCTTTGGGAAGCCGAAGATACGAATGACAGACAAGTATGATGGGCAGGATGATCCGCGCACGCATTTGGCCAAATGGACCTAAGCTTATGGAGAGAAGCCCTAACCTGAATGGCTGCACCTGTTTTGTCACACCCTAGATATTGTCCCGATGAACTGGTATGTAGAAACCAAGCTCCGCCATGGGAAAGGTGAATGGGATATCCTGCACAAGGGATTCATGATGACATTCAGTTTTGAGGACAAGTTTGACAATATTGATGAAGCGCTACAAGAAGTGAAGGCATCAATCTTTAGGATACCAGAGGATCCTTTAGACCTATTTCAGCCTGAATGGGCTACTCAGCTGAGTCATGTGCTAGAATGTTATAATTTAAATGTTGAAGAAGAGGACCAGGATCCACGGAAGATTAACATTCCAGAAACAAAAGGTCACTGTGAGGTTCAAGGCTTGCAGATTGACGACCCTGATATAACTGCATCGTTGAAAACAAAACAAGTAAACATTGCTACGTTGGTAGAAACCAAATTCGCAAAGATTGGAGACTACTGGGATGATGTGACAGTGGATAAGGTCGCTGAGTTGCTCCGCGAATACTAGGATTTATTCCCTACCAAGTTCATAGATCTGAAAGGGATAATTGGGGACCTAGGAATGATGAAGATTACGTTGAAGCCTAACGTGAAGCCGGTTAAGAAAAGGCCTTACTGTCTCAGTCCAAAATATAAGGAAAATATCTGCTTAGAGCTGGACAAGATGCTCACGGCATGCATCATTGAGCCTGTGGAAGAATCTGACTGGGTAAGTCCGATGGTGGTATGGGAAAAGAAGCCAAAGGATGAAATAAGGATATGCGTCGATCTCAGAAAGTTGAATGAGACTTGTGTACATGATCCTTTCCCGACTTCGTTCACTGATGAAGTGTTGGACAATGTAGGTAGCCAGGAAGCATATTCCTTCACTGATGGGTACTCTAGGTACCACCAAATCAAAATCACGCTGGAGGACAGGAGCAAGACAACCTTCATGATTGAGTGGGGTTATTTTTAGTACACTATAATTTCATTCAGATTGAAGAATGCACCTGCGATATTCTTGCGCCTAGTTGTTGCTGCATTCAAGGAATTTATTCATAAGTTCCTCGAGGTATATTTTGATGATTGGAATGTGTTTGGGCTGGTTGAGTGCCATATAGCAAGCTTGCGCCTGATGTTGGATACCTGTC
Source organism: Pinus tabuliformis (assembly GCA_031772625.1). Classification (NCBI taxonomy): domain Eukaryota; kingdom Viridiplantae; phylum Streptophyta; class Pinopsida; order Pinales; family Pinaceae; genus Pinus; species Pinus tabuliformis. Next base: position 659,663,124 of record CM062807.1, read on the forward strand.
GAAGATACCAGATCGCACTCAATCTCAAGAAGTGTTTGCTTTGTGTTCCTTTTGGAAACATGTTAGGGCATGTGGTTTCTAGACAGAGATGGATTGTAGACCCCGCGAAGATCATGGTGATACTAAACTTGTAAGTGTCGTGGAGTCTGAAGCAGTTGCGCACTACTCTGGGACATACAGGATATTACAAAAAGTTTATTAGAGGCTATGCCCAAATCACTGCACCTATGGTGAAATTGTTGAAGAAGGATGTCACATTCTGCTGGAACAATGACTGCAAAAAGAGCTTGGATATATTGAAATAAAAGATGGTCACCGCACTAATTCTAGTCTTCCTAGACTAGAAGAAAGAGTTTCATGTACATCTTGACACGTCATGTATAGCGCTGGGAGCAGTACTAACACAGGCTGGCAAAGAAGGCTTGGACCATCCTATCGCGTTTACAAGCCAAAGATTATCCAAAGTAGAGAAGAACTGTTCCACCACTGAGCATGAAGGGCTAGCCATGGTTTATGCATTCCAGAAGTATAGGCATTACTTGTCGGGAGGCCATTTTAAGATGTATACAGATCACTCCACGCTAAAGTACCCGGTCAATAAGCCTGTGTTGGGGGGAGAATCTGTAGGTGGCTCTTATTATTCCAGGAGTATGATTTTCAACTTTTCATGAATCATGAACGACTAAACGCGGGATCAGACCATCTATCGTGCATCGAAACAAGGGAGGAACCCACTAACTTGGAAGAAGGAATGCCTGGTGCACAACTATTTGTAGTACATTTCGTGGATGGTCATTATCAAGATAAAGTACATTTCCTAATGACAAGTACTACACCGGAAGGATACACTATCCAACAGAAAAGGGAATTAATGGTGCGCACGACAGATTTCTCTATCATTGTTAGGCATCTGTACAAGATGGGGACTAATGAGATATTGCGACAGTATGTACATGAGTTTGAAGGAAGCAACATCCTCGTGGATGTTGATGGGGGCGGTCATGGGAGGAAGATTCTACGCGCAGGGTTGTGGTGGCCAACCCTCTATCAGTACTCAAAAGTGTAATTCAGGCCATGTGATGTGTGTCAAAGGACTGGCAGGCCATCGCAGAGGGATAAGATTCCTTTGAATCCACAAATGATGTCACAACCCTTCGATAAGTGAGCAATAGATTTTGTAGGACCCATTCAACCATAAGGAAAGACAGGAGCAAGATACTTTATCACCGCAACATAGTATTTGACTCATTGGGCAAAGGCACAGCCTGTGAAGGATTGCACAGGCGCGACCGCTACACAATTTCTCTTTGAGCATGTACTGACACGATTTCACTATCTAAGGATCTTGATGAGCGATCCTGGTACACACTTCCTAAACAAGATGATCGACGCGCTAATGGAGGAATTTTAGGTATACCACCAGAAGAGCACACCTTATCACCCGCAAGCTAACGCGATGATGGAAGCATTTAACAAAGTGCTTGAAAATTCGATGACCAAGGTTTGTAATTCTTAGAGAAGTGATTGGGACCTATGCATACTTGTAGTATTATGGGATTATCGAATGACATGTAAGAAGTTGACTCGACAGACCCCCTTAGGCTCATCTATGGGGTTGAAGTGGTAATTCCCATGGAGAATATTGTGCCTAGTCTATGCATAGCAGCGCTCATAGGTATGACAGATCATAGAGCCCTAGAGGAGAGGCTCGCACAACTGGATGAACTGGAGGAAGAAAGATTTTTGGCTGGATCTCACCAATGAGTCCAAAAGTAGTGCGAAAAGGCATGGCATGATCAACACATTAAGCTGCCCTCATTTAAGGTAAATGAACAAGTTTTACTATATGATAATAAGTTTGATAAATTTCCAGGGATGTGCAGGATGCAATGGATAGGGCCTTATGTCATTATGGAGATTACCGATGGAGGAGTGGTACAGCTGGTCAAATTGAATGGAGAAACCTTCCCAGGAAAGGTGAATGGCAGTCGCTTGAAGCCATATACCGATAGACCAGCCATGTGACTAAATGAAGGTAACACAGTCTTAATGCTCCAGGAAATTGAAAGGAGAAGTGGGACTATAAACTACACTACCTTCATTGGGGAACTGTGCAAAAGGAGTCTAGTTTAACTGGTTAGACTACCTTCGCGGAGAGTCCCTCGTGAACTCTCACGAAGCACAAGAGCAAAGCAATACATTCCACTATGTGTGGCTCTTGCTATCAATTGTGCTGGTAGCATGGGAGCTACGAGAGGAGAGCCAATTCCCTACAGTCACACCAAACCTTCCTAAAGTAGTGAAGTACGCTTCGCTATGGGTGACCAAAGACATGCAGCAAGTTTGAGACAATAAGATCTTCTCAATCTTGATGGAAATGAATATCAGGATGGCCATCAATCGCAAGCCATGATTTTCATGCACGGTGTATGCTAACCTACAGATCTATGCTGAGTTTAAAGCCAATTTCCATCGAGTATCTATGAGAGCACGGAAGAACCCTACGTAGAAGTGGTACAACTTGCCGTACCTGGCCATAAATGACGCCATCAATGTGGTGCTCGATCAATGGTCGGTGGAGTGGCGCACTACCATGGACTTGGTAGAGGAGGCCAAACTGAAAATGGTGTAGCTTGTCAAGAAGAGGAAAAAGGAGGCTTCTGAGAAGGTCCAGGCAGAACAAGCAGAAAAGTAGGTAGGTAAGCAGATGAGTGGAATAGAGCGTGACTCTGATGAAGGTGTGCGATAGCGTTCGTCTGCGATAGAAGAGAAAGACAAAGAACAACATGACACAGACCCTCAGGAGATGTTCGCTCGCATTAAGCACCCAAGAGAGCTGGATAAGGGAGGGTCTAGAAAGAAATGGTGACCAAGACCTTGCTAGACCCTATCACATTGACGGAGGGTGACTTACATGATATTGGTAACATAGTCACATATGTCACCGTGAAGGCCCTACAACAATTTAAACAACAAAAACAGATCATACTAGGGGCTATCTAGACTAGGTTGCAGGAGTTGCAGACCCGTGCGTCGCACGCTGGTACGATGTATACTAGCTTGGCCATACTTCAGAGGCTGTCGATATGCTGCGCACGAAGGCTTCCAATGCAATAATGCTGCTAGAGGGAGCACTGACCATGGACAATGAGGCTGACAGGCCCACTATTAGCTCCTTGAAGGGAGTTGTGATGAACCTGGCAATGCTTTTGCACAGAGCACTCCACCTCTTACAGGATGGAGTAATTGCATAAATGAGGGCCTGAGAGCACCGCGCCCTCTAGGTGATCAACAAACATCAGATCAACAAAGAACGGATGGCCCCACAGAGAAATGCTACCATCGCCATTGAGACCGAGGTGACCAGCTAGAGCAAGAAGATCATACAGGTCATTGAGGACGCATGTAGAATGGTTCCAGAGTTGGCCATTCTGGAGGAAGAGCCAGTGGAGGTCTACATATGCAAGTTGGCCACAAGGGTGTGTGACATTCAGACTGAGATGGCATGTGTTTAGTTGGAGCTGAACCTACAAACTACCAAGCTACAGTTGAGGGCCGAGCCCTCCATACCACCAAAAGTAAAGAAACAACGGGCGACCGCTGTCACAGAGGCAGCCACGGTGGTGGAAAGTGTAGTAGCGGACTGCACATAGTTGTTCGAGCGATCATTTGAGGTCCTAAAAATCTTGTAGGAGGACCCAAATGTATAGAGGTTAGAGACAGAAGCGCACAATCTACAATAGTGCTATGATGAAGTTAACGGCATAGTGCAAATTGTTGCACTGACACAGACGCTAGCCAAGCTATAGGAGGCCAAGTAGCTGAAGGAATAGGTGGACATAACATTGCACAAGGAAGCAGTGCTGAAGGCGTGACTAAAGCCCTAGCTCGAGGAAGCTTCCATAGTCACAAAAAATATTGAAGGTAAGCTTGTCACTCTACAAGCGACACAACTAAAGCTTCAGGCTGACAGCGCATGAGCAGTGACCGAGAAGACAATGGAAGATGCGAAGCAAGTGGCAACTCAGTGCATGGCCGAGGTAGCAGTCATACGGGTTGAGCTGGATGGGCTCCGCGCAAAGATCTGCGTGCCTATCGAGTGACTCGAGGGCAAGTCACGATGTTTGCGTTCAGGTCCTGTTGGGAACGGGATCCCCCAAGGGCAATTTTGGGACTAAAATCACATGTTTGAGTCAAATTTTGTAATAAAAATGTAAAGACTCCGTATTTTGTGGTCACGGAGTGTGTAGGTATTATATATCATAAAGGGTAGTCCTCCCTTAAGTTTTTTAAACTAAGGTCAGTTGTAAGAGATCTACCCATCGTTCGCAAACCATGGGATTATATAAAAAGAGCTAAGCTCTAAGCAATTTTAGAGAGACATAGAATGATGGATAAGGTAAGAGAGTCATAGCTCTAAAGTAATAAGTCTAAGTCTTTGGTTGTAGCATAGGTATAGGCTCTAAAACTAAGTGCGTAGAGACCTAGGGTAGAAGTCCGCAGCTAAGTGCATAGACCCTTGCAACTGTGTGGGAAGGGTGGACGGAGTTGTAAACACTTGGAAGATATTAATAAAGAAAGATATTTTGTAATTCCTGTGTCTTTTTTTGCTATTACACCTTGATATGTTATGTATGAATTTCTTTTATTATGCTTATGTGATGCACGAATTAATGTAATTACATTGAATAATTGAATGCAATTACGATTATCTGTTTACGCAGTGATAGCTATAATTATTGGATAAGATAAGAAAGTCACTTAGATTAATTAGGGAATTTGTACAGCTTGTTGCCTTAGCAGCACAAAAGTACTTGAGTAGTAGGCTAGGGGTGTGCAAAGGCTGATAGTACCCTTTCGCAGAGGTATTGAAGGTTGGAATAGAGGGCTCATCTCGCAAGCCCTAGAGCAAGGCAATCTGTGCAAAGGCAGGAATAGAGGGAATCAAATGACATCACAACCATCCCAGGGTGTGAAAACTTGGTTCCATCATCCCCCCATATTGCTTCAGGTGAGACTTCGGTTCGCGCTCCACGGGCTGATGTTGAAAGGGCCATAAGTGTAGGGATTTGTTTGGCTAATTAACGTTGAACTTGGGTCAGGCCCCCTCAAGCCAACAAAAAGTTAAGTTCATAGACATATCAATTTTTTTCTCAAATTTGGTAATCCTTTTTCTCTTTAGTCACTCGTGAGGTGGCAGTAGCTTCAGAGGAAGGTTAGGCTTTCCTTCCGTTAATTTTTTGATAATTTTCAGAGAGGGTGGATCATGTATGGAACCTCCAATGGACATCATACATCACCTATTTCGGATGGCCACTTTTATTCGGTGATGCATTGATTTTTCCCCATCTAGTATGGCTACCCATGTTCATGTGTAGATCATTATTTTAGGTTAGTGGCTTCTCCTGTGTCACTATTTATTTGTGTATACCATTTTCCATTATCTTCAACTCTGGGTGCACCCAGGATCTAGGGGGTAGGGCATAAATGGGTCAGAGGGTTTCCACAGGCATGAAAAAATCATAAGCAAGATAGTAACTAGATGTGTGGGTGATATCCAAGGTTGAAAAAGTGTCTAAAAATAAGATTACACAGAGAGTTCAATAGCAGATGCATTCAAGCTAGGGATGAAGACAACAGACGCATCTAGGGATTCTACACAGGCTCGGTTAGCATATTTCTTAATACTTGAGTGAAGGATGGGGGACGAGTATGAAAGACATGAATGGTGAAGTAGGAAGATAAAGGGGTTTAATTATTCAACTTGGCTGAAAGTTGATAGATATAATAATCTTCTTAATTCAGTCAATTTACATGGCAATCCAAATATGCTAAAGAGTAGAACAAAGTGGTTTCTCTCACTCGAGGGCACACTAGAAATTTTAAGAGAGTGGGCACAAGGTTTAGCCACTGGTAGCATTCAAGAAGAATGTAGATGGTGAAAGACATAGGTGGACAGTATGACGAATGCCTCAATGATGTTTTTATCATCCAACTGGGCATTCATGGAAGATATCCAATTGAATGTCTCTTGCATTGATAGTGATAGTGCTATTAAGTCTGTGATGGCACATTTATTTTTTAACAAAATACTTTGAATTTAACCTCTTCAACTCAGCGAAGAATTCTAATGATCGAGAGGAAATGGGGTTTATTGGAAAACACTTGGAAATTAGCCTAGTGAATGAGTGGTTGGTCTGCAAGGAAGCAAGGTCAACATTGCGTGGAATAAAGGAGCCTAGGGCAACCCACCCGAAGGGGAGAAAAGAAAAAAGTGAGAAATACACTAAGAAAATGCCAAAACAGATAATTATAAGTTGAGCTCTAGGTAAAAATAATATGGTATTAGTTGGAATATTTATTGGTAGGAAGATTATTTGCGAGTGTTTAAAACCTGGATGAGATAAAGCTTTGAACCACTAGTGGATAATACATATTTCTTAATGACACTGGTAAAGTAGGGCCAGTTTTGGTTTTTAATTAAAAAAATAAAAATAAACACCAACTATTGTAGGGATTGATTTTGGAGAGTATCGTCCCAACCATTATTGCAGAAGAATTTCTTTGATTGGGTTATTATTTTATTGCAATAAATTGTTTCTCCGCTATTAGTGAGAATTCAAGCCCAGTATAGATCAATTTCTCAAAAATGGTAAATCAATTTTATTGAAGAAATCTAGGTAGAGAGAAGGAAGGCTAAGTATTGAATCCATTGATGCCAAGATATAATGTCATCACTTTACCTTTGGAAACGTTGTAGGAATCAACATAGTAATACATTAGTTGATTATTTAGATAAAAGATGGAAACAACTTACAAATTAAAAGAAAGAGTAGAACAACATGCCTTTCTCTCAGAAAGTCCATGTTACCCTTCAATGCTCAAAGGATATCCAGAAGGAAGATGTAAAAAGAAAGTGTCTCTTTGAACTTGGATCCAAATTGCAGGATACAAAATCTGAAGATGTCCTCCTATGGTTGGACACATCAGATATGGCTTTGTTCTTGATATAGAAATCATATTAGAAAGGTTCAATTTGGGCCTTGAATCTATCCATGCTTTCTTTAATAAATCCCATGTTCTTGGAGCATTCTTGTGAAAATGTTAGACTCATAGTTGCTTCTTGTGTCAGCAAGATCGTAACTATAACATCACCATGACCACCTTACAACAACCATATCATGAGGGAGATATTGCAGCTAATAGTAGAAACCCTTCAAGGGTTGAATAACATCATGCTTCCTACCTTTCAAAAGTGGCATAAAATTCTAGAACTCATGATCAAGTTCAGCTTAGACACATTCATGTTGAATCTGGAATGTGACGACTTGATCCTTTAGTTTCTCCAAAAATTTTACACCAACATTACATTAGCTCATCTAGACCATGTTAAAACATGCACACAAAAGATTGTGTCCCTGTTCTTAGAAGGAAGTGTTGATATCTGCAAGATACTAAGATCCAAATTGTTGACCATTTAGAGGAATGACCTAATTGTATCACGAGTCACTTATGATCTAGTCAACAAGTTGGTCAGGAAAAAAATAAAAGTGTTCAGAAGTATGTTAACCAAGAAGGAGCTAACAAGGATTGATGGAGGATGCACTAACAAAGATATTAAAACCTACAACAAGAATGAACTAAGAAGGATAGCACTATGTTTTATCTACAAGGGACTTTGGGAACTTAACCATTCATGTACAAGTGATAGGAAGGAGGCAATAAGGACAAAACAAGAGGAGATTCCTCAAAACCATGGGGATTCTTCTATAGTTGGGTCTATTGATTTTCAGGATGGTGAGAAATAATTTGATATTATTCAGAGGGGCTTGTATGATGAAAAACATTCAAAGGTGCATGTAGACTCCTATACAATGGAGTCCATAGGTCTCCAGGAGGGTGTCCATAAAGAATATGAGTAATCAAGTATAGATAGTTGTCCAGCAATGCATCTATTTTTTACAACTTGAGAAGATGAAAAACAAATTATCTTCATAGGTGGAGGAGGCCAAGGATACTTGAGTGAGGATCAAACAATATGAACCAACATGATCAACATGTTCATGAGGGGGGTCATGGTAGACATGGTTTGCAGGATGAACCATTCTCAGAGAGTTAGTTAAAGGCTCAATTTGGATCTATGATAGTGGGGAATCTGATGTAGACAAATACAAAGAGATTCAACATGTCAACAAAATTACCAATAGAGGAATTTTAGGAAAAGATCAAGCATTTCAAGATAAATCTTATGATGTTGAAGCAGAGAGTCTAGACATCTATAGACACTATCTTACAGGAGAGAAAAAAAAAATTAAGGAGCTCATAGGGGTGTGTGCTGAGTCAGCAACAAAATGGTCTAATGTAGAGGAATGTCTCAAGACTCTCACAAGGCAACAAGAGCAGTACATTAGGGAGTTCTAGAGCAACCCTCTACATGAGTACATAGATAGGGCTTGAGACACTACCAACCAACATTTATACATTAGGGTGAGAACTATAAAGTTCTCCAAATGGATAATGTTAGGTGTCCAGGTGGAGCATCATGAGTTGAGCATCAGGCATCATCAACATAGTATACTTATTCCATATGCAAGCATTCATGCATTTGATCCATCCCACATGATGAACTTGTGAGAGATTATCAGTTGGAACTCTATTGATCAAATGATTCCAAGGAGGATACTCTTAGCCAAGGGCATATTCCCTTAGGCATGGACAATGATAGCGGTTAGAGATGGTATCATAACCCATAAGTCCCATGACTTAGGTGGCAATGGGATCCAAGTGAATCTATTGAGGGAAGGATTGGTCAAAGGATTGTTTTAGATCCAAGTATCAAAGGATTCATTCAAGATCATTTAGCACGGAGGCATGGGATATGACACTAGTTTGTACGGGATTCACCTTTGATGTGGATAGAAGTGGATTTCTTGAAGGTAAGCAATTTTTACCAAGGTATTTTCCCATGGGATCTAACCATGATATTTTTGTTCTTTTTTTAGGGAAAATAATAAAATAACGTTTCTAAAGAGTTCATCAAGCCTATTAAAGGGGACAAGATCTAGGAACTTGGATCATCCAAAGTTTTATTTTCTTATTGTGTGTGTGTTGAGAACTTGGCGTGGTGAGTTCTAGCTTGATCCAAGGACAAAAACCCTGCAGTGAAATTTGTGTGGTGGATCCATCCAAGATTCACAAGTGGGCTTCAGTGTCTTATATTAGTCATTGTTGAGAGTTTGTACATTTCATTGGTAGCAGCACCAATATGAATTGTATGACTTAAAAGGTGCCACATTAGATATTCACCCCCAAGCAAAAAAAAATCTTACACTCAAAGCGTGAACAATTTTGAGATAATAAGTTAAGTGATCTAAGAAAATATATTATATAAATTAACAATCAAAGGATTAAATTGAACATTAAAACATTAAAATTTAGAGAGAGAAAAGAAAATATAGCAACTTACAATTACTAGAAAAAAATAAAAATTAAAAAAAAAATTAAAAAAAAAATGGATTATTAAAAATCTTAAAGGGAAAGAATGGAAATTCTAAATAACTAATGAATAATTCCTACCACATTAAAATAGACGTAAATGATAAAAAAGTTAAAAATATGGTTATGGAAAGTTCCAACAATATTTTAAAGATAATTTTGGAAGTAAAAACTAATTTCCCTGATGTATAACTTACCATAACAACAAAAATATAGTAAGCCCTAAACTCTAAAACAAAACAAAATAATAATAATAATAAAATAAAATAAAATAACTAAAAAGTTGACATAAATCAAAGGGAAATTCTAAATAACTAATGAATAATTAATAACAAATTAAAAAACATAAATTTAAATAAATAAAAAAATAAAAGAGAAATTGAAAGTGTCAACAATGTTTTTTACATGGTTTTTGAGGTAAAAACTAATTTTCCCAATATAGAACTTACCATGAGATTAAAAAATCTGGTAAACTCTGAAACTTAAATGGAGTTACATTTACATAGTTTTTGTCTTAAAAAAACTTTGATAATTACCCACACTCTTATTTTAAAATAAAATCAATTGTGCTCCCTTTCATAGTTTTTATTAACATGGATCATTTGGATTTTTTCATACCATAGTTTTAATAATTTAATATCATATAAATTTACATTAAATATTTAAATATTTGTAATGAAATTTTGTAAATGATTTTTTGAGAGAATGAGATGTGATACAAATAAATTATTTGGCTTTTTCCTTAATCAATTAAAAAATGGAATAGTGTGATCTCAATTTTACACTATAAAGAGACTTCGAAGAGAAAAAAAAAGAAAATGGAGAATTAATATTTATAAATAAAATAAAATACAATAGAATTATTAAAAGATGAAATCAATTAAAGAGAAATTCTAGATAACTAATAAATATTTAATATACAATAACAAATTATAAATAATAATAAATTTTAAAATGGTTATAGAAAGTGTCAACCATGTATTTGTAAACAATTTTTGAAATAAAAGTTTTACTTAATAATGTATAACTTATCATAAGAATAAAAAATTGGTAACCTCGAATGGAGTCACATTTACGAATGTAATTTTCTTCTAAAACCAATGATGCTCCCTTCCCATGTTTTTATTAACATGGATCATTTGGTCTTTTTTAATGACATAATTAGGAGAATCTGAAATCATATAAATTTATATGAAATTTCTTAATATTTTAAATATTTTTTTATAAATGATTTATGTAGAGAATGAGATTCTATACTCACATATAATTTGGATATTGAGTATATAATTTAGTTATTTCTAATAAATTAAATGTTTTAGAAAAAATAATCTTAAAAAACTTAATAATCAAAAAATTAAATAAAAATAAAAAAGAAAATTAATAATTATGAAATAAACAAAAACTAATTATTAAAACATATTCCCTAATATAATTTACCATAAGAATAAGAACAAAAATATGGTAAACCTAAACTTTAAATGAAGTATAATGTAAAAAAATTAGTGGTTAAACAGATTAATAACTAAGGCATTAAAATTAATATTAAATTATTAAAATTTTAAAAGAAAAAGAAAAAAAATCCTTTAACAATTATGAAATAAAATAACCACAATAAATTATAAAAACAATTTATTTAGTGTATAATAACAAAAAAAAATGATAAACCCTGAACTTTGAAGGGATATAATCTAAAAAAATAGTTATCCCATTTTTGCACTATAAAGAAACTTCTTAAAATCACCACCATTAAAAGTAAAAATTAAATAAACTAGATGTAGAGCACTCAATTTTCATTACCATAAGCTAAAAGCTTTATAAGATTTCATGTGCTATTGATATGGAAAATGCTTGATTCTATTTTTGAAGGCTCCATGAGGAATGGATTGAATAAAATTGTTTGAGAACAAGCCGTTAATAATAAGTTGTCCTAGGCCCCTAAATACATACATATATAAATTTATTATACGAAAACAATTTGTTCAGATATTTTCTTTCAATTCAGAATAATTTGTGCCAGTTGAATGCGGGTATAAAGGATCCTCCATCAATGAATATTCTTCCACCAATCGAACTATGAATAATCTCTTTCTATTAATTTTGAACCACTCTGCAATTCAGTAAAACAACTTAAACTAACATTCATCTTCAAATATTGAAATAGATATCCACAGTAAGTACTTGGCCGAAAGGTCTTCGGATCAACGAACAATATGATGTATACATATGATGCCCATATTTGATACAATTAATTATTGTCACTTGAAATTAGAAATTCCAAGATTTTCGATAACTAAATTAGCTGCTATAAACTTCCATCTATTTTATGCTCGGCGTTCTCGCTACTTGGTTAGTAAATATGCATTTTACAAAAGGTTTTGAGTCCCAATAATGGCATAGCTAACACCTGTATCTTAAATTTTGTCTTCTCCCTTGCATATCCAATTCATAGTGATTCATTAAAGATTTAATCCTCTCTTTTAGCGTCACTTCTTCGCAATGATCCTCTTGATAGGAAATCCTATTCATATTGATCATATTATATGGATTCTTCTTTTCATAATTTGGAACTTTGGTTGTGTACTGTCATAAAGTAATAACCCAAAAGAACCTGGAGATTCTTCCTATCAGTAACTGGAAGCCAACCTTCTGTGCACGGACTCTGTAGACTTGGCGTTCGCACGACCACGTTTTGCACAAGAAAAACTCATATTTGTAGAAACTTAGACTGCGGAAAGTTACACTTTGTAACCAAACCTCGCCTAATGCTCAGATTTTACAAGTGGATTGTTGCAGATTGAATTCAAACCCCCGAGTGCGCCTGAAACCCTCGTGACTCTAGAAAATACACATTAAAATTAAAATGAAAATTGCATGAGCAAACCGCCAATGTAAAGGGAAAGAAAAGGAAAGGGACTTAATGACCCATTATAAAGATAAGCAGGTTAAACGGGTGAACAAATCAAGATTCAAGTGAAATTTAAAGTAGTGAGATTTTATGGTGTAAGAACTTTTAATGATCTAACAATGGATCTGGCCGTGGAAAGGGGTATAGAGTGACCTGGCCGTGGAAAGGGGTATAGAGTGGCCACTCCGCGAATTATTGTGAGAAAAACGCCTTATAACTTAAATATCAAAACATTTATTTCATGATATATGTTTAAAAAAATATAAAATATAATAAAAACAAAAAACTATTTTTTATTATTATTAATTCATTGTCAACTTTATCACCGCGACTCATATTTTTCTTTATTTGTTTTAATGAAACATACCATTTGTATGGAATGATAAAGTCCAGTGATCTTTTAACACAGTAACGTGTACCCATAGTTCAAGAAATTTAATTAGCCCTCTTAACTCTAACAAGGACATTATCTTTTACATTTCATACTCATCCTTTTCTATCATTAGAGTATTAATTTAGGATGGGATATATGGTTGTGATAATGTAGTATATAATTTTAGTAAGAACCACATGTCTAGACACTCACTATCTTATAATTTTGAGAGGAAATTGACCTTCGTATTTCTTGGTTTGTTTAAAAGTTGCTTCCTTATAGTTTGATGTGAGAAACTAAGGTTGTGATGAATTCTAACCCTATCTATTTTCTCCCTATCAATAGTAGGTTTGTTTATTTTTAATAATTATTTTTTTCTATAAGTAATAGTTTTTAATAGGTTTTTTAAATTTATATGGGGAATTTGATATCTATTGCAATTAGACCAATCATTGCACATTATCCCAATCAATATCTTTGTTAGTTTTTCTTTTTCAAATTCTTTTGTGATCAATACTTTGCATCATATAGTAACTATGCACTAGTACATATGTTCATGTCAACAACACTACTTAATTAAATTGTGATATAAAACTATTTTTTATACCAAAAATTTTATGGTTTAATTTTATTTGTGTTCAAAGATTCACAATAAACTAAAATGAGGAATCTATGTGTATTTCTTTATAAAGCACCACATGGATATAAGTTTGATCCTAATATAGCCCATGATGATTGATGACATATTCATCATTAGGATCTTCACTATATCCTCATTGAAAATGAAATTCATCACTAGAGGCCTAACACATTTTACATCACTCTCACTCACAATTAGGTGAAGAAATTATTAAATTCCCATGATAGTATTATTTGTGGTGATCACCTTTCAAGAGAGCTATTTGCAAAAGCATTATTTATGTAGGTTCTTTTCACATAATCAAATTTTTAATTCTAATATTTTCATTAAACACTGCACTACTTATCAACATTATTCCCCTAAGGCATGAGCTCCTCTAACTCCATTTCACCTTTTCATCACAATAGGTCGCTTCTACAAACAGGCCATTAGTTTCATGGTGTAGCCATTTTTTTGTAAAGGTTCATAAATGATTCATTTTTGTCATTAATGACCTATCAAACGGTATAAATACATGTTAGTTTTTTTTTCACCTTCTCTCTTTCTTTTATTGTATTATGGTAGTTAAGCATTCCACTAACTATTGACTTTAGGCCCTTAAAGAATGAGCCCCTCTAGCTCCATTGCACTTAATCATCACCATATGTCCCTTCTACATATTGGCCATTGGTTTCATGGTGTAACCATCCTTCCATTTTTGGTCATAAATATGTCATTTTGCTCATAACCTATCTCATGAAATGGGATAAATTGATGTCAATATTCAATATCACTATCACGACTACAAATTCTTTCTTTTCCAATTGGTCATTTTATAGTTCCAATACAATTGGTTTCTAATCATATATATCACTTCAAAGTGAAAAAATAGTGTGAGATAGCTTCACTATTAGGTTTCGAGCACAATTACTAATGCTCTTATTATCAACATGGAAATAAAAAAAATTGGGGTTTTCTATAAATCCTTAAAACCATGCTCCAATGAACTATGAAGAATCACAAGACCAACTGAAATGACATTCTCATCCCAACGTTATGTAACTATAGGAAATATATTAAAGATATCATTGGGCATAGTCCTTTATCTCATTGATGATAATGAGGTATTTTTAACGATTGATTGTTAAATATAATCCATCCATTTTTTTCAAATCCTCTTATATATCCCTCTAGTGTGGTGGATTTCAATGAAGATTGTCAACAGTGTTATTGAGTTAATGAGAACTGTAACTGGAAAACAAAAACTCTAGCCATAAAACCATTATTTTTGTACAAAAAAGATGAAAACACCCCAAAAATGAAAAGTTTTAATGTTAGAACAACGATTTTATTTTATTTTTATTTTTATTATTATTTTTTTCTAGGGTAAATTCTGATTTTTTTAACAATGGTAGTAGCCAAAAACATGAAAAAAACACCCTAAAAAGGAGAATTGTTTATACTGCGTCAACATTTTTGTTTCAAGTTAAATTTCTGACATTGTTTAGCAATGATGTTAAACATAAAATATGAGGACTCTGAAAAACCTTAAAATTCCAACAATTTTTAAGCATGGTATTAAGGATAAGTGTCTCTAAAAAACATAAAATATAAACAATTTTTAGTCATGGAATTAAAGATAAAATATCATGACTCTAAAACACCTTAAAATTCTAACTATTTTCAACCATAGAATTAAAAATAAAATATTGTACTCAGAAAAACCTTAAAATTTTGACATTTTTCAACCATGGAATTAAAACCAAATATCATGACTACAAAAAACCTCAAGTTTTCAACATATTTCAACCATAAAATTATGGATAAATTATATGGCTAAAAAAGACATTAAAATGAAAACCTAAATGAAAGAGTCATTATACTAAGAGAAGTTTTCATTTTAAATTCCCTGCTATATTCGAAAATCTTATGTAACCACCTAGATTACATTATATATATGATAAGGAAACGATGTAAAGATATTTATTTTATGTTTGTTTTTTGCCTTTGGTTGTGAGAAGTTCTCTTCCAGGTGGGTTTGGAAGTAACCATCCTTCGAAGACAGTGTAATAGCTCACATCCATAGGAATTAACTTATCTACTTTGCAAATGGTACTATAACAATATGTACCAAACGTTTCCCCTTGGAGGTATACTCACCCATAATGTCCAATCTCAATACTTTGAGATTTTGCTTGCCGAGTTGAGGCAAGAATTGGGGGTACGGCACTATCGTGCCTCTTCTCGAGTGGCCCAACCAACGAGACAAGTATGTGATATTTGACCTAAATAGAAAGAAGGGGGGGTATCGGCTAGTATATATCTTTTGAAATCTTAGCCTAAGAAAAATTTTCCCACTGAAATGAAAACTTAGTAAGAAATCATCAAAATGAATTATCCCCTTTTAATAGGGCACTAAAAATGTAACAATTTCTTTTTATTAACTATGGTATATCAAATGATAACAATAAATATCATGAAAATATCACTATATACTTTAAAAAGCCAACACTAATTCCTAATAGTTTTCTTACTTTTAATCAAAACATTAATACTAGTAGATTAAATGAAACATAATTTATTTCTCAAAGTTATTGTTGCATTGTGGATATTCTAAAGAAATGAATTCTTTATAATTAAAAAATATAATCCAAAGATACAGATTTCTCATAACTTCATGTAAGATCATATGGTTGATATTAAAATATTTATTTCAAGTTTACATGTCATCTTTTGTTCTGTGATCTTCATCATCAATTTGTGGCAACATAAGATGAGAATGAAAATTTATCTCTTAAAACTCCAATACCTAGAAATTTCATTAAAGTTTTCATTATTCAAGTTGCCTTCAACATTATTCTCTACAACTTCAATGCAGAATTTATCAAAATATGGTGTTGCAAGCCATGTTTCAAGGAAATTTAATTCTTCTTCATAATGGTTTGATGTATCTGCACGTTAAAATCAATGTTAGAATTAAAAGTATTTTCATAAACATATAGATTATGTTCTTTATGCTCTGCAATGATAGCTTTGTCTTGGTACAGTACCTTCTTTGCCTTTTCCTTTGTCTCTGCTTTTTCTTTGTGGCCTTTCTTCTTTGCCTCTACTTCTACCTTTGTTTCTGTCTCTTCCACTTCTTTACTAACATGTGCTACTGCAAACAAGTTGTCTTACACTTGGTTTTAAGACTCAAGTGGGCTTCTCTTACCGAATAGCATCATGTCGATTTGATTTTTTTGTTGCAACATATGCAACCATTCATCATTAGGCAATAAGTCTTCATCATAGTTGACATCAACAAATTGAATCGCTAGATTCACCATAACATTGGTTGTCTCAATGGCACCTTCATTGTCATCAGCAACCTTCGTTGTTGGATTCACGGGGGCTTCACTGGGGGGAGAAATATCATACCATTTGGTTTCATATTGGGGATATATAGGGGGTAAAGGGTTTTTACATTGGAAAATGTAAAAAATAGAGCTTAAAATAACGAAAAAATATAAAGTGGTATAAAAAACGTTAATGAAAAAATGGATACCTACAATATTTAGTGAAAGTAGGGGTTTTTAAATTGGGAAGATGTATTGGGTTCATATTGGTAAGGGTTTCGATAATGTGATTTTTAGAGGGATTTTCCAATATGTAGTCAAATTAAGGGAATTGTTTAATATGCCCCTAGTTGAAAGCAGAAAAGTTATAGAAAAAGATGGTTAACCAGGGGAAAAACTATAATTCATTTAACAGGACGCTTGCTTATATGATGTCTTTTTTACACTAATTGAGTAGAAAAAATATAGAACAAGATGGTTAACTAAGGGAAAAACTATAATTCATTTAACAGGACGTCTTTTTTACACTAATTGAGTAGAAAAAATATAGAACAAGATGGTTAGCTAAGGGAAAAACTATAATTCATTTAACAGGACGTCTTTTTTACACTAATTGAGTAGAAAAAATATAGAACAAGATGGTTAACTAAGGGAAAAACTATAATTCATTTAACAGGACGCTTGTTTATATGATGTTTTTTTATATTAATGAATTAAATTAAAAGAGAAAAAAATTATAAAGTATTATGTAAAATCAATTCAAAAACAAAAAAACATAACTATTTTGAAAATAAATCCCAAAATTTAATTTGTATAATAAAATATTTTGTGAAAATATTTATATGATAATCTTATTTATTAACCACTTTAATTAAAATAGTAAAAAAACAAAAATATTTTAAAAACTCTTTACTCTCCAACTAAATAATTAAACTAAAATTGTAAAAACATTATTGAAAAATAAACACCCTTATCTTATTAATAATATATTATGAGTCTAAACTATTCTTAATTCCAACGAATACTATGGAGACATAACAAATAGGTTCCGGCAGAGTTTATCTGGGTAATAATATATTATGAGTCTAAACTATCCTTAATTCCAGCTAATACTATGGAGACATAACAAATATATTCCGGCAGAGTTTTTCTGGTTGGTTTCGTTTTATGTTACACTATTACTTTTGCGTCGGTTCCAACTTATCCCTATACACACTAGCAACATTGGACATTTCGTTGGGTTGTATTCGGCGATGAATAGAGTAGGGCCCGCCAGCTTCGGAGGATCCTGTGCAAAAATAATCCATTGGCTTTCATGTGCGCAGAATAAATGATGATGGTATTGGAAGGTCATCTTCTAAAGATTTAGTGCAGTGAGTGTGTAAAATAAATGTTAGTGTCCGAGAAGTTCAGCGTGAAAGTCAACTCTAAACGAAATTATCAGGGAGACATATAGGCTTAATCAATACTTGCACAATTCAAGGCTTAACCGATACTTAATAAGTTTAGTGACAATATTTTGAGCAGATTATTTTTGTATCTAAGAAATTGTTGTTACATCCAACATTCACACTCATATCATCTAAATAAAATATAATTAAAAATAAAAAACACGTTAATATCCAACAAAATTTATTATTGTTACATCCAACATTGACACTCATATCATCTCAATAAGATATAATTAAAAATAGAAAGTTGTTACAAAAGAATCAACGTATAATCTGCATTAAATACATCAGTGTGGATTCACTCCACAAAATATGAAAGTGATAAATGAACGACGGCCTAAGCATTCATCCACCTCAAATTTCTTACCTTATCTTCGTAATCGACCTCAAATGGTAGGAGAATTGAGCTGGATAGGGAATTGATTGGTATAGAACTTTCCACCAGTGAAACCATTATTGCAGGTCCATGAGATAATCCCTTGCATCGGAAGATTGAGTACCACAAATTCATTCAGCCTTAGTCGATATTAATACAATAAAGTGCTACATTTGCGTCTGAGACAATTCTACCAAAGTCGAATGAAGTAGCCATTTGGAGAAACCGCACGGGAAGATCAAAACGAAACTGATCAAGAAATCCACTCACCGAATTCTATTCCCAGAGACTCGGCAACTAACAAACACATGACCGTCTATGTCGTTTTATTGTTAATTTTTGGTAACGCTGCGAAATGTCAAAATTAGTGTGAATGGTTCTCTTGCTCACACGTTGGTCACACGTTACATGTGAATCTATATTGTTAATTGATTCTCGGAATATATGCGTGTGCTGTTTATTTATATTTAATTCTTGGTCACACTCTTTTTGTGAAACAACAAGCTTCTCTCTCATGGACACGCATTACTTGTTGGGTTCTATTTTTTACCGATTCTATATGTACGCACACTGTCAGTGAAGCAACAAAACTTTTAACTTTTTTCATGACTCTGTTTCACTTAAAATTTCTTCCCCACAAACTTAGCTTCTCCTCACTCATTGACCTCTCTGTCAAATATTACATTTATGCTATATCATACCATGATATTATCTGTTTGTAACTAGAGATACTTTGACATAGCCAGTGGCTCAAAAGGTAAATTCATAAAAATATCATGGCAACGCTGTTCCTTTATTCATTTCAAATAATTCAGAATTTATGTTTCGATGATGCGACTTTGTCATTTCCTTTATCTTGTCATTAATCCCGAAGACGAGTTTGGATTTTATTCATGCCAAAATACTCTTAAAGATATATTACACACACTATGAAATTGGTCAGTTTTCTAAACGATTCTCATTAAATCCTAACATTTTGAAGTCCCTTTTATAGGAAATGAGCATGTTCAACTACAAAAGTTTTAACTTTAGCTTCGTGGAAAGAAATCTGCAGTTTCTAAATCTTAATGTGACCCGATTAAAGCATTAAAGCGTTAAAAGCATTAAAGCATTAAAGCACTAAAGCAGTTTCTAATCTAAAGCATTAGATCTTAAGCGTTGAATTGATATATGATGGACATACCAGATTAGAGTTAAATAATATATAAAGGATTGGGTCCTCTCTCTCCCACACACAAGAGTTGCATTCTTCTCCATCAAGAAGCACATAAAGGAAGTGAGGGCAAGAGGAGAGAAACCGAATTCTGAAGAAGAGGAACAGTCAGGAGTCAGATCAAAGTAGATGGCAGCCATTACATCTTCCGTTGTTAATCAAGGTATGTCATCTATCATATTAAGTTCTGGTTGTGAAATATTCGGTATTGATGATCTTTGGGCTGTTAATGCAAATTTTACATTTGGTATCAGAGCCCCAATCAATAACTGAATGTTTCCTATGATTGCAATTGATCTGTTCTGTAATTTACTTTGAGCCTTCGGGAAATTGTGGGGGTTTCATGAAATGATCACGAAACAAATCCACCGCAAGCAAATTCTGCATAACGTCTGGTTTTGTCCTCCATTAATCGAAGTCTTAAACCAACGGGAATTAATTGGAATCCGCCCTTCCCTTCTCGTGTCGTCTATTCGCCTTAAATTTCAGCCGGTATGGGGTACGTTTAAGATCTCGAAATGGATTATCTTTTTGGCTGAACATATACTCAATCGCATTTGTCGTATATTCGGATGCAGTCCCTTGATAAACCCCAAACAGGCTCCAAACTTCACCTTGACTCTCCAAAGAATGCTAGGTTGTTTGGCGTCTTTTCTGGTATACTGACCGCTCTTTCTTCCCTCGTATTATTTGTAAAATGTTTGACAGAGGAGCCGAATATAATCTATATACCAAATCTGCGAATATACTAAGGCTGAACTAGTTATTGCTTAAAAGAAATTGGATTTGTGACGATGTGTTTTCCGTTTATAAAAGAGATTGATGTCAAAGAGATTAGGTTGAATGATTCTTAGATTCGTTGAAATATAACCAACCCTAAAGCAAAATCCTATGAAAACTAAGAAAAAGTATTGGACGAGTGGGGTTGAGTTTGAAAAGCAACCGAGCATTCTAAACCGACGATTTTGGAATCGAGGCCGAGAATGACGACCATTTCATTGTTACTCTGCTACTTTGGCTTGGTCGGCGTGCATATCCAATCTAATGCCGTGGGGCATTAAAATGTCACCACCTCATAGTATCAGGCAGATTAATGATATTTGAATTCGGCTCTAGCAGGCAGATTAATCATATTTGATTTGTGCAGCAAGGTTTATGTTTTAACTTAAACATCCAACCATCAATTGGGCAAATGTGCACGAGTCTGTAATTGTAATTATAGAGAACAAATTCAACATGAAAATCATGGTTAAAATGACAGCCATTTTATTTCCAGTAGGAGCTTAGATTATACACGCAATCTGGAAATTCTGGTATGTGTTATAAATTATTTATGCACATGAGATTTATGATTTTGTTAATCACCAAAGTGGTCAAAATCAGAATGTTGTTTTGCATAAGGTATGTGTTATAAATTATTTATGCACATGAGATTTATGATTTTGTTAATCACCAAAGTGGTCAAAATCAGAATAATCATTTAGTGCATAAGTGACATAATGATTATTGATAGAAATTGCCAGTTATAATAATACCAATTAAAAACTGGCGTCACTAATGATAGAACCTGAGAGCTTACCCAAAGGAAAGTCTTGTTCTATAACTAGTTGACATGATGAGGTTTAATAGATATTTTGATTAAATAAATATTGATCATCCAAAGATGTCAGTTCTATTTAATTGAACATATTTGTTACCTACTTATGTTTTGGTATTTAATTATGTTAAGTATAGGATAGTATCTACCCAAAGGAGTGCTATTTTATACTATTATGTCTACATCTGAATCGCGTTAGTTATGAGCTTATAGTTATTTCATTTTTAATTTGCAGGAGTTCCCATGAATGCACATGCTTCATCTGTTACATTGTTCACTGGTGTTAATTTTTCTGAATGGAGAGAACAAGTCAATTTCCATTTAGGTGTTCAGGATCTTGACTTGGCACTCCTTGAGGATAAACCTGCTGCTCTTACAAGAGATAGTACTGAGGCAGAAAAATTACACCATAAAGCATGGGAACGCAGTAACAGATTGAGCCTTATGTTTATTAAAATGACTGTTGCTAACAACATCAAGTCAACAATTCCACAAACAGAAAGTGCTAAGGAATATATGCAGTCTGTGGAAGAGCGTTTTCGTTCAGCTGATAAGTCACTCGTTGGTACTCTTATGGCAGAACTCACGACCATGAAGTTTGATGGGTCGCGAACTATGCAAGAGCACATTATAGAGATGACTAATCTTGCAGCAAGGTTAAACTCCCTGGGACTTACAGTAGAGGATTCTTTTCTTGTCCAGTTCATCCTGAACTCGCTACCTTCTGAATATGGACCTTTTCAGATTAACTATAACACTATAAAGGATAAGTGGAATGTTAATGAATTGGCCAGTAGACTTGTTCAGGAAGAAGGACGTTTGAAAAATCAAGTGAATCACTCAGTAAGTTTTGTGAGTAATAAAGCTGGTAAAGAAAAGAAAGGAAAATCAAGTCATTTCAAGAAGAAAAAGGCACCTGCTAAGAATGGGCAGGATAAGGAAAAGAAGGAACTAAAGGATGTTCAATGTCATTTCTGTAAAAAGAAAGGACATTATCAAGTTGACTGTCCGAAAAGGAAAGCTTGGTTCGAAAAGAAAGGTAATTATCTATCTTTCGTATGTTTTGAATCAAATTTAGTTGAAGTTCCCATTAATACATGGTGGTTTGATACTGGTGCTACAACTCATGTTTCCAATAATATGCAGGGATTTCTTATGATCCGAACCATAAATCCAAATGAAGATCATTTTCTCTTTATGGGAAACGGAATGAAATCTTCAATTGAAGGCATTGGGACTTATCGTCTAATTCTAGAAAGTGGATATGTATTAGACCTTTATGTACCTTCATTATCTAGAAACCTTATTTCCGTAAGTAAGTTGGATAATTCTGGTTTTAGATGTATGTTTGGATCTAGCTGTTTTGATTTATATAAGAATACTGATAATGTTGGTTCTGGTATTCTAATTGATGGTTTATATAAATTGAAACTGAATGACACTTATGCGAATTCCTTGTTGAATGTAGTAAATAATGTTGGATGTAAACGTAGCATGGTGAATGAAAATTCTGCTTTCTTGTGGCATAAAAGACTAGGTCATATATCCAAAGAAAGAATGATGAGAATAGTAAATAATGAAATTTTGTCAAATTTGGACTTTAGTGATCTAGAATTATGTGTGGATTGTATTAAAGGTAAACAAACCAAACATAATAAGAAAGGAGCCACCAGAAGCAGCCAGCTTCTTGAAATAATACACACTGATATTTGCAGACCTATGGACACTTCAGCCTTTAATGGAGAAAAGTATTTCATCACTTTCATTGACGATTTTTCCCGTTATGGTTATGTCTATTTGCTTCATGAAAAATCTCAATCTGTGAATGTCCTTGAGACATTTGTAAAGGAAGTTGACAGACAATTAGATAAAAAGGTGAAAATCATAAGGTCTGATAGAGGTGGTGAATATTATGGTAAATATAATGAGTCAGGCCAGTGTCCAGGTCCATTTGCAAAATTCCTCGAAAGTCATGGCATATGTGCGCAATACACAATGCCAGGTACACCACAGCAAAATGGTGTAGCAGAAAGGCGCAATAGGACGTTAATGGATATGATTAGGAGTATGATGTCAGATTCTACACTACCTAAGAATTTGTGGTCGTATGCTCTCAAAACCGCTAACTATTTGTTGAATAGGGTTCCTAGTAAAGCTGTTCAAAAGACTCCTTTTGAGTTATGGACTAACAGGAAACCTAGCTTAAGACACCTGCATGTTTGGGGTTGTCCAACGGAAGCGAGAATTTATAATCCACATGAAAAGAAATTAGATTCTCGAACGACAGTGGGTATTTTTTAGGATACCCTGAGAAATCTAAAGGGTACGTGTTTTACTGTCCTAATCATAGTCCAAGAATTATAGAAACTGGTAATGCAAGATTCATTGAGAATGGTGAAGTCAGTGGGAGTACTAGAAGAGAAATAGTAGAAATAAAGGAAACAAGGGTAAATGTTACATTGCCTAGAATAGTTCCTCCATCTGCTATTACTCCAAATGTTGTTCCAGCTGTTGTAGAACAGCATGATGATAATGAACAACATATAAATGAAGAAGTACTTCCTGAAGGAAATGACTTACATAATACTGATATGCATGAACCACAACATGTAGCATTAAGAAGACCTCAAAGAAATCGAAGGTCAGCTATTTCTGATGATTATGTGGTTTATATGCAAGAATCAGATTATGATATTGGAATTAATAAGGATCCAGTTTCGTTTTCACATGCTGTAGAAAGTAAAGAGTCAAAGGAATGGATTAATGCCATGAAAGAAGGAATGAAATCCATGCAATATAATGAAGTTTGGGATCTCGTTGAGTTACCACATGGTTGTAAAAGAGTCGGATGCAAATGGGTTTTTAAAACCAAACACGACTCTAGTGGTAATATCGAACGGTATAAAGCTAGACTTGTTGCTAAGGGTTACACTCAGAAAGATGGTGTTGATTACAAGGAGACATTTTCTCCTGGTTCGAAAAAGGACTCACTAAGAATAATAATGGCATTAGTAGCTCATTATGATTTGGAGTTACATCAAATGGATGTGAAAACAGCCTTTCTGAATGGAGATCTTGATGAGGATGTTTATATGGATCAACCTGAGGGTTTTTTGTAGAAGGTAAAGAACAATTGGTGTGTAAACTTAAGAAGTCAATATATGGGCTTAAACAAGCATCCTGACAATGGTATATTAAGTTCAATACCAGTATTACATCCTTTGGTTTTAAGGAAAATACGGTTGATCACTGTACAGAAAGGTGATCGGATATAGCGATTCAGATTTTGCTGGATGCATCGATACTAGAAAATCGACTTTTGGTTACCTGTTTATGTTTGCTCAAGGTGCCATAGCATGGAAAAGTGCGAATCAGACTATCGTTGCTTCATCCACTATGGAGGCAGAATTTGTGGCATGTTTTGAAGCCACAATTCATGCATTATGGTTGCGGAACTTTATTTCAGGACTTGCGGTTGTCGACACCATTAGCAAGCCGCTGAAAATCTATTGTGATAACTCTGCAGCAGTATTTTTCTCAAAGAACGACAAGTACTCTAAAGGTACCAAACACATAGATCTGAAGTATCTTGTTGTGAAAGATGAGGTTCAGAAACAAAGAGTGTCAATCATGCACATCAGGACAGAACTTATGATTGCAGACCCTTTGACAAAAGGGTTACAACCAAGACAATTTAAGGAACATGTTCAAAGAATGGGTCTTGGTTGTATTAATAATAATTGATGTGTGACATTCTGAGCTCTTTTATGTGTTTCTGATATACAATTATGTGTCTCTTGTTTTAATGAAGTAGTACGTATTTTATGTAATTTTAAACAAGAAAGAGTCTTATAAAGATATTATGTTTAATCATTATGATATAAGACATTATGTGGACCATTATGCTGTTTTATATAAATTATGAGTATGAATTGATGGATTGCTGGTATTGTAGTATATGGAAGGGAATGCATTGAATTAATAGTGCACAACCGCCATAACTCTCAGCAATTTATCATAGTATGATGTTCAACACTTAATATTATGAATAATCGGGTCAAGTGGGAGAATGTTAGAAATCTGCAGTTTCTAAATCTTAATGTGACCCGATTAAAGCATTAAAGCGTTAAAAGCATTAAAGCATTAAAGCACTAAAGCAGTTTCTAATCTAAAGCATTAGATCTTAAGCGTTGAATTGGTATATGATGGACGTACCAGATTAGAGTTAAATAATATATAAAGGATTGGGTCCTCTCTCTCCCACACACAAGAGTTGCATTCTTCTCCATCAAGAAGCACATAAAGGAAGTGAGGGCAAGAGGAGAGAAACCGAATTCTGAAGAAGAGGAACAGTCAGGAGTCAGATCAAAGTAGATGGCAGCCATTACATCTTCCGCTGTTAATCAAGGTATGTCATCTATCATATTAAGTTCTGGTTGTGAAATATTCGGTATTGATGATCTTTGGGCTGTTAATGCAAATTTTACAATGTTACAATGTTTTGTTTTCCTAATAGTTTGCAGAATTGAGTCTGTTTAATTACCTAAATTTTAGTTTCAAAGAGTGTATTATGAGCTTTTGAGTTCATAATTATCAATGAATTATATTCCGTGTTCAGCCATTAGAAATTTTGATGAATTTTTATTTTAATATAATTTTTATTTTTAATATTAATATAAGAAAAATTATAATAATTAAATTTAAAATTTTATTTATGATAATAGAAAAATGGAAATTTTTATTTTAATATAATTTTTATTTTTAATATTAATATAAGAAAATTTATAATAATTAAATTTAAAATTTTATTTATGAAAATAGAAAAATGGAAAGTTTATTACAAATTTGAAAATAGTTATAAATTAATAGTTTTTTTATTTTGAAATTAAAGGAAATTCTTTTTTAAAATTATTGTCATACTATTCAAACAAAAATGATGAATGCCATAGTTATGAAGGTGGACCTCAAAAAGGCATACGATCGCCTAGATTGCGGATATTTGAGAATGGTTCTTCATAAGATTGGCATAAGACCAAATGCTCTTGAATGGATAATGGCATGGGTCACAACAATCATATACGATGTGGTAATTAATGGTTATCCATTTCAATTTTTTGGGGCTGGAAGGCGACTTAGACAAGGATGTTCTCTTTCTCCGCTCGTGTTCATACTATCTATGGACGCTCTAAGCCTGCACTTCAAAAAAGCGGTGAAAACAGGTGAGTTTGATGCTTTAAAAATTAGCAATCAAATTTCAATCTCACACAACTTTTTTGTAGATGATATTCTATTGATGGGAATGATTAATAGATTCAAATGACTCACACTATCCCAAATCTACAAGAATTTCGGAAGATCCACTGGTCTCTTTATGAATGAGCTCAAATCCTCCATCCTATATGGATCATGCAACTTAGAAGACATCTTATATATACAGAGAAATTTCAGGGTGGGAGAGGGACCTCTGCTTGTGGGCATGAAATACTTAGGATACCACCTAAAGCCAGGAAAATACAAGAATATAAACTGGATGTGGATCGTGCATCGATTTCATTTGAGAATCAAGGGTTGGGAACACTGGTGCCTATCTCTGGGAAGTTGTATCAGCCTCAGCCAGTCAGTGCTCACATAGTTTGAAGTCTATTGGGCACATCTATTTTGCATCCCACAACTTATTTTAAACTCTCTCAATCGTTTAATGGCACAATACATATGGTATGGGGCTGGAAAAAGTTTCAAATACCATCTGATCAAACTGGAGAAGATTTCCAGATCGAAAATCCTTGGAGGATGGGGAGTTATAAATGTCAGACTTCTTGGCTGAGCACTATTGCTTAAATTGTTATGGAGGGGTATTTTCATTGTAGGCATATGTGGTAAGATAATTCGCTTGAAATATCTTAAGAACAAGGACTTTATTTGCTAGATGAGACAAGGATCTATTGGAAATAAAAAAGGATCAAAGATCTAGTGTAGTTTCAACAAGATAAAAGAAATCTTTTTACAAAACATATCCTGGCTTCTTGGCACTCGACACAGGATTATATTGGGGAAATATTGTACCCTATGTACAAACACAGAATCACCTATTTTAACAGAGTTAATAAACTACCTCAATAGTAAAGGCATTTTTGTCTGGAACCAAGTCATTCGAGAACGGATTGGTACCATACTAATTTGGATCGAGCCCAGCCAATTGGACCTCACTGGACATATTGAACAGGAATGGATCCGAATCATTAATTCAATGAAGAGCGATGGTGTTTTCTATGTCCATAGGGGAGACTAGATTACATGGACCGGAAAGATAAAAATAAATAAAGAAAAAAAATTTGGGAGATAGAAGTAGTGGACTACTACTTTAATATTTGCATGAAAGAACTACAAATCTCTGATAGGTGTTGGTTCTATAAATTCTGGCATAGGAACCTTCATATTAAGATAACCATCTTCCTGTGGCTGACATGGCTGACTAAAAACCTTACATGTGACAATTTACGAAAGAGAAATCGACAAGGTCCGAGGATATGCTACCTATGTAGGAATGAAGGCAAAGATAACATACATGTATGTCTACAGTGCCCAAGTTCTGTTAGTATTTGGAAGCATTTTATTTCTAATATGAAGATTCCATATATCCAATTCAATACCATAAATGACTGCTTAAAATGGTGGAGTACACAATGCACCAGATGGAAGATGATCTCACTCGCAGTCTTCTGGGAAATTTGTAAATGTCGCAATCAATTTATCTTTGGAAGTAAAAGGTGGAGAGAAGATATGATTTGTGACTACATAGATCGATGGATCAACTTTGGTCAGGAAAATAGAACTTTGCACAAGAATAAGGTAGACAAGGGGATGGCTCCTAGTAATAAATACCCAGCAGGCTTTTTATCTGAGGCTTCATAAGACAGGAGATGCGGATGCAGTATTTGAATAAAATATTCTAAAGACCAAGAGTTTTGGATATATTGGAATGTGGGAGAGGGATCGAGTATGAAAACATAATCTATTGCTTTGTGGTGGGTTAATCTGGTTCACTAAATTCATGGATATCCCACAAATGCACATCTATGGATATTCTCAATGTATTATTTACCATATAATGAGAAAATAAAATATACAATGGAACTCACTTCAAGGTTGGTTAAGTCAAATAGAATGTTTATGGACCACACTCTAAGATTCCACCATACAACACATCAACAGAGACTACAACAAAAATGTAGACAGGATGTCAAAGAAGGGGCTACTGGATACATTAGATGGATTGCACATTCAGATAAAAATGATGACAAGGATGATAGAAGCAGGAAGTATCCTCATGCCCAGGTAGAGCACTTCACTACTTTGTCTCCTGAGCATCAGAACAGTAGAGATAAGTATTTTCTAACATACTTTTTGCTCTACTTTTTGTATATGGTAAATATGTAAACAAAGACACATTGATGACTTCTGTACATGGAGGATAATTTTAGAAGGCAATGTTAGAAAATGAGCACTTTCTGGGTAATTCAGAGACGCATATTTTGTTAATATTATGGATTGGGGGGCGCTATTAAAAGGGCATATAGTTGTTATCCCAATCAGCTAGATTTGGCTGGTTTTTCTGGTATATGATGCTAATATGTAACTGTGTATATGTGTATATGTACTGCTTTATATAATACAAAACAGACATTTTTTTCCTGCTAATTTTTTTTTTTGGGGGATTGCAACACTTTTAAACAATTGTGAAGAAAGATCCATATGATCCATTATAAGCATAGATCTAACATGTGGGGAAAGAATTGCATCCCTCTTATTCCATGGTAGATCATAACTAATCTATAGTGGTCCCCTTTCTCTCTCTATCTCTCTTTATATAGCTAAAAAATATACTTAAAAAATGACCAAAATGTAAAATAGTGAGTCCACTTCCAACATTTTAACCATAAAAACTTATTTTTCTCAATTGCTTTATATGTTATTTTTTAACAATACTTAATAGTTGAAATTAAAATATTTTACATAACGTGTGTAGTGGGACATTTTACCTATAAACTAGATTATAAATTATTATTATTATGAATAATTTTAAATAGCACTTTAATTTTATATTAAAAATTGAATGAATTTATCTTATCCTTAATAGGAAGTAATTCATATTTTTTTTTTTTTTTTTTTTCAATTACAATTTTTTTGGACATTGAATATTTTATTATATACAACATTAAAATATTTTATTTGAACATTCTCTTTTTTTATAGATAGATATATGTGAAATTGATATTTACATAATTTAGTTAATATCATTCTTCAAATAATTTATTTAAATCCTTGTTGAAAGATATTTGAAAAATATAAAATTTAAACATCTTGCTCTCCCTTTGTTTTACTTGTAAATAGTTTATCTCTTTTTAAAATTGATATGAAATTATAGCAAGTGATGTGGACATAGAAATATTTTATTTATGTTTGAGTGTGAGTGAAATACTTTTACTACATTAAATTGTAACATAAATAACTAATTGCGTAATGATAATAAAATTGGAATTATTAATATTTTTTTTAGCTAAAACTAATTAAACATATATATTCATTTATTATTTTCATTATAGGTAATCTTTTTTCTATCGTGTTTTAAATTTAATTAAATTAACATATTTATTTAAAAAATTTAGAAATTAATTTTATTAGAAAGAAAAAAAGAAAGCTTATGATTGTTCCCATTTGCATAAAATTATTGTATTCCTAATTTATATATTTAAATGAATATAAATAATAATAACAGGATGAAAAGATTTGCATCACCATAATGCCCATATATCTGACCAGTATAAATAATGTAGTATATTTATAATTCTTGAAGTTCGAAAGATTTCAATTGCATAATTTCTTTGAAGGACAACAACACAAGTTTTTTTGGGTAAGAATATAAAATATTTAAAAGTTTTGGAATGGAGTTATTATTTCATAATTTATTATGCATATATAACATCCAAAGTAAATAATTTGTACCCACTATGTGTGTCTATATATGCATAACCAATGGTTAAATATAATATTTAAAAATAAATATAATGTTTATATATAATATTTAAGTGTTTATATACACTTAAATATTATATATAAACATTATATTTATTTTTAAATACTATATTTAACCAAGAAACAACAGGAGAACCAAGAAATAATAAAAAAAGTCCAAAGGTTGGCAGCACATCGACCCATTGGAAGAAGAAGACATCAATGTGGAACATACAGAGAACCAGACAGAACCAGACTCCCAAATGAGACAGAAACAACCTCAGGAAGTTAATACCCCAGCTACTCATTTGGGGCCGCACATTCCAGATCTGCATCAAGAGTTACAAATGGAAGTAAGTGGCATCAAACGAACTCATGGCTCAGAAGGCTCGGAATCTGACAAAGAACTTCAATTGATCCCAATGGAAAACCAGCTAGCTAATATTACACCCACACCTGACTCTGGAGGATGGCGGCGGGTGGAGAAGAAGAAGGGAAGGAAAGTTTAGGCTTGCTGGAACTCTTTTTTTTTGTTATTCTATTTTTGTTGCTTCCTGTCATTACAGGAACAGTCATCTGCTATTTTGTGTTATTTCTCTGTTTGCTGCCTGACATTACAGGAACAGCCATCTGCATATGCCTATGGCATCTACAAAATGTAATTTTATCAATATGAATAAAATTACGACTTTTTTCTTACGGGAAAAAAAAAGTGTTTATATATAAATAATAAATAGTTAAATATAATGTTTATATATGATATTTAAAAATAAATTTAATGTAACTATTAAACAAATTAGTACAATGTTGGAAAAGACTTAAAAAGGAGTAAAAAAGGGATAAACATTTTAATGCAAATGTAGCCCATAAAAACCAATGTGAGTTAGTTGAGAGAGATGTATTTTAACTTTTATTTTATCTTAGGAAATAAAAAGTTTGGTCATTAGTCAAATATTGATTATTTAATTAGTCTATATTTAAAAAAAATAAATAAATTAGATTTTCAAAGTCAATACATTGTATTGACTAGTGTCAAATTTATATATATCACAAGAGAAGAAGTAATTGAAAATAAAAAAGTAATCTATTTGCTTCATAAGTGTTGTTTTTTTAATAGAGAGAAGAATCAATGTCAATTATGTAGGCAATTGAAAGTAAAAAAAAAAAAAAAAATCTTATTGCATTGATAATATATTCTACAACCCAATATGAGGGAGATGTGTAATATTCCTTCAATACTCAATCTTAAGTTGACATATATCTCTTTTCAAATCAATAACCTTAGTTTATATTGTAGAAAAAGGTGTTCATGCTCTGGAACCAAGCAATTGAGAATCTTAAAGTGTAGTGGAAGTGCTTCTGGCCCAATGAAGCTACATGGGAGATGGTGGATCAGATGCAAGCTATATATCATTCCTTATTCGTTGGTTGAGAAAATGTTTTGTAATATGTCCTTGGTATATGTTTTGGTACATGTTTTGGTGATGTTTGGTATACGTACATATGTATATGGATGTAAATGCCACCATGAGCTATGTTATAAAGCTCCAATAAGAGGTATGAGTGTCATCTCATCATAGATTTCATGTTTTTTATGTTGTCATGTTTCTTTGCTTCTTAGCATGATGATCATTGTAAATACAACATTGAGCTATGTTATAAAGCTCCATGGGTAGTATGTTTTCTTTCCAACAATTTTACTGAGGTATAGATGTGGTTGAACATCCAGGATGGTGTCCCCCAAGGGGAGGGTTCTGTAACATCCCTAGTGAAAATTCCATGTAATAAAATTTAATAAAGGAAAAATAATAACCATGGTTGATGGGAAATTATTCAAAGCTAAATGTTGGGAAAAACATCATAGTGTGGGTATTCATTGGTTTATTATGGCTAAGTAAATTGGCAAAGGAAATGGCTAAGACTTTGGAAAGAAAAAATTGCATTTTTGGCACATTTATTTATGAAAATAATGAAAATTAGGAGAAAAGGAAGGTGAAAGGTCATAGGTTTCACGTGAGGAGGAAATTGAAGGAAAATAATGGAAAATGAAGAAAATAGAAGTGTAATTAATAAAAAGGCTTATGAGAATCCATTGGTACATTTTGTCAGTTTAGTTTTGGAGTTCTCTCATTATTCTCTCTCTCTCTCTTACTTTTGGACACTTAGATTTTTCTTGGAGAACTTTGGCATTGGATCAAGAAAGGAAGAGAAGGCAAGAGGAAGCAAAGATCAAGAAAGGAAGAGAAGGATCAAGCCACTACAACAAGATTCTTTGTAGTTATCTATTTGCATGTGTGTTTTCCTTGCTAGATTTGGCATGCGTGGTATTGCATGTGGTTATTTGTTGTTATGACATGGGTTTTGCGAAGTGTGACATTGCTTTCAGCCTAGCCTGGCCATTTCCGCATAGCCATGGTGTGATGGAGTTCTCATGTTTTGGTTGAGATGAATTTCCAAATGGATTCGAAGTTGAGTGGGGTAGATCTCCAAAAGAAATAACATATGGCATAGTGATCCCTGAACCAGACTATGGATCATGGTAAACCCACTAACCTAGTTACCCCTTAACCAAATTGTGGGTTATGGTAAAGTTAAGTATTGTGTTCCTTGGTGGGCCTAGGAATTCTCAGCCGATTAATGGAGAGATATATGGTAAATCC
The DNA here is from genome assembly GCA_031772625.1 of Pinus tabuliformis. Lineage (NCBI taxonomy): Eukaryota > Viridiplantae > Streptophyta > Pinopsida > Pinales > Pinaceae > Pinus > Pinus tabuliformis. Next base: position 659,696,160 of record CM062807.1, read on the forward strand.
TATAGGTGGTTTCCGTTGATTAGGCCTAGGAATCATTGCCGGTGAATGGCGAGATATACGGTAAATCCTAGAGGGTGGTGTCTCAGTTTAGGGCCTAGTGATCTATGGATTGAACTATGGATTATGGTAAAGTCTAAGACATTAGGATACAAAAAATTCCTCATGGTCTAGGTGGATAAATACGGTGGCATCCATGCTTGTTTAGGCCTAGTGATCTGGTGGAGATCATGGTAAAGCCTACTATTACATGTTTATTGTTTTGGCATAGTTATCCACTGTGGATTACCATAAAGCCTAGTTTCTATTGACGAGGGTGAGGTGGTTTATCCTTGGAATGCCGTGGCTGGTTCTTTTGGTTTGAGTCCCATATTCATGCTTGGAATATGGAATGGGGGTGAATGGTTAAAGAGAGAATTGGCTCAACCATTCTATGGTTTGGTGGAATGTGGTAGTCCCATCCTGGGTTGGAATTTGCATTTATTAATAGGAGGTTACTTCATGGTATCTTATGTGTAAAAGTATTGGTTTATATGTGGATTTTGTGGCTGATTTATTCGTTATATTTTTTTATTATTATTATTATGTTGGTTATAAGAATGTCTCATAACCGTGATGATGTATGGCTCTCCTGATGTTTATATTTGTAAATGAATGGATAATGTATCTATGACCTAATAGATGATAATGTAGTTGATGATATAAGGGGAAAATGGTGATTAGCAACTCTTAAATAAGTATGAGACCCCTATGCTCAGATTTGTTGTTTAAACATGTAGATTACATAATCCTCACATATTTGACAAAATGCCTATAATGGATTGTAGGGGTCCAATCGAGCACTTGTTCAAGTAATTGCATCTGTAACATTACTCGATTGTTATCTTTTAGTTCTAAAAGTGTCATTGAGTTATGGGAAGTGACATGGGATCTAGGCTTGAAAAGGTTGCACAAATCCTAGAGATGCAGGGAGACGTCTGAGGAGAAAATTCCCCAGACACAGCCATAACCATGCTGTGGGAGTGTCTATAGTCTCCTAGTCGCATGCATGTCCATATAAAGGGAGCGTCCAAGGGTTTAATGGTATAAAACTTCAGGTGGTCCTAAGGGTTGGTTACCTGAGTGCTTGGGATGGCTCTTGGGAGTTCTTTTGCTAATGTGGAAGGTCTATGCGGTGTGTTTCTACTGATTTCACTTCCCTAGGAGGTTGAATTCAATTATAGTGGCCTCTTGTTCATATTTACCCCGGTTGGTCGGTAACTTGTGTAGATGTGGGATGATGGTGTTACAATGGTAATTATTATTTATTTATGTAAAAGTTAGTTGAATTTTTACTATTTCATGTTATAGGAAAAAGAAAAATCTTCTTAGTCATAGATATCAACCAATTATAAGTGATTGTGAGTTCATACATGTTGCATCCAGGATAAAAGAGGATAGTTATAAGCCTATTCTTCTGAATATGGTAGATGGAAAGAGTTATAGCCAAGTATTGGTTCATGATGTTGTTGTAAGAAAACTAACATATGAGGATAAAGATGCAAAAAGAGATAGATAACATCTATCAAAAACCACAAACATATATCAATTATCTTATAGATTTATGCTCAAATGAAGAAGATTGGGTTTTGGATTTCTTCTCAGGTTCAAGTAACTTTTATGATATAAAATTATATTTCAATGTATATGTTTTTAATTTTTATATTTTTATGCTAATTTGGTTAGTTATTTCTGTTGTACTTAATGATTAGGTACAACACTAGCATGCTACTTATAAAAAGGAAGAAATTGCATAAACATTGAAAAAGAATCAGGCCAATGTAATTTTATTAACTAAAGAATTAATTATATTAAAGGTCTTCCAAATGCATACCAATAAGTTTTTTTGAGGAAAGGGGATTTTAATCAATCTGATGTGGCAAAATAGGAAAAGGAACCTCAACAACCATCAGATGGAATGATAGAAAAGGGAAATTTTTGGATATTTGTAGACATCAAAGATCCAATAGGAGAGGAAAATGACCAAACTGAAGCACATGACACTATGGAAGAAGAAAATAATCAAGATGAAGAATATGATGAACATGGACTATATGATATTGTTGATTAAATTTATGTTATGTTTGAAATTCAAGCTCAATTTTGAGAACTATTCTTTCGTTATACTTGTAATGTTTTGACTTTGAGATTTTATGATCAAAATAAGTATTCAATTATTGTTGTTAAATTTTTAATACTTTTATTATTTGATTTTCACTGTAGTTTTCGTGTGCATCATTATTTTTTGAAAAAAACTTTGGAAATTATTATTTTTTGACATAAAATTCACAAAAAAACAATATTTTATAAAACTTTTTTTGCTCAAGGTTTTCTCATATAAATAATTTATTTGGCATGTCATTTTTAGCCTAAAGGCCCCAAAGTGTATAATATCTTTATTATATCTATTTTAAAAATGGGTATTTTTTTGTCAAATGTTTAAAATTATTGTTTTCTTAGTGACAATTATTTGATGTACTTTGAAATATTAATTAATGATAAAAAATATTTAGAAAATCCTAATTTTAAAATAGTGACATTTCTTTTTTTAAATACACAAACAAAATAAATATTTCGTTACAAAAATTTTTGAAAAGAAAAACTGAAAAGAAAAAGCTTGAAAAACACTTAAAAAAAAACATCTCAGGGAAGAAGAAGGAGAAGAAAAAGAAGAATACTTAAAAAATTGTTAAATAACCAAGATTTAAAATATAATTAGCCTTACTAAATACCTAAAGAATATTTAAAGTGTAAAAAATAAGCCCCTCCAAAAAAAGGAGTTGATGTTGCATTAACACTTTTCAAAATTGTCATGAAAATCACAAACATTTAAAAAATAATGTCCACACTTAATATATAAGAAAATTAAAAATTAAAAAAATATGCTCCAAAAAGAAAGGTTGATGCTACATCAACACTTTTCTAAATCGGATGATTTTTTGCAACCTAAGAAAAAATCAAAACTTAGTAAAATTCATGTTAAGTTGGCAACTTTGTTTATCATTTGCCATGAAAAAAATTGAAGTAGCCAAGGATCATTGAAAAGGTTAATAGGTCATAAGTTTCATTTTCATGTCTTCCGCGAAGTGGATATTTTCCTTCTTTAAAACAAATCTCATGATCTAATAGTTTCAATAAATTCTAAATCATTGTAGTAGGGACCTTACATTATCAAACAATGTCTAGGAAAGGTGGGATATTTTCATTTGGAAGATAGAAGAGGAAATTCTCCCTAACCTCTGAAATGCGCACTACATATATAAATTCTACCCCTAATCCTTTCTTCTAGGAGTGTTCATTCATCTTGTATATAGTTTAGATAGGGTTTTATATTATGTTTGTAATTTTTTCATCTAATAAATTGTTCTCTAGTTTTCACTCAATGTTTCTACAATAATAATGTCGATGGTGTGAGATTTTATTCCTAGAATATTACCTCAATAGATTGGTCCATTTTTACCCCTTCTCTTTTCTATGTCCATGATGGTACCATTTGGATTAGAGTTTTCACCAATAACTAGGATGAATATGATATTGTGATTGATTTGTTAATCAATTCCGTTGAGTATCACATTTGTAACCTGTGTTTATCTTTATTTCCAAATTATCATCACGTAGTTGAATGTCACTTATCATGTGCACAACCCTTTATTTTCCATGAAATATTTAAGTGTTAAATTTTTGGTGCATTCATTCCAATTGGTTCCATTTAGTGACATTCCTAGAATCCAAAATACTTTCATATAAAACATTGTAAATAATATTTTATACTTGCATTCAGTGCATGCATGTCTAAGATGATAACATTTTCATTAATATATAATTTACCATCCATCACAATTCATAAATACTTAACCACACTATAAATTTACATTAGACATATAATTTTAAAAACTAAATCCAATATATATATCGTTTTTTAATAAAAATATATTCCATATGAGGAATATACATGTTTTTGTCCTTAAAGGAATATTAGAAAATAAGGATGGAAGCCATTATAAATATACACCCATTATGATCACAACATATCACACGTAGGAATTTAAGTCATATGTGGAGGATAAAAACATTTCTCCCAAGAATACAAGTTAAATCCACTTTACACAATTACATATCATAAAAGGAAACAAAAGAAGTTGTTCATCATATACTCTAGCACTCTACAAGTTATTGCATACTCATAGCGTGTTAAAAACAAAAATTAGGTGGCATAATTCTTATGCATCCTTAACTAGCTTATTCCCCATTCCCATTGGATGGAGGGTCATGAACCAAGGGTACTATTCCACCGTAACTAAATATATGACACACTAGCCAACTGTCAGTAACCTCATCATAATATTGTTCCACTCATGTGGCAATGTACTACATGCACCTACATTAGGATCATTTAACTCATGGCACTTGTGGTATCACATCCCTGTGAGAAATTGGTCTAGTCAACATCGTATACCATCAATGACTTAGTGCTATGATGAATCAAGGTCAACCCTTTTCCTTAGTCTAAATAATATTATTATATATTCTTAACCCTCTGTAATAAACACATGATTAATGATATTTATTAGCACAATATCTAGAAACAAATATAGTAGATGATTAATATTGATATTTAAAATATCATATGCTATGTAATTAAATAAAATGAAATAAGAAAAACCATTTCGGACGTAATCTAATACAAATGGAAAGGGAATCTTTAGATCACCTTGCTAATTCATACCCTCATATAGGTAACATTCAATGTGAATTGGAAACATGACCTAATGTGCAAGTGAATCTAGGTAGAATATGTTTCCCTAGCCTCCACCACCTCCCCATATCAATAATTTCCCCTAACAATGCATCCTTGGATCTTGAGGATACATATGTGGGGATATAGGGTGAGCATAATCTCAGAGAAAAAAATATAAATCAATGTCACAAAATAAAAATTATCTCCTATCACCCTATGATAGGAAGCAAGTTGGAATTTTAGCACGATCGATAGAATATACGCATACATAATAAGTCCCAACTATCATGCTCTTAATGAGCATAATCAAAACCCCTAATATATTGTGAGAATAATGATATACCACTAAGAAAAAGATTAACACTACCCTATATTGTGTAAAAACTCACTTTAGATATATTATTTTTATTGTGCCATCCTTGACCTTATCATTTTGATTACTATGTGCCAACACCAATCTAACATATTAGAAATTGTATGTGAGCACCATCAACATTATTTTATTCCAAATGAAAAACACTCTTTATACATCTTGTACCTTATTTATACCTCCCAAATTGGAGTGGGATATTACAACAAAGAATCTTTTGAATTTTTTCAAGTACATGAGATTGAATGTAATGACTTGCATTTGATGGTTTTGTAGCATCTTAACTAGGTTGGAATTTATTATATGTAGTACATGATGATTTTTTTTTTTTTATCAACTTAATCTAACCATTAGTATTCCACTTTCTATTCATATGGGGCTTCATCTAATGTTACGTCCCTTGGAATTTTACCACCACAAACCCCCACCACCACTTTCAATCCATCCATAAAATATCACTCCACCTATCCACCCTACAATAATCTGAATTATAGTAACCCTATTGGTTACATCCATTATTTTTAAATATGCTACCGTTACATTTATTGTGGCTACATATATACTTGTTGCATGCACTTATGTTGCATCCCAACAACTGCATTAGATCATGGTATGCAATTAACGACTATGTCTCCCATTATGGAAGGTCAATATCTATCATTACTTGTGAAATTTATGGGGATATAATTAGTGGATGAAATATTTATCCGTAATATATGAAGTTTATTTTACAAATTTTTAAAGTTTCATTAATTGATTATTATAATTATTTTAAGGATGCATTGTAGAGAAGCTTGGGTTATGGAGGAGGGAAATTGTCTTGAGACTAGGAATCCCATTTATAGTGAATTATGTTGTATAAAACTCTAATCATATTTTACAAGTTTGTTAATTGATAAAATTGTAGGAAATAACTTAAATAAATGGTGTTTCCTTTCTAGTCTCCAAAAAGATTTACTACTCCTCAATGCAAGAAGACTAAGTTTCCTTAAGCTTGTAGAAGAGGAATATCATATTTAAGTATCCACCTATTTATGGTGAAGGTAATATAGGTTAGTGAGTGATCCATTATGTATATTGGCATGAGGTGCCTGATATGCATTTTGGGCATAAGGTGCATAGTGTGTTTAACATGAGTTGGTATTATTTTCCTATTTCGATACAATATGTCATTTCGTTTCCTGGGTATTACATACTATTATATAAGAAAATGTACATTTGTATCTTTTTCCAAATCAAATACATCGATTTGGACATGTATAATAAATTGTTTATGGCTTAATTTTTTAATAATACTTTGTTATTATTCAATTTTTTGTTTATTTGAATTTCATGATGAAAACCATAAAGTAGAATAGGCATCATGTTTTCTATCCCTTAAACCATTATTGTCTAGGTTTAACATGCAACTATTAATATGTTGAAATTTACTCACCCCTGTAAGAAATCTACACTAGTAGATTAGAGATAATACTAGGGAAAGTATCTATATATTCTCCCTTGATTGGGGTAATTTTTATTTTCCAACTCACCCCACTTCTCATATATATATATATATATATATATATATATATATATATACACACACACACTATTTTAACACTAGGATGGAATCCTTCATTTATACCTCATGAGTAGACCATCAACTTCCATAATAGTTTTAGGAACAACATAGTTTTTCACTTGTATATTTTCACTCATTCAATGCCAATTTTAACCCTTATTTTTTCATTGGACCAAGACACCTTTTTTTGGGTATACTTGTATTCATTTAGCATAGTTTTAATCCACTGATTTTGAACAATTTTTCATATATGGTTTTCTCTTAGTCTAAGTAGTACTCCTACAAAGTATTTTTCAACACTTATGTTGTCGATATTGTATTTTAATGCACTTTCTGAAAAATGATATAGATAGAGGAAAAGTTGCCTAAGGCTCCTAACGCTTTTCTCTTTTACTATTTCTCTTTATTGCATTAAATATTTATGTCTCAATATACTAAGTGAAAAGCCATATCATACTTTAATAGTCCTTAGACTCACACTAAATTATAGAACTTTCGATGAAGAAAAAACTCCCTTGTTGCATTACTATTTGTCCTTGGTCTCGATTTTTTTTTTTTTTTCTTATCCTGGCTTCTCTTATTTAGATTAATGCACCTCTCCTTCATTTCTTAACTCTTGATTATTTATAGTTAGAGTATGCTTTTTATTTCAAAATGAAAATTTTACAAAGTTGAAGAAAATAATCTCCTTTATTTCCTACTACTTTACTTGCTCAATTTGAAATGACAAGTATAACTAGTCCTAGCTAGGAAGACGTAGGAGTTTGCATAAGTTAATGTAAATTTGTAGATGCTTATTAATCTTTCGAAATATCATTGAGGAGGAGGAAAACTTCACTTTGCTAAGTATTTATTGTAATTTTTTATTATAATTTCAATTTAAAATCTCATTAGTTGTTATTTCTTCTATTTAAGGCATTTATTTTCAATATTAATTAAACCATTCATTCATAGACTTCACTTCCTGATTATATGCATGGGACATGACCCTAGGTCGAACCTAAAAACAACCACTGTACTTAGAAAATTAAGTTCCTCCTTTGGGGACAAAATAATTTTGTAGTTAAGTTGTGGTTGTGGGGAATGTCTAGTCAATTTAATGTCTTAAATTGCTCTACATAAATTATCAATCCGGGTATCGTAAACTGATGAAGTGTGGTGCACTATATGTGCTTAGTTAACCTTTCTCTTACTTCGTTGTTTTATAGTTTATGTTGTTTTTGGGGTTTTGTTCTTGTTGGTTTTCTAAGGTCTTAAGAATACTTTTAAAGGACAAGTATGGATAAAGATTTCAAGACAAGGCCTATGTCCTTAATGGTAACTTCCAAAACTTAGCACTTCAAAAGAACTTAAAGCATGTTATTGATGGAGTTAGTATTTAAACAAAAGTGTAAATATACAACTAGTCCAATCAAAATAAAATGCAATAATCAAATAATGAGAGAATGACTATGAGACCCAGTATCCTTGCTGCTTCAGCAAAAGGACAAGATGATTCTATCACGTCATTAGTTCATTAAAAGGCTATGTGCATCACTAATCTACAATCAACTTGAAAGCAATTTATGTACAATAATATACATGTTAAAAAGAAAATAAAATGCAGTAATTCAAACTGTACATTAATATACATGAAAATCAGAAAAAGAAATACAAGAAATTAAAGTGACAACTATACAAGGCAGGGGCCCCCTACCACCTATGAAATCAAAAGCTTAAAGGAAAATAAAGACATCAAATAAAGAACTAATGACATCGGCCCAGTATCTATGCTGCTAATTTAAAATGAAAATGAAATGTGAAATCTAAGTGACACTACATAAAGGAGACAAATCACACTACTTTAACCTTTTCCTAACCTTTTCTCCTTTCAGCTAGATTTATCATGTGATAACAGTTATGAACAAGTCAGCAATGTGAGTCTTAAAGCAAACTAAACCAAGCTGTACTAAGTGATATTTTGGCTCCAATAAAGTTATTTGATTATGGAAAAAGAACCATCAATAGATGAACAACTTGATATCTAAGAGCAGAAAGTAAAGTGCAAGTTAAAGAAATGATACTAATGAAAATCAAACTAGAAAAATAAAGGTCAGCAACATAGACAAGATGATCACATATGCCATTAGTCATGAAATCAAAGCAAAATTAAACACACTTGCATGAATTAAAATTGCATGAATGAAAAATCTAATCTACCTTACATTCTACAAAGCAATATTTACAAAATGAAATCTACTCTACTTACATCCTAATATGCTCCATGACATTTACTTCACATCTCCTTCCATGTTGAGAACATCAAAGCTTTATTCAATTTCTTCAAAAGTACAAAGTACAAAAGCTTTCAAAAGCCATGGGACTAACAAGCTAAAAGGACTAAGAAAAGACTAAAAGGAAAGACTAGCAAATGAAGGAGAGAGATCTCCTATTTATACAAAAAGATGAGAGCCATCTCATTAATGAGAATCCATGAATCTCTCCCTCTACCTCTAGAGTCCTAATCAAAATAGGAACTGATAAGACAAATGTCTTCTTAGAGTTACAATACAATTAGGAGATGTGACACATATCCTCATGATCCCATGATTCTTTCCAACCAAATTCGAATTTGGCCTTAGAGTGCCACATAAGGGTCTTCTAGAAGCCTCCTTTCAACCTGCACATGTCAACAATCTCAACCCATTTGTTAGGTATAAGCATATGCACATTATTTTCTAATGTTTAACCACAAATTCACTTAAAAGGCTTAGAAATAATAAATATTGGAAAAACATAAAGGTGGCCCAATGATAATGAAAGTGGGATGAATGTGGTGACATAGTAGTGAAATGGAGGTGAAATGGAGGTGATATAATGGACATAATAGTGAAAGTATAATGCAAATGAATGACATTTTCAAGACTCAACATACCCCCGAACTGAAGCTATTGCATGTCCTCATGCAATATATATTACATTAACTCTTTTGATCCTTGAGCTTTGGCTTAACTTTGCATGATATCATTTGATAACTTCATATTTCTGCAAAGTGTTTCACTTGAATTGCAACATGGTTGGTTCTTGTGTTACAACCATTTTTTTTTTTTGCCTTCTATTTTGATCTTTGAACTTTGCATAATGATATTTTGATTATTGTTGCAAAGTATATCTTTATTGGATTGCATGATGGTTGGTTCTTGTGTGACAACCATGATTTTGTTTGTATCCAATTTATCCTTTAAGCACTTTTTCAAAAGCCATTGTATGCTCATAATAGCAATGTAATAATTAATATATGTTGGAAGTATGTGAGCTCGTAAATATCATATGGACATGGCAAGATATGAATATGAATGTATTCCCCCCCAACTGATGGTATTGGCAATTTTATGAAATGAGGAAGAGAAATGTTTTTCCAACAATTATCATTCTAGCTTTTTATGGAATTCTATGGTTAAAAGTTAGAAAATTCCGTACCTTCACTTACCCTTTGGAATGGATGAGTTGTATGTGTGGTGGCTGAAAACTTCTGATCATTTTCTTCTTCAAGTGGCTGATCAAGAGGAGTCATGGATAGAGAGATAAGATGACTTTTTATTGCTTCTACTAAAACTTGCTGAATCTGCTCCAAAATGCTGAAAATAATAGTCTTCATGTCTTCAAAACTCATTGGCACAATTCCTACTATGTGAAAAGATGTTCTGATGTCGAACATAGTAGGAAATTGTTGGCTTAGTGGCCATTAATGGATGCCACTAGTCAACACGAGAACTCTCACCATTGATGACAATGAGAGTCAAGATGCCCAAACACATCTTGCTAGGTACGAATGAATTTGCTGATGTCGAGTCACCTAGAAGATCTAACGAACAAGGGACATTAATGTATTCCCATTGTTTGTCAGCATGAGGACTTGCCATTAAGGCGTGCAAGCCTCAAGGTGTTTTTACAAAGAACTTAGACTCAAAGGACTATGGACTCAATAATTTGCATTGAAGCAGGGCTTATTTGCGGAATGAAAATGACAAGGAATGGAAAATGAAAATGGAAAATGGCAATGGGGAACAAAAATGGCAATGGCAATAAGCATATGAATGAGCCTCTTGCTTTTATTTGTGGGTTATGAATGGACAAAAAGAGATGGAAAGTGTATGTGAATGTAAGTGGAAAATATGGAGGAAAATGAGGTGAATGGTTTATTGTGAAGTATGGCTGTGATGGATGGATGTGATGGAGACAATAATATCTGAAAGTTTTTCAAGTGTTTGGATTTGATTTTGCATCAACATATTTCCTCTTTGTTGCTGATCATCCTCTTATGAAACAAATTGGTCTCTTAGAGAGACACCATTCTCTTGTAGTCATTTGTCCTTCCTCCTGAAACCTGCAAAAAAACTAATACTTCTTCTGCAATGTAATGTAAGATTATCAAACGAGAGAAGTGATCAATCTCTCTAGTTATGATATTTACACACAAAACTAAGAATTTGTATTAATGAAACAAGTTCTCAAAGGAAAAATCAAAAGAATTTATACATGCGTTGGAATTAGTGCCTCAAGTTGATGTTGCTTCTTTTCAGCAATTTATTTCATTATTTGCCATTTCAAACTCTAATGATATATTTTTCATTGTATAGATCCTGTTGAGATCTTTCCAATGGTACTTAAATCATCAAAATCTGATTTTGTATGAGAAAGATAGGCTGATTTGAACAATGAGGTTTTTCTGGCTTCGGAATTGGGGAACAGCTCTGTAGCTAAAAATCTTGAACAAAAAGTTAGCCATTCATCTTTCATTATCAGTCCAAAATTAATCAATACCTTCAGAAAAGTGAGAAAATAACTTGTTCATTTCATTGATTCAAAATTATTATTTTTTCTTGACATGCAGCGACTTAGTGTGGCGACTCAGTGTGGCGACTTTAGGATAACACACATTTTGACTTCCCTTTGACCGGGGTCTTTTTCATCAAATTTGGTTGAATGAATAGGACACCATCCATGTACCAACATTTCCCCAGCTACCCATGTGACTTGTTTTGCTTGATGACACCTGCAACCTAGAGTTTAACAAAACAACTGCGGAATCTGGGATTGGCTGCGGAAACGCTGTATTGGCTGCGGAAAGTGCAGAGTGTAGAAAGTACTGTGAAATGGAGTGGCTGTGTGCGTGGAAGAGAAAAAAAATGTGCCCCTTCAAGACAACTAACTTAACTAGTGCAATTCACGGTTCAGCTCTGCCAAGCTTTCCCATTCTCGGCTTTCAACTCCGGCTGAAAATTTTACTGTGTGTGGACGTTCAAGGGAAGAACAAACTAAGCAGTTTCCCCATCTCAACTTCAGCTGAAGCTTGATGCTCATGGGAAAGATGGATGGACTACGGCTGTAAGTGGAGTAGCCGCAGTGTTATGCAAGGTAATACGAGTTTGAAACGGAACTGTGGAGCTTGAAACAGAGCTGCGGGGTTTGAAACAAAGCCGTGGAGTTTAAAACAGAACCGTGGATTTTGCAGCGAGAATAAGAGTGGAAATGGTGTGAGTGAGTGAGGGAGTGGAAGACAAGAAACGGAAATAAGAGTTATATGGTGGAGAAGAGCCGTACTTGGTTCACGCCACGTTTATCAATCGGTTGTGAAGAGCCGTATCCAACCAAATCACGTAATGGAGTGAAAACAAAGTCGTCTTTACTTGGATCACTGTTGGTTTTAATGAATTGCAACGGGTGGCATATGGGAAAAGAACCTGGTAGAGGTGGCAGCATAGAACCGAATTTGAATTCCTGTTGTGGGGAAAAGTATCCGATGCGGATGACCCTATCCCTACTCTAAAGTTGACAGTCTTTAGCAACAACTGAAAGCAAAGCTTTGATGTTTTCCTTTATGAAAGTACAGAGAGGGGGAAGAAATGATCAACCAACCTGGTATCCTTCGCTTGGTCGATTTTGATCCTCTCTCTTTGTCTCTTGTTCCCAGCTCCTTGCTCTCTTTGCCGGTCCAGCTATACACAAGCCCTGCACAAAACGAGAGAGGAAACTACAAGATACAAGTACTCATAACTGATGCATGGATTAGAGTGAATCAAATATACATGTAAATACAATACATCAATGCAATACAAGTATATAGGAGAACATGCAAAACTTTATTGATAGAAGTAACAGGGTTCTGAGAAGGTTACAACCAATGGTGGCTCCAATCTAGCAGCACCTCCCCAGCAGCAAGAACTCTCCTCTTCACCTCTAGTAAAACAATCACCCAATAGCTCAAACTATAATCCAACAGCACCTCCTTGCTTTACACAAAATTCCAGCCTCCTTAGACCTCATAGAAGAGCTCTATATATAGGAGAGAAGAAGAGAGGATGAGTCAGCTTGAGGCTAGCATAGAGCTGACTAGTGTCCTCTCCCTCTTCAGTTAATCTTCAGTTCTTGAGTCCACTTGGAGATCCTTGCTTACACATGGTGATCAAGTACCTCTTACTCATCACAGGGCGAATCTCATGAACCAAGTGTCAGTTTGGAAGCTTCCTGGGCAATTGACACCTTGCAGAATGACTGTGCCACTTGGCCAATCTCGCCCAGCGCAGGTAGCCTTCATTGTTTTTAGCTTTCAACGCAGGTACAAGGAAGAGCAGTTGACATTCAGCGCAGTTGCTCAGTGGAGCAGCTGACATGATCCAAAATTAGCCTGTTTTGAAGTGTTTTCAGGTGGAGAACTGATTGGAAGTGTTGTTGTTTGATGACCTTGTTCTTTTAGGGGTAAGAACAACATGTTTAGGGACTGAGGATCCCTGTAATTATTGACATTCCATGCTCCATGATGCGAGGCACAAAAATGTCTATAACAGTTGCCCCCTAAAGTATGAGGCCGTTTATCGGGTGAAATGCTTTATCTAGAGGATCCGAAGTTCGTTCCAGTGCTGAGGAGAGTGCCCTGTAATACAATACAATACAATACATCATTTTTCATTCATCATTATTCTCATGATCTAGCTGAGGCGGGCATTCCCATGCTCAGCTTTTTATAAATACATTTTGGTACATATGACAGATAATCGTCTGAAGATAGACTGATAATTTTCTCCTGAAATTACCATCCTTTGAGTAGGATGATCATCTGCTGCAATGATGTACATGGCAAATGCTTTTATATTTCCTGAATATATATCGCAGCCCGGATGGATGAAACTAGATCCGGGGTCTTCAAACTCGTTCGATCTTCACTCTAAGTACAAGTCGATCCATGTGAGAATTGCGCTGAAGTCGAACATGGAAGGACATCGCTTGATTACCGGTCAATAATGTAAACCGTTAACAAGCGCGAGAGGAATCACCAATAATGATGATGACCCTCAAGGTACTGCAGTACAATTCACGTGGCGTGAATAAAGGACTTGGCGTCGAACGCCACGCAAAATCTTCTGGTCGAAGGTCATTGATGTATACCTGTCGCCGGAAGTGAGAAACTTGCCATTGAGGCATGCAAGCTTCAAAGTACTGATGGGGGTGTTCCTAGATCAACTTCTTGGATAATGAGCTGAAGTCGACAAGAAGAGATCCGTCAAAGGAGGACCTTAATGAATCCCACATCAATGACACGGAACGGAGCTAATGACTTTAGTGGAGGTGAAAACAAATTGTGACATATGATTCAGGGTGGCGATCATGAATGGATGAAAGATAATGTATGGCAGTGGATGGGACACGGTTGACACTTTCAGAATGACCCCTCTTGAACATATAACGACACTGATGCGATGGATCGGTAGCATTACCCCAAACATGGATGGTGTGGCGAGGACCATGGTGATAGGACCGGTGAATGAAACAACCCAACCCGATGCGATACGGAGGAAAAGTGTCATGTTCAAGAGTGACTTGCTACCATTAAACTTTGAATGTTCTCCCAATTTTTCCCCAGTCATTTCTGACCAGTACCTCTTTATTTTTGTCAAGCTTGAGGAGGATAACATATGCTTGTTCTATAACCTGCCCTTCGGGCAAGCCCATCGCTATGATTTAACGAGCCTAGCGATAGGGAAACTCGTTCTCGTCTAAAGACAAGTTTGTCGCTATTTAATCATTTTAACGAGTCTAACGACAAAGAAAACTCGGTCCTTTTCATTTTTAGAGAGTCTGAAAAGGTACAGAAAGTCAACTCCATAATTCTTTTTTCGTCAGCAAATCCCTTAAGTCCGAAAAAGTATAAAACAATATAGAAGGGATGGCTGTTCGGTACTTTTAACGAGCCGAACAAGACAAGCGCTCGATCCTTTTGTGCAATAATCCCTCAGGTCCAAAAAGATTAAAATTTAGAGGAGGGATAGCGTTCCGGTCATTTAACGAGCTGGAAGGCCAAAACTCGGCAAACTTTTCATATTTTACGAGTCAGTGAAAAGAGCTGAAAGAAGACTCGTCTTTTGAGGAACGAGTGATAAACAGGGATAGCTACAGATTCCAGGTACAGGTTGGAATTTTCCAATCACGACAGTGTTACAAGGATGGCTAGGTGAAATCACTCTTCGCAGCTGTTTCTCAAAAGAGGTAAACACACAAATGGAAGTGAATGATCGGCCAAATGAACAGTGGAGGTGATGGATGAAAACACGATCAAGGTTCTTATGGCTGATGAATTTACGATCTCAAAAGGTTATTTACCGGTTCATTTTTTCATGAGCTTGAACTCTGAGGGAAACTTTTGCTCACACCTTTCTATTTTTTAACGAGCATAAATTCAGTCCTAAAACTGCTCGGATTTGCGTTTATTTTTTAACGAGCATGAACTATATGCTAAAACTGCTCGATAGACCAGTCATATGAAGAACGCCTCTCGTAAGGACCAATTTTTTATAGAGCTTATGCCTTACCACAGCTGTGCTCACTTTTGGCAAATTTTACTTTTGCCCCACAGGCTTTCTTTCATGCAAGTTTGGAAACGGCTAATCTTAAAACCAGATAAATAACCGCCCCTAGCTTGCACTCCAGAAAGTTTGCATGCCCCCAGGTATAGGATAGAATTTCGAGGCTGCCCCTCCTCTCCCCTACTTCTGCTTTTCTTTGGGTGTTCACATTTATTTGTCATCTTGCTAATCTAATGCTAACGATACTTGTCTTCTCGTTATTTTAAGGGGTCTTACGCAGTACTCAGGCTTCCCGTCGGCCCACTTTTAACAACCAGCTATTTATGACAATAGAAGAACACTACTCAAAGATAAAACATTGGTATTATTGAGGGAGGCTTGCCTCTTTCTTATTATCCGAAGAGTGGTTCTATTCGCTGCCGCAAATCAATCTCTTTCTTCGGCGGTGTCTATCATTGGGTTGTCCTAAGATGGTTACCCTCTGTCACAACAATACGATCTCCTTCTTAGTAGACTGCCCCTGCTTATCCTTCAAAACATATGTTTCGATGGGCGAGGCTTGAATTTAAAGATGGTGACTACTTGTTGTAATAAGGGAATTCCTACTTGGGCATTGCCCACTTTTTTAGACAAAGGTGAATGATTCCCAAACACATAACTTTAACAAAAGATCATTATTCCAGAACAACCCCACTTCCTACGGACGGGGTACGGACTAGTCATGTTCTTCTGCGGAAATTCTGTCTTATACCCGGAGTTTCTTCTGCCCGAAGCAGACCAGGGTGCATGCCCCCTGGGTCCTAGTCTTTCTTTCCGAATCACTCGCGCTCATTGGGAAGGAGGACTGGGGGCGGAGGCGAATCTTGAGTGAACAGACCATTAAGGATTGGTATTTGACTATTTGCGATGCGAGAACCCGGAAATGAAAGTTGGTCTACGAGCTTGACCACTCTTCCTTCCTGTGGAAAACACATTACTCTAAAGAGTGAGGAGACTATCGCTCCCATGCAATAAATATAGTCGCGTCCAAGGAGTAGGTTATCATCCAAGGGTCCTTGAACTACCAACACGTTCATCCTGACGGTCTTCCCCTTCAATGTAACAGGTACATCGGGGAGGATCCCTAATGGTCGACTGGTTCCTTTACCAAAACCTGAGAGATTTCTCAACTCAGGTAAAAGCGCCGGGGAACCCAGTGCTTTCCAAGCAACAGAGGAAAGGATACTCACAGACGCCCCTTCATCAATGATAGTACCAGCCATAATCATTCTATAGATCTGGACAATGATTCTGAATGGTACATTGGCTGGTAACCGAGGTCTGCCTAGTTGATTCCAATCAAAGGATACAACCAGGTTGCTTGGCGGTGGGACCGAATATACGGCCGGATACGACTCTGATGACGTTCCTTCCTGCGATAAAGGAATGGGCGCATTGCCCTGATGCTCATCGGAGTCAGTGCTGATGAAAAGAACCTGGATGGTGTCATCCTTGTTCTCATCAGTGAGGGTGTCGCATGAAGACGACTCTTCGGCGACGGTGTCATTTGAAGACGGGTCTTCAATGACGGGGTCATTGGACGATAGAACCTCTGAAGGAAGAACCGGGCCAACTGCCGTATCGACCTTTAGACTTTCGTCTAGTCTAGATTCAGTAGGTTCATTCTCAATGACCGACACTTCAGCTGACCACTTGAGTGGTTCAACCGGATTTTCAACTATCGAGGGATTAGGCGCGAGTTTTTGATATCCAGGTGGAAGTCGCACCGGTGACACCGGGCGATCTTCCAAAACTCTCTTGGCCTCATCTAAGAATGGACATTTGTGAATGGCATGATGACCTTCACACAATAGACAGGGTGATCTTGGTCCCCTTCTTCGTCCTTCACTCTCGCTAGTTGACGGAATGCAATCAACTTGACAACCAGAGGTTGATGCTACCGAATTGTGCAACCTTGGGGACCAGTCCTTTAGTATCCGGGGAATACAAGGACAATCACGATGGAAATGGATCCCTTTGCAAATGACACATGGCGATTTAGGCCCGGTCGGTGCTGTGTGTGGGTTTTTGTCAGCTTTCTTCTTCTTGCCCCCAGTCGCCTTCGCCAGAGGCTCCTTCTGCTTCTTTTCTTTCTTCTTCTTTTCCTTCTTCTCCTTGGGAGGCTGACTTTTGCCGGCTCTACCTTGCAAAGATGAAGGATCAGAGGAAGTATCATAAGAAGTGGAAGGCTGGTGGGTA
Organism: Pinus tabuliformis; assembly: GCA_031772625.1. Lineage (NCBI taxonomy): Eukaryota > Viridiplantae > Streptophyta > Pinopsida > Pinales > Pinaceae > Pinus > Pinus tabuliformis. The sequence goes on from CM062807.1 coordinate 659,713,946, forward strand.
GTTCTAGATTGTTCTGACTGTTGATTCGACTGCTCAGGATTAGTGGCGATCTGGACTACATTAGTTGAAAAGAGCCATACAGGGAGACCAATTGTCAATCCTGGAAGAGACAATGTAGCCATATGGGGCGCACCAACATCTCCCCAAGAGGAGAAGGGATTTGGACTTCCGCCAAGGTTACTTCCTTGGTTGGTGGGCTCCATACTTTTCAACTGGAAGATCAACGTGGGAATAACAGGTGATTATGTTCCGCTTTAAAATAAATTTTATTAACGACGCTTTTAGACACAAACTTGCTTTTTCATGTTTTAAGAGTCGAGAAAAAGCTAAAGATGACTCTAGTCGCCTTCGATGTATTAACGAGCCCGAAGTGACAAATGCTCGGTTGGACTTTTTCAGTTATAGAGTTTGAAAAAGGCCAAAAGAAACTGCTCTGGAGATCTAGGCAGAGGGTGTGCCAAACCTTTCGCGAAACCACAGAATACGTTTTACGGTACGGGTGGTCGATCTTCGTGAATGCTGTGTTCACTGCATCGCGATCAGTAGGGCGGCCGACACGGTTTCCTAAGGATAAAGGATAAAAACCTATAGGGGTCTCCCAATATACGCGACGGTACGCGGGAGCTCAAGTCCGTGTTAGTGCCACCGACTCTCAGGAGGAATCACCCACCTTCGTAGAGATCGACAGTCACTATGTTTAACGACGCCGGAACACGTCTCTACCTAGACCTCTAGATGTTTGCGTTAAATTCCAAAGCGTTGTTATGTAAATTGAGTTTATTTTAATGTTGATCTTTCTTAACAGTTTGCCTTTCAGGTTCGCCACGAGATGTATATATACAACTTCCTATATGCAATCTAAGAATGAGAAGCAAATCTTTTCAATCTTTCAACTTTGAAAACCTTAATCTACTTGAGGGAAAAGAAGGATACAACTTTTTCCACAGATCAAAGAACACACACTAAAATGCACATCTTCCTAAATCGTCAAGCATACAGTCAAATGCAAAATGCACAATGCATGTATTTCTTTTCGTTATCCTTAATGTTGATGCTAGACAAAAAGGAAACTGTTGTATGATTTTGAATCTAATTTCAAGTAGAAATAAACAAGCTTGTCCACAATCAAAAAGACACCTTATGATAGACTTGTTTAAAAACACAGGAAATGTATAGATTCAAACCATGAAATGAAAAGCAAACAAACTCAAACAGCCATGAACAGTAATGAAACTAGCTCTTAAGATCACAAAGACACTTTTACAGTTCAGGATCTAAGAGGCCACAGCTATACTGGTTCGCTTTTCACAATGGGAAACTGTACCTGAAATAAGAAATACTGAAAGAACATTCACAGTTTCATCACACAACTGAGGCGGAATAATGTCAAGGAGAAGTGGCTTACAGCAAGTACAGTAACCAGCAAGCAATCAGCCAAAAACAAGTGCAAACAGGGCCAAGACACAAAGGGAAAGCTAAGCAAGACAATGGCTAACTGGATCAGCGCAGGTTCTAGTCTGCCAATTTCACTCTCAACGTAGTTCCCGAAGGGAGTACCTGCGCTGTAATGCAGACTGCCTGTGTACAGCCTGCACTGACTCACGAGAGTTTCGTCTACAAAGAATTCCGGGTCATAAAAAGCTCAAAAATGCACTGTTTTTGATGAAATAAAAAGCTATAGGTTAAGTACAGGCTAAGGGATGATCAAGAGGATGAAGATCTATCACAAAGAGTAAAGAGTCTTTTGTAGATAAGCTCTTCAAATCTTGAATCTGCTCAGCAAATGAGCAAGAGTAGCAGTCCCTCTACTTCGCTTTTGATATAGTCAAAAGCTTTTCGATTTGGTACTCTTTTCTTCAAGAAATGAATAGCAAAATACTACAAACACCAACAAGATACTAGGCTCTCCCCAGCGGAGTCGCCAGTTTGTTGTGGGGAAAAGTATCCGATGCGGATGACCCTATCCCTACTCTAAAGGTGACAGTCTTTAGCAACAACTGAAAGCAAAGCTTTGATGTTTTCCTTTATGAAAGTACAGAGAGGGGGAAGAAATGATCAACCAACCTGGTATCCTTCGCTTGGTCGATTTTGATCCTCTCTCTTTGTCTCTTGTTCCCAGCTCCTTGCTCTCTTTCCCGGTCCAGCTATACACAAGCCCTGCACAAAACGAGAGAGGAAACTACAAGATACAAGTACTCATAACTGATGCATGGATTAGAGTGAATCAAATATACATGTAAATACAATACATCAATGCAATACAAGTATATAGGAGAACATGCAAAACTTTATTGATAGAAGTAACAGGGTTCTGAGAAGGTTACAACCAATGGTGGCTCCAATCCAGCAGCACCTCCCCAGCAGCAAGAACTCTCCTCTTCACCTCTAGTAAAACAATCACCCAATAGCTCAAACTATAATCCAACAGCACCTCCTTGCTTTACACAAAATTCCAGCCTCCTTAGACCTCATAGAAGAGCTCTATATATAGGAGAGAAGAAGAGAGGATGAGTCAGCTTGAGGCTGGCATAGAGCTGACTAGTGTCCTCTCCCTCTTCAGTTAATCTTCAGTTCTTGAGTCCACTTGGAGATCCTTGCTTACACATGGTGATCAAGTACCTCTTACTCATCACAGGGCGAATCTCATGAACCAAGTGTCAGTTTGGAAGCTTCCTGGGCAATTGACACCTTGCAGAATGACTGTGCCACTTGGCCAATCTCGCCCAGCGCAGGTAGCCTTCATTGTTTTTGGCTTTCAACGCAGGTACAAGGAAGAGCAGTTGACATTCAGCGCAGTTGCTCAGTGGAGCAGCTGACATGATCCAAAATTAGCCTGTTTTGAAGTGTTTTCAGGTGGAGAACTGATTGGAAGTGCTGTTGTTTGATGACCTTGTTCTTTTAAGGGTAAGAACAACATGTTTAGGGAGTGAGGATCCCTGTAATTATTGAAATTCCATGCTCCATGATGCGAGGCACAAAAATGTCTATAACAATTCCCCTTCTTCAGGTACGCCGAACACATCAAACTATCAGTTAACTCACGTTTTTCTTCACGCGGCGGCAAAAAAGAGGCTCCAAAGAACCGAAGATTTCTCCCAGACCGCCACGCATTTTCTCAAACGGTTTCTAGGTTATCTAATTAACCCACCTGGCAAAAAAACCCATGTTTTAGTTTTTTGAAATTCATCTCCATTTGGTCAAATCAAACGTTTGAAGTTTGACGTTTTTTTTGTGTTTACGTTTTCTGAGTTTTACTGTTCTCTGTTCTGCATTCGTTGTTCTTGTTTGATCTACTGTTTTGCAGGTGTGTTAGACAGGTTCAACCCTACTAATACAATACAATCCACTTGCAACCTATACTGGTGGTCAGGAATCGAAGAGGTGAAGAACATATTGCAACAAGCACACTAAGGATTGATGCTGCTTGACCACTTCGACCAACATTAATTCCCTCAATCACAAGCAAGTCAGTCTTACAGTAGATAGCAAAATCTTCACAGTTGTTCTTAAAGACATTGTACAACCCAAATCCTTTCTGAAATAAGTATGTCGCTCTATGCACCACAGTTTCAGCTGGGTCTTCATCAGCGAGTGTGCAAGTTCCACCTCGAACTTTTGCAAGAAAGAAGGCAGGATTGACAGAATATTCAAAACAGTACAACGCTCTTCCATCAAGGAAACAATCAAGGCAAAAACAGATTACTCCATTTTTGTTTTATTGATAGCCGCATATCTAATTACAAGAATCATATATGATATGTATGAAGAGAATACATGAAACTGATAGGAAGGAAGCAAGTATTAACACTCCAAAGTCCTTAGGGTCTGAGACAATCATTCCCATGACATAACCCAGCAAGCCCATGCATGATTGAAGAGAGTTTTGAACCCCAATTGAAACCACACATGGTAGCAAAATCCACCACTGAATCCAAATGGACCAAAGCTTGATCAGGGAGGCAAATTTTTTATTGAAGCCATAGCGAAAACTAGGAATGGAGATAGCCATAGATTGTTTTTCTTCTCTGAAATTGTGAATTTTTATATTGCTTAGTCATTCCTGCATTTTCATTTTATTGCACTAACATCTTGACTGTAAGTTTGAAAAACAGAGTGGTATCAGCTGCGGAAACCGGTATCAGCTGCGGAAACCAGTATCAGCTGCGGAAACCAGTGTCACAGCAACCACTTAGCTAAATAGAGATAGTTAGGCAATCTTAATGGAAATGATCATGGGGAAATAGCTTTTATTGATGAAATGGATGGCATGGAGTGAAAATGGAAATGAAATGAAGTTTATTTTTTCTCTTCTCCCTTTTTTTCTTGAATCAATTGAAGTGATGAAGTTTATTTTGTCTCATATTTTTTCTTAACAATTCTTTTTCTGATCCTCCAGATCACACAGAGTGCAGGAGGAGAGCATACTCAAGAATTATTATTTTTTCTTTTTTTTACTTAACAATCATTTTTCTGATCCTCTAGATCACACAAAGTGCAAGAGGAGAGCATACTCAAGAATTATTAACCTTTTTTTTTTTTTTTCAGATGTAAGAAATAAGGTCTCCTAATTACACTTCCCCGGCAACGGCGCCAAAATGTCTATTCAATTTAATGTCTTAAATTGCTCTACATAAATTATCAATCTGGGTATCATAAACTGATGAAGTGTGGTGCACTATATGTGCTTAGTTAACCTTTCTCTTACTTCGTTGTTTTATAGTTTATGTTGTTTTGGGGGTTTTGTTCTTGTTGGTTTTCTAAGGTCTTAAGAATACTTTTAAAGGACAAGTATGGATAAAGATTTCAAGACAAGGCCTATGTCCTTAATGGTAACTTCCAAAACTTAGCACTTCAAAAGAACTTAAAGCATGTTATTGATGGAGTTAGTATTTAAACAAAAGTGTAAATATACAACTAGTCCAATCAAAATAAAATGCAATAATCAAATAATGAGAGAATGACTATGAGACCCAGTATCCTTGCTGCTTCAGCAAAAGGACAAGATGATTCTATCACGTCATTAGTTCATTAAAAGGCTATGTGCATCACTAATCTACAATCAACTTGAAAGCAATTTATGTACAATAATATACATGTTAAAAAGAAAATAAAATGCAGTAATTCAAACTGTACATTAATATACATGAAAATCAGAAAAAGAAATACAAGAAATTAAAGTGACAACTATACAAGGCAGGGGCCCCCTACCACCTATGAAATCAAATGCTTAAAGGAAAATAAAGACATCAAATAAATAACTAATGACATCAGCCCAGTATCTATGCTGCTGATTTAAAATGAAAATGAAATGTGAAATCTAAGTGACACTACATAAAGGAGACAAATCACACTACTTTAACCTTTTCTTAACCTTTTTGTCTTTCAGCTAGATTTATCATGTGATAACAGTTATGAACAAGTCAGCAATGTGAGTCTTAAAGCAAACTAAACCAAGTTGTACTAAGTAATATTTTGGCTCCAATAAAGTTATTTGATTATGGAAAAAGAACCATCAATAGATGAACAACTTGATATCTAAGAGCAGAAAGTAAAGTGCAAGTTAAAGAAATGATACTAATGAAAATCAAACTAGAAAAATAATGGTCAGCAACATAGACAAGATGATCACATATGCCAGTAGTCATGAAATCAAAGCAAAATTAAACACACTTGCATGAATTAAAATTGCATGAATGAAAAATCTAATCTACCTTACATTCTACAAAGCAATATTTACAAAATGAAATCTACTCTACTTACATCCTAATATGCTCCATGACATCTACTTCACATCTCCTTCCATGTTGAGAACATCAAAGCTTTATTCAATTTCTTCAAAAGTACAAAGTACAAAAGCTTTCAAAAGCCATGGGACTAACAAGCTAAAAGGACTAAGAAAAGACTAAAAGGAAAGACTAGCAAATGAAGGAGAGAGATCTCCTATTTACACAAAAAGATGAGAGCCATCTCATTAATGAGAATCCATGAATCTCTCCCTCTACCTCTAGAGTCCTAATCAAAATAGGAACTGATAAGACACATGTCTTCTTAGAGTTACAATACAATTAGGAGATGTGACACATATCCTCATGATCCCATGATTCTTTCCAACCAAATTCGAATTTGGCCTTAGAGTGCCACATAAGGGTCTTCTAGAAGCCTCCTTTCAACCTACACATGTCAACAATCTCAACCCATTTGTTAGGTATAAGCATATGCACATTATTTTCTAATGTTTAACCACAAATTCACTTAAAAGGCTTAGAAATAATAAATATTGGAAAAACATAAAGGTGGCCCAATGATAATGAAAGTGGGATGAATGTGGTGACATAGTAGTGAAATGGAGGTGAAATGGAGGTGATATAATGGACATAATAGTGAAAGTATAATGCAAATGAATGACATTTTCAAGACTCAACAGGGAAAGAAATCAAAATAATTCACTACAACTACTCATATATAAAACATAATAGTTGACATTTTAGGGAATTATAAATCACTTTGTTTGAATATAGTTAAGAACCATTGAAGCATAGGGGTGCACTTTAGAGTGGATAATACCACGAGTTTTGATTGTGACTCCTTGCTCTTTCTATGTTGGGGATCTCTTCATTGTTTGATTTAAACTTGGAGGAAAGGTAATCTATTTCATGTATCCATGAAAATGTAGGTTAGTGGTATTTCTATTAGGTTTCTATCTGAGTGTTTCTCATAGGAGGGAGGGAGTCTAGGACAAATTTCTATGAGAAATTAGGATTTCATTACCATTTACCTCATAATTATATCTATATTATTTGTCCCTTCACTCATATTCACATGGGATCTACTTACCTCTTGTGATACTTGCATGGAAGACACTTTTATCTACTCTTCATCTTCTATCTTTTTTTTTTCTAAAGCAAGAGTCGTGCCTTCTATTCCTTATAAACAAAGTTATGAATTACATATCATACAACTGCCCAATGAGACCTAAGGGAAAAAAGATCAACAATCTACTTAGGGCTTGGGCACCCAGCCAAAAACTAGACAAACGAACCAAGAACCCACAAACTTAACTGCAGGACCTCCAAAAAACAAGCTAAAACCTAAACCATCCTCACAGTTTGGAAAGTTCTAATCAAAAGATACGGATATCGGGGCCGAAATAGGTATATTCTCAGATTCCCAAAACAGATCCGATGAAAAATAGAATTCATACTAAACTGATTTCAGGTTCACATGGTGGAATAAACCTCTCGGATGTAATCCACCTTAATGCCACCGATACCGACATCACTGCTCAACATGTCCGGTAGATAACGGTGAATCTTGACTCAAAATTCGGAAGACCCAAAATTGCAACCCGCCTTCAGAAGCCCGTGAGATCTTCTACCAAACAGACCCTAGGTGGGTTCCTTTGATCTTAGCCGTCCATTCTGTCACCTGAATGAGTGGTTAGGGAGGATTTCACACTGCAGAGATGACCGAAGATTAACGGGTAGCCCTCCAAGCTGCAGAAAAAATCATGGCCGTTGATCCACCCAGAAAGATCCAACGGTAAAGAAATATATTGCATCGCACAAGTTAACCAAACATTAGTGTGCGATGGAGGGAAGTTTTCCTCCCCTTCCCTCTGCCACGTGTTGCAAGATGTATGGAATCGCAGCCAAATCGCTAAAACCGTATTCCATTTACGAGCAGTGCGATCCTCCCAATACGGCCAAGAATGCAGTTTTCCTCTCCAAGGCCTAAAACTGCGAAGCTTCCAGTAGCCGGTCAAACAATGATTCCTACCTCATCTGCCTGAATTCCTTTCTTGAACCTGAATCCCAGAGAATAAGAGAGGCTCACCTATAAATAAGAAACTATGGTATCTGCTACAGTCCCCTCGATGTATAGTGAGGACCATCTCGCTAACTTTGGGGTGATTCGCGACCCTCCATGCCAGCAACTTATGACACATACTAAGACTGAAAGGTTAAGAGCTTGCCTCCATGGCTTTGAGCTTGAACACTTTCATATCTTCTTCCTCTTGCTCACAGCAAAGAGTTCTCAATATGCTTTGTTGCAACTCCTGCCACTCCATCGAAACCATGACCTCTGTATTGTTGACCCCCTGGTTGGAAAGAAGATCCGCCAGCTTGTTGGCATTTTTGCAAACATGATGGAAGCTGACAGTGTGCAGGTTTTGAAGGTGACGCTGAATTTTCTGGAAAAACCTGATTAATTTCCAGTGTTTGGATACTTTTTCTAGCACTATCCCATTAATTATTCTTTTCACTGAGTTAATTACTAATTCAACATCCCCTTCTACTATTACATTGCAACAATTATCCTGATTTAAAAAATCCAAGCATTGTTCCAAAGCCATTAATTCAGCCACATTATTGGTGGCTGTTCCTAGGTGACAATGGAAGAAGAAGATAATACTTCCCTTGGCATCCCTAAGGACTCCTCTGAATCCTGCACTTCCCGAGTTTCCTTTTGACGCTCCATTAATATTGTATTTTAGAAATCCTTTTGGGGAAGGCTGCCAGAAGTCCTTCTCCATATCCCTATCTATAACCTTCCTGATAAAACCTTGAGGAGTAAGACCCTACAGCCCTAGCTGTCTGAGAATTTTTCCATCCAAATCTAAGGGAGGTTTATTAGGGTGGTTGCGAATAGTGGTGCCCAATGTTTCCTTAAGTTGTTTCAGGATTGTCTCAAACAGGCGATAAGGGGGATTTATTTCTCCCTTGAAAGTTCTTTTGTTCCTTTCCTTCCAAACATTCCATATGATGAAGCTTGGTGTAAGGGCCCAGGCTGAATTGAGAATCTCATAGTCCGAAAAATTTCCCCTCCAACTATTGAGGGTATTGATAATGCTTCCTCTATCCCTGTCTAATTGTTGAAATATTTTGGCAAATATGTCCCATAACCAGGAGGTGAAAATGAAATTGTTGAGAAGATGCTCCATTGTTTCTTCATGTTCCCCACAGAGTAGGCATCTAGAGGGCCCCAGAACCCCCCTTTTCCTAATGTTGTCTGAAGTCAGGTTTTTTTTGTGGTATACCAACCACATAAAGAGTTTAATTTTCATCCATCCTTGGTGCCTCCAATGTTTCTGCCAGATTTTGTCTGGACCCTTGGGATCCAGCCCAAGTAGGATATCTTTCACTTCTTTAAGATTAAAGGTACCCTCTTTATTGTTACCCCATCTTAGTTGGTCTTGTCCTTCTGAAATTAAGATCATTCTTTGTGCCACTATTTTCCTTAGCTCCTCTGCTTTTGTGTTCAAGGGGTTGTTGTTTCTATAATCAATGTTTTTCTAGATTCTCCATTTCTCCATCTGCTGGGTGTTCTCCCATAAGTCCCTAACTTTAGTTAATCCCCGTGAATCTATCTCATGCTTAAGGTTAAGGAAGTCTGCTTTTAGAAGTATTGGTTCCTGTTGCCACTTATATTCCCAAAAAAGAGCTAGATTCCCTTCTCTAATTTCCCAAAAACTATTGTCTTGAACTAATCTTTTGTTTTCCCAGGCTTTATTCCAGATATATGAGCCCTTAATGTTCCCTAACATTATTATGAGATCACTAGTTTGCTAGGATCTTGCATATTTTTCTTTCCAAATCTTTACCCATTGATTCTTTGGATTTCAAACCCAGCACCACCATAGTTTGGCCCCTAAAACTTTGTTGAGTATTTCCTGATCGTCCATGCCCAGCCCACCATGGTTTTTGGGTTTGCAATTTTTTTCCCAAGACACTAAGGCCCATTTCTTCTTCATCTCCTCCTTACCCCAAAGGAAGTTTCTTTGTATATTTCTGAAATGCTACAAGACTCCTTTAGGAGCTAGGAGAGTAGATAACATAAAAAAGGGATGGCTTGCAGAACCGCTTTCGTCAGAACCAACCTACTAGCCAGATTTAAAGTTCTGAAGGTCCATTTACTGAATTTATCCTGCAACTTATTAATCAATTGTTCCCAAATGCTTTTAAGAATTGGTCTAGCCGTTAGAGGGACTCCCAAATATTTTGAGGGAAGGGAATCTCTTTGAAAGCCAATAATTCTGGAAATATTCCTTTGAATCGCAATATTGGTATTGAAGAAAAAGATTTTTGATTTGGAGAGATTAATTTCCATACCTGTGGCCATGGCAAAGACTATCAGGATCTATTTATATGCTGAAGCTTCTTTGACTGTGGGGACTCCCTGTAGCATTGTATCATCTATAAATTGTTGATGAGTTAGAGCTTGACCATTCTCTGATAGTTGAAGGCCTTTAATCTTGCCTATATCCTTAGCATGCTTGATAGACCTACCAAGCCCTTCCATCATGAGAATGAAAAAGAAATGGAAAGAGTGGATCTCCCTATCTGAGGCCTCTGGAAGGACTAAAAATATCAAAGGGAGAGCCATTCACCAAAATAGAGAAGTTGGAAGAAGTAACTAAGGCCATCACCCACCTGACCCAATTGTGATCAAAACCAAAAGCAATAAGTACCTTCTTTATATAGGTCCAGTTTACCTTGTCATAAGCTTTGGCTATGTCTAATTGCATGATCATTCCAGCCTGTCTTTTGCTGCTTAACAAATGAACCACCTCTTGGGCTTGAATGATGTTGTCTAAAATTTGTCTTCCTTCCACATAACCAGATTGTTCCTCTGAAATTAGGGTAGGAAGCAGAGGTTTAAGTCTATTAGCCATGACTTTGTAAATTATCTTGTAAACCACATTGCAAAGAGCTATGGGCCTAAACTTATTTAATGTTTGAGCCATGTTCTGCTTTGGGATAAGGGAGATAAAGGAGGTGATGAGCCCCTTCAAAATAGTTCTGTTTAACCTGGAATCCTCCACTACGTCCAAGATATCATGTTTGACAATATTCCAACATTCTTTGAAAAAATCGACATTAAAACCATCCAGGCCTGGTGCTTTTCCATTTTGCATTTCTTTGAGGACCTCATCTAGCTCCTTTTCAGAAACTGGTCTATTCAGATTGAAGTTGTCTTCTTTGGATACCAACTTTGGTATGTTTCTAGTAATCATATTGATGGACTGTTCTCTATCTGAATTATTTTCTTGAGTAATGCTTCGGAAGTGCTGAACTAACATAGCTTCAATATTCTCACGGGAGGTAAGAAGATTTCCTTCTTCATTCTTAATTGAAGATATTCTGTCGTGCATTCTATTCGCCATGGTTGACTTGTGAAAAAACTTTTTGTTATGCTCACCTTCTTTTAGCCATTGAATCCTAGACTTTTGTCTCCAAAAAATTTCCTCTTATTTACACGGATTATCCCATTCTTGGTGGTATTTATCCACTTGGTTACTTTTGACTTTATCAAATCCATCCTTGATTAGAGCTTGGTTGAGCATCTTCATTTTATTTTCAAGCACTCTTTTCTCCACAAAAATATTACCAAAATCATTTATGTTCGAATCCTTCAGTCTAAGTTTGATATGCTTTAATCTTCTATGAAGAAGAAACATTTTTTATCCCTGTATCTGTAAATCTTCTAACCACCATTATTTAATATTATGGAGGAATTCTGGGTGGGAAAGCCAGATATTTTCAAATATGAAAGGTCTGTTTCTGAGGATGCCCATACCTTTGATCTCTAGTTGAACCGGCCAGTGATTTGAGCCTCCAAAGGGGAGAAACTCTGCTATTACTTCCATATTAGTTAGCTTCAAGTCCTCTAAGATCATGAATCTGTGTAACTTTGAGGCAACCTGAGACTCTCCTCCTCTTTTATTATTCCAAGTAAAGAGGCCAGTATTCGTTTCAGCATCTACAAGGGCCATATTGTCTATAAGAGTTTGAAACTCTAAAGAGTCTTTACTTAGTGTTCTGATTCCTCCTTTTTTCTCTAAAAGAGATTTGATCATGTTGAAATCCCTTCCCATGATCCAAGGTTTTCTTGCATGTCTATCCCTGAGATCTACCAGTGAGTCTAGAAACTTGATTTTGTCGTCAATGCTTTGAGGGCCGTAAACATTTGTGACCAGATAGATGAACCTGTCTCCTATAGGTTGAATGAAAACTAATAGATAGTTCCTTGTAGCCTCAGCATCTATTATACTAATTTTTCGAGGGTTCCAAAGAGTGAGAATTCCCCCCGCTGTATCCTCTGCTTTAACTTCTAGAAACTCAAATCTACTAAGCCATTTACTATGGATTTGTCTTAATTTTTGAATGGAACATTTCGTTTCTTGTATAAAGATTATGTTTCGCATTTCTTGTTGCAACCTGTTACTAAGGATTCTTTGTTTTCGTTTACTCCCTAACCCTCTGATATTCCAAGATATGAACTTCATAATTAAAGATTTGTAAATGTGTAACTGGTTAGATCTTTCATCTTACATGAGTCTATCATTAGCTTGCCACACTCCATCAAGAGTTCCTTCTATTTTTTCCTGCCTCTTTTCTTACCTAGGTTTCTTGTTGCTAGTCCCAGAGCTGTTTTCATCGGCTTCACCCCTCTGTTATCCTGCTTATCTATATTTTTTCCTTTCTCCAACGCATTGGCTTGTGTTTTCCATAAAAACAACTGTTGTATTCTGTTGAGCTCTTCATGATGTACTAAATCAATTCCTCCTATAGTTCCCTTAATTAGGAACCCTTCTAGATCTAGGTTTTATTTATCAAGGATTTCCTGTAGCTCATGGTCCTCCAGGTCCATTTCACTCTGGGTCATTTCCTAATCTATCTCAAGTTCTGTTTCTCTCATCATGGTTTCTTTCTGATAATCAGTATCCTGGGTTTGGTCACATTTTTTTCCTTCTTTCTTCTCCCCGATGTTTACTTCCATTGCTTGATCTTCCTTTGTGATCTCTTCGTCTTTCTCAAGAACTTGGAACTTATTTTGATTGGCTTTTAGCCCTTCATCTTGGTGATTCTTTGATCCTTTCTTACCCCCTTTTCCTCGATTCACTACTTTCTAGAAGCTATCTGTTTCTTTCACTGTGTTAGCCTTGCTATTATTTACCATTTTACCAAGTGGACAATCTCTAAATAGATGCCCATGTTCATGACATCTATGGCATCTGAATGGAATATGTTCATAGTCTATTGTTTGCACCCATTCTTCATCAAAAACTTCCAGGATCACCTCATCTGGTAGAGTTCCTGACAGATCCATTTCCACACATATCCTGGCAAAGGAAGTGTATTTCCCTCTTCTTGTGGCTTTAGAAGCTTTGGAAAAATGACCTAATTTATTGCCTATGGCTATTAATGATTCATTTTTCTAGTGATCAAGGGGTAAAGAATAGAGTCTTACCCAGATCGGTACCGAAGTAAAAGTCTCCCATTCTGGTACAAAATTCATCATCCATGGTCTCATATAGAGTCTAGCTGCTGCATAGAGGTAGGGTCCTTCTTCGAATATTATGTCCTTGTCTTCAATATTCGTGAATACCACAGTGAAGAATCCTTTTGACCCAATATGAAGGTCAATGCTCCCTTTAGGTTTCCAGTGTTATTTGATCCATGTCTGTAGTGCTTTTTTAGTGGGCCATAGTCCCATGAACTTACAGATAATAGCATATGTCATCATGTGATCCCTGTGTGCCTGCAGAGCAGGGTCATTTAAAATAACTATGGATGTGATCTCAGCTTTGGGTTTGTGGGGTCCCTTTTGTTTCTTGTCTTTAGTTTCTTGTTTTTTGTCATCTACCTCCTTATCCTTTGTGCCATTGATTTCCTTTGTATTGTCTCCTACTGTCTCCTCTTCCATATTTCTTTTCTCTTCCTCCAAAGATTCTCTAGCATTTTCTAGAGGTTTCTTTCCTCTACTAGCAACAACCTCCTTGTAGGAGGGAGAGGCTCTCCCTCCTCTGCAGCCCTCCATGAGGAACACTGACTGCAGCTTGCTGCAACCCTAGAAGCTGGCCTTCGCTGTTTGCTGCCACTCTATTGTCTTAGCAATGTAAGATCTCATGTATCTGAAATCATTATTCTGGCATATCATTCGTTCATCAAGATAAAAACCACTCATCTTCTTTCATCTATGATGTCTTCAACCGTTATTTAAGGAAGGATTTGGAAAGGTAACATTTAATTCATCTTTTGAGTTGAGTAATTTTCTTGATTAGAAAGAAAACTTCAATATCAAAATCAATATATGTTTTTATTATTAATTTTTGTAAGTGTTATATTTTATTTTTACATCATCCAACATCTCTCTCGAAGTGAGTAATAGATGTACTTGATATTATTTGTGCAAGATATCCATTTCATTGATATATTCATTTAAATCATTCAATACAATAATGTAATGATTACATCCAAAAATATACATTGATATATAAAAAATATCTGATTTATTGCCATATTCAACTTTTATAAAAAATACTCCCCAGAAAAAATATGTTACCATTATATTTTAGTGAATTGGTTTTGGAAAATTTGCAATTAAAATTTCTTTATATTATTAAAGAAATTAGTAGAAAAATAAAATTAGTCAACTTTATTTCTATGAGACAAAGCCTCATTTTCACAAATTTCAATAAGCTTTTAGATTTTTGAAATGTGTGGTAAAATACCTAAAGCTAAATTCCAATTAAAATTTCTATCAATTTGAAAAAAAAAAAATTAAACAAATAATAATTAAATATCTACACTAATTTTTTCTGGAAAAACCATATATTCTTAAAAACATTTTTTTTTAAATTTTTAAATTACAAAATATTAACTTTTTCATTCCAAAAAAGAAACTTTAAGATTTTTTAAACTACATATTAATTTATTTTTTAATAATTTAAAATCATAGTAAAAATAATGTTAAACAAAATCTCAACCAAATTGTATTGAAAAGACGAAATCTCAATGTAAAACTAAATTTGCAATATTAGAATTTATTATCAATAATATAAAATTTAGTTATATAAAATGTTCGATAATATTTTATGAAACTTTTTTCGCAAAATATTAACTTTATCATTCTAATAATTTAAACACAAAAATACATTAAATTTTTTTTAAACTACATAATACTAATTTATTTTTTCATAATTTAAAATTATAATAAAAATAATGTTAAAGAAAATCTCAACCAAACAGTATTGAAAAACCAAAACTCAATGTAAAACTAAATTTGCAAATATTAGAATTTATTATCAATAATAGAAAATTTAGTTTTATAAAATGTTGATAAAATATTTTATAAAAGTTTCTTCAACGCCAGGTACCTCCTCCTCGTTATTCGGGACCCCCGCGCGCCTTAAAATAACTGTTCCGGCCTGTTTCCGCCTGAGAACGCGTCCTCTGATCTTTGTCCACGAGTGGTAAGATGACCTTGGCAAAGCAGTCCGTGGGAACCTTTTGGAACCTAAACCTCCTTTTGAAGGAAAGCTGGGAGTGGCCTGAAAATTACATTGAAACTGAAATTTCAAATACAAGTGACAACGAGTAATAACACATTTTTGAGTTACTTAAACTTAACTTTAGCATTACAAAAATACTAACGATACAAAATAACGTAACCATATACTAACAAATATTCGAGCTCAACAGATACAACTAGAAATTGTCCCAAAAGTATAAGGAGAGGCTAATAGATTTATGAAATTGGAATTGTTGAATTTCTATAAAAGATTAAAAAATACAGGTATTTTTCTAAAAAAAATTAAAAATAGAAAATAATGAATATTAGAAACCACATATTTAAAATCTCAATTGTATTGTCAATTTAGGTATTGGTTAACTTTTATACAAACATCTGCTTCCACAATTGTAACTCTTCTCCAACATTGATAAACCACTGCCATTGTACATAATTAAATTAAATGTAAACTTTATAAACTACATACATGTTGTGAGTAAGTAATCTTGAAAGTCATCTGTAAAGAGAGCCTATAACGTGTAAAAAGAGCTGTTAGGATTGTTAAATTGAAAGTATATAACGTGTGTAAAGAGAGCTGTTAGGATTGTTAAATTGAAAGTATGTTTTTTTTTTAATCAATATATTAAATTTAAGTTTTTAATACACAATTTAAGTTTTTTAGTGTATTAAATTTAAGTTAAATTTAGTTAGTCACAAAATTCTAAGAAATATTTAGTCATCCATAAAAAAACATGGGAATTTATTTAATCTATAAATAATTATAGAAAATATGTTAAAATTAAGTTCTAAATGATAAAAACTAAAGATCTAAAAACTTATTATATTAAAGATACTTTGCTCTTTTAAATAAAAATACATTTATATTAAAAATAATTTGCTCTTTGAAATAAAAATACATTTATATTAAAAATAATTTGCTCTTTTAAATAAAAATACATTGTATTCAACAAATACAAAAGAAAAATATATTTATTTTATTATTACTTTAATACACATACAAAGAAAAACAAATAAATGATATAAGCTAGACAGAACCTAGTGAATGCACCATGCAATCACAAGAAAAACAAAAACTTGAGAATATATCTAATTTTATAAGTTATGACACCATTCAAAAAAAAATTAGAATACCACTTAATGAGGGAAATTTAATTGCTTATAATTATGAATATCCCAGAAAAGATTTCAAGATTGACCCATCTAACATCATAATCTAACAAATTGATTTCACAATTGTACATCATCATTTATCCACGTTGCTCTCATGATATACATTGTACAGAAACCCAAGATTCCAAAAGACAATGATAAACTATTGATTAAGTTCCCAAGACTTTGTCTGGACGCCCAAGTTGCTATTGCAGCCTCTGCGGTAGAAGTTGATTCTCCTCGGTTTGTAGTAAAGCCTGTTTCCTCAACCTTGCATTTTCTTCCACAATGGACTGATTCCGTTGAAAAAACTGTAAATTTAACCTCTCAATGCGAGAAGCCTCTTTTTCTATCTTCCTCTTGGACATGTGAATATTAAATTCAGAAGTTAAAATTTTCAGTGGTCTCAGTGCTTTTTATTATAATTGTGATCTTTATTCATTATCCAAATTCGCAATGTTTACTTTATAACAGCTGACCTATAAAGCGGTCAATTTTTTTTTCCAATTTGTTTAAGCCATTCGCAGATAAAAATGATAAAAATAACCCAATATAAATGTACAACAACATAAAATTACGTTTGAAATCAAAGATTGTAAAGTCATGGACATTTGGAACAAGGCCATGCACATAATAAACAATAAATTAATCTATATTTTAAATTCTGGAAAAAAATTATAATAAAAATATAATGACTTGAACGATCAAAGGAGATCATGATTAAGTATAATTTGACAACATATATTAAAGAAATAAAAGAATAACCTGAGAAACAGCTGCATCTGTATCAAGAAATAATACCCTAATCACATCTAACAACATCGACACGGTCGCTAATTTTCAGACATATTATCCACTCTCCACAAGATGAAAGAATTCAAATGAATAGACTACAGCTGAAACAAAGCAGTTCTGCATCTAACTACCTAATCAGATATCACTACAAAAGCATTAAGAGGACAGAAGTCCGGCTAAAATCGCCGCCAAAATGAACCCAACGTAATTAAAAATAGCGCCCACAGATCTTTCGTTGGGAGAGGAACTCGTTCCTGGTGTGGCCGTACTATTTGTACCACTGGAGTTTGTTGGAGGAACGCCCTTTGGCGGAGGAGACGCAGAGCCTGGCGCTGTCACAGGAGCAGCAACGGGAATATCAATCGCTGCTGGAAAACCAAAAAATTAAACCAGAAATAAGCAACTTACCGTCCGAAATATCAGAAAAAAACACCCGCAGAAACAGAGTTAGTAGAAATCTCTTACCGTTGCATTCACTGAGAGGCGGAGCGGTGATTTTGCATGAGCTTGACATGGCCAGGGCTCGCTTCTGGTCGATCGGCTGACCTAACAGATTGTTACTAGTAAAAAGCTCACAGAGACAGACAACGTCTCTCCACTTTCTGGATGTCCACACGAACAGGCTTGGAGGCCTTCCAGAAGATTTTGAGAACTTGATGAACCTCGAGTACCTAGATCTCAGCAGCAATTCTAACTATATGGTGTCTCTCCCGGAATCGATCGGGGGTCTCACGTCTCTCATCGAGTTAAATATCAGTTACAATCAAATCACAACATTGCCTGCGTCTATTGGGCGCTTGGAAAAGTTGCAGTTTCTTAAGGTGGAAGGGAATCCTCCGGTTGTGCCCCCTCCCCAAGTGGTAGATCGGGGTCTGGACGCTATTAAAGAGTACATTTGGCAGACCAAAGAAAAGAAGGCACCGCTGTAAAAACAAGAGATATTACAAATAAAGTTATGACAGCAAACGAAGAAAAATCCATTTTCAATCTAATATAATAATAATTTCTTTGGTTTTTCTCTAACAGATAAATGAATGGTTATGCACACAGCTTGAGGCTTTTTATAGTGACATCTATTGCCAATGTGATGCTTTGATCTCCATGTCAAGAAATATCTTACGCGATGTGCTGTAATAGCTGTTTCCAATTAGAGTGAGTGAAGTGTAGATATTTTTAATATGGGAATTTTTTGCTGGCAGAGAATGAAAGGAATGTTTCCAATTTTATTGTTGCAAGTACACAAAGTTCTAAGATCAGATATTTCTTATAGGAATGTTTCCAACTTTATTGTTGCATGTATGCAAACTGCAAAACCAATTAATATTTGGAAAAAGCAGTGACACTTCAAATCAACGATTGAAAGTGTCTCACCTGATCTAACGGAGGAGAGTAAAAGTGTTGACAATTGTTGATGCATAGGAAAGGCCTATCGGCCTAAAAATAGTAAAAGTGCTAAGACAAGGAGCCGCCTCCCACAGCTTCCACCGTTTGTTGCATTTCACCGTTCACCGTTGTAGCCAATCCCCTAACCACGTCACTCGGACCAAAGACTTACGTACGCTGCAAATGCTCTGCCTTCTTTACTCTGAAATCCACCTCCTTTTATTTCTTACAACACCCTATTATTGTCATGAATAACCTGAAGATCGCTCCTTTCAGTTTTGCAAACACAAGCGCTGAAAGCTTTGCCTAAGTGCTGCCAGCAAACTTACAAAGTACGAAAATGGTAGCGCTGAATCATTTTTTCGTGAGTTCGGTAAGATTTCCAGGTTCAACTCATCTACCAAAAATCCTTGCAAACTTAAAGTACGAAAATGGTAGGGCTGAATAGCTTCTTTCGGTAAGAAGCTAATTGCTTTTTTTTTTCTTTTTTCCTCCTCTTCTTTCTTTCTTCTTTCATTCTTAAGAATGGAAAGTAAAGAGGTAAAAGAATGTTTTTGCATTAAAATGTATAAAAAATGTATAGATGACAATATTCTACTACTAATTGTAGTTGAAAAGACACACTTGAGAGGAATTTTGGTGTAAGGGGGAGTAATCTAGTTAACGATGAAGAGTTTGTTGAATCTCACTGTGTTCAGCCACAAGTGGAAGAGTATGAAAAAATTGTAGAAGAAGCAGAGACAAATCACACAAATGCTCATGAATCCCAGTGGGCACAACAACAAGCTGATGAAAATTTGGTGAATCCAGCAACAAACTTGTTACGACAATTTGGTGAATCCAGCCATGGGGATTCACTCATTGAACATCTCACATATCATGTGCATTCATGGCATATTAAACAATTCCTTTAATTTGATTACATATTGGAAAATCCCTCTAAAAGTCACATTATTCAACCCCCTACCAATATGAACCCAATACATCTTCTCAATTTAAAACTTTTGTTAGTGACATATTAAACTATTCTCTTACTTATAATACATATTGGAAAATCCCTCTAAAAATCACATTATACAAACCCCTACCAATATGAACCCAATACATCTTCCGAATTTAAAAACCCCAGCTTTCACTAAATATTATAGGCATCCATTTTTTCATTAACATTTTTTATACCCTTTTATATTTTTTCGTTATTTTAAGCTCTATATTTATATTTTCCAATGTAAAAACCCTTTACCCCCTATATATCCCCAATATGAAACCACGTGGTATGATATTGCTCCCCCAGTGAAGCCCCTGTGAATCCAACAATGAAGCTTGCTGATGACAATGAAGGTGCCATTGGAACAACCAATGTTATGGTGAATCTAGTGATTCAATTTGTTGATGTCAACTATGATGAAGACTTATTTCCTAATGATGAATGGTTGCATATGTTGCAACAAAAAAATAAAATTGACATGATGCTATTCCGTAAGAGAAGCCCACTTGAGTCTAAAAACCAACTGTAAAACAACCTGTTTACAGTAGCACATGTTAGTAAAGAAGTGGAAGAGACAGAAACAAAGGTAGAAGCAGAGGCAAAGAAGAAAGGCCACAAAGAAAAAGCAGAGACAAAGGAAAAGGCAGAGAAGGTATCATAACAAGATAAAGCTATCATTGCAGAGCATAAAGAACATAATCGATATGGTTATGCAAATACTTTTAATTCTAACATTGATTTTTAATGTGCAGATACACCGAACCATTATGAGGAAGAATTAAATTTCCTTGAAACATGGCTTGCAACACCATATTTTCATAAATTTTGCATTGAAGTTGTAGAGATTAATGTTGAAGGCAACTTGAATAATGAAAACATTAATGAAATTTCTAGGTATTGGAGTTTTAAGAGATAAATTTTCATTCTCATTTTATGTTGCGCAAATTGATGATGAATATCACACAACAAAAGATGACATGTGGCAGCATTCCACATGCAAACATATTTTTGAAGAGACATATGGTATGCATGCACAACTTGAAACAATGGAAGACCCGAACCGGCAAATGAGAAAACTGAAGTTTGAAGGATACAACAAAAAGAAAAATTTGAGACAATTTAGAGCGAAGAAAAGAAAAAGAAAAAGAAATTGTAATTTTTGTTTAAATTGTAAGCATAGTTGAGACATAGAGCTACGTGTAACTTGGTTTAAATTTTATGTAGTTGCAATTAAAGGGGAGTGTACGAGAATCTAATTCTAAGAAACTTGTTAGTTGTCGCAATTGTCCATCCAAGTGTCACAATCAGTTAGAGTTCAATCGAGTTCAATTGAATGTAATTCAATTTCACTACAGTGATTTGTTGTTGATGTCTACTATGTAATTCTATTTAACTAATTCTGAATATTGAGAAGAGAACCTCATGACAAATTCAATCCTTTTATTTAATTTTGACCGATGACTTTTTGGAGATGATTTTTTAATTGTGGGTTTTAACTTATGGAGACGGATGGGAATTGGGCTGAAGTTTGTAAGATGACTAAAATATTGGCTTAAAAATATTGGCGATGAATATGCTACATGGTCACTGATAAAGATAATGAGCCATTCATAAAGCTTTTTGTGTGAGAAAACCAATTATAATAACTTTCCAGCATCGATCATATTGGTTCAACTTGGTCAAGTGCATTCATTGTAGTGTCAAAATGAATCGGAGTCTATATATAAAGCCTATCTATGAATCAAAAAATTCTCAAAAAGGGTCTATCCCTGAGGGATTTTCCAAGGTTTTGGGGTCGCCTTAAATATCCGTTATTATATTGGTATAATTATGAAGTTAATTGTGTGTGTTTGATTGAATTTGCTTCCAAAATAATTTAGAATCTATAATCAAGTTAGGTTCAGAGCTTTAAGCGTCTGGAACAATAACATCATGTATTCCACAAGAAAAACCGTTTGTTTTATATTATGGTTAAAACAATACATTCTTATGATGGACATATCGTCCTCATAAACCTTGAGATATTCACAGCATGATTATATTGCGAAGAAGCTTCTCCACTTACATCCATCTGAACTGTTATCTAAAAGTTACAACATTAATGATACTATTTACTCTCGGCCATATTTGTAATTTACATGGAGACTAATATGTGGTTCAGATCATTTGCATTTCTGTAAATCGTAAACTTAATATAGTCTTTTCTTATATGATTTCTATACAAAATTTATACAAAACTTTAAACAAAAAGAAAACAAGAATTTTATATGGACTTATCTGCAATGAAGTTTTGCCTTTTTGAGCTCTCTTTAGTGATCTATCCTGGCACTTTTAGATTTTCTACTTCTATCTCCTCTGCTCGTGTCGTGTAGTCCTTTTTTCGATAATTCATCCGCAGATTTGTTATGTGCCCCACTGATGTGCTCAGTGGACAAATTCTGGAAGGAATTCCATATACTTTTTATACGTCTCAGCCAACCTTGTAGAGAAGTTTGCTTAATATTGTTCTTCCCGTTAACATGGTCTATTATACATTTGGAATCCCCAAAAATTTGTACTTGAGGGATATCCAAGAACTTGATAAACCATAATAGACCCCATAAAGCAACAGCTTCTGCTTTCATACTTGTTCCTTCTCCCACATACCAGTGAATCCAGAATTCCTGCTCTTCTGTCAATTTTAAGCAAAAGCCACTCCCACATCTTCCTCCTTGAGCTGCTCCATCAAAAAACCCCACCGGATAGTTGGAGAACTGAACTCTCCCCTTCTTTGTCTTCTTCTTTTTATTTTTCTTGGTGTCTTCATTCTGATCTAATACCACCCATTGTTCTATGGATTCATAGATTAAGTTTTCCCCCCATCTACTGAAACCAAAAATTAGATGATTCCAATCTTTCCAGATTTCCCAAAAAATGACCAAAGCTAGCAATCTCCTGCTTTTACTCTGAGTGCTCCACCATTTTAAACACTCCTCAATTGTATTAAACTAAGTGAATGGAATCTTCCTCTTGTTTGTGAAATGTTTCCAAATGTTAACAGATCTATGACAATGTAAAAATAAGTGTTCATTGTCCTCAGAATTATTCCTGCATAGATAGCATATCCCAGGGCCATAGTGGTTCTTCTTTTGTAAGTTTTCCCATGTCAGATTTTTGTTCTGCCATGTTAGCCAGAGGAAGATTACAATTTTAATTGGAATGTTTATTTTCCAAAAACTGTGAAACCAACAATATTCAACATTCTGAATTTCCTTCATGCAAATTTTGAGGTAACAGTCTGCCACCTCTACTTCTCTTGAAATCTTCTTCTTTCCAGCCCATGTAATACAATCCCCTTTGTTGTCATAACTTATCCCTGCCTCCTTTAATGTTTTTACAAGCTGTAGCCAATCCTGTTTATACTGATCAACAAGATTCAGTTGGGAGAAGTCACGCCATATTGGAATGTTTCCATTCCAATCACTGATCAGCTGACTTAGGACATAAATGCCTCTTCTATTCAGATGCAATATCAGTTCTACTGTCCCTGGTACACCCTCACTTGCTCCTACAATGCAATCTTTACCCAACATAATATTGTTACCAGATCCAAAAAGCCATATAATATTTTGGAAAAGAATATTCTTGACCTTTCTAAAATTGTTCTAGATTTGTGAGCCGCCTTTTCCCCTAATTTCTCCTTGTCTAAACCAGAAGGAGAATTCCTTATTCTTCATATATTTGGATCGGATCAGCTTTCCCCAAATACTTCGACTATTGATACCCGTAACATATGACAACACTGACTATTTTGTGGTAGAGAGAGGTCGATACTGATTGACCCTGTGAAGACGAACATTGCTCACTGGCTTGCTTCCCCTTCCCTAAAGACTTGTGTGTATAAAGCGGCCCGGGGGTTGCTTCTTTTGTTGATCCCTAAGGAGTGGGCAGTTTCGATTTAATTTTAATTGGACTAAGTTGGAAACTAGACATTGATCAAAATTAAAATTGATTTATTATTGAAAGTTAATTATATTAAACACTTAGTCAAACATTTTAATAATGGAGTAATTTAATTATTGATAAAAAATAAAATTGATTCATTATTGAAAGTTAATTATATTAAACACTTAGTCAAACATTTTAATAATGGAGTAATTTAATTTTTTATTTACGTTGCAACCATAGAAACTCAACTCTATGACTAGGTCTAGAAAACGCTGATAGGGCAGAGAACCAACTCAAGCGCATGTGCCATATGGGGAGAGTTGGAATGTTTGGCCCTTAATTTTCCTATTTGGAAATGAACATTATCGAGTAGAAATTTGATTTAGACTATCCACCAAAATGAATGCAAATTGTGAAATAGTTTCTTACTGAATTGAGTGAACTCATGTGAATAAATCGGCCCGGGGTTTCTCACTCTCTAGAGGTTATTTACGATTGTAAGATGATTAGGTATAGGGCGGAGAACCAAGTCAAACGCATGGGCTATATGGTAGAGTTAATTATGCGCTATATGGATTTCCATTTGATATAGTTAATAACACTAATAATAACACGAATTTATAAAATAATTATATTTAGCGTATGTAATTATGAGTTTTCCCTCAATAACGAATAACACTCGTACACTAGAACAATTATATAAATAATATGAATGGTAAATGTGGATAATTTTTAACGGTAAATGTAGATAGTCATTAATTTGTATAAGTATCGAAAAAGTTATTTTACTATACATTTCATTTTGATAAAATTTAAAAAATAGTAAAAAATAACTAAATTATAATTTTACTTTAAATTATTTTTCACCATAAAAATAATTAATAAAGAATTAAATATATACAAATTAAAAAAATGTGTAGCAAAAATCTTAATTTTAGAAATTCACTCTCACTCGTGAAGATTCTTAATTTGTAAATAAGCTTTGTCGCAATATCATGGACTAATACCATTGTTTATCAATATTACATGCCACAAAATACATAACCCATTCCATATAACACTTGTTCATTTGATTGTTTTTGTTAATTAATTAATTTAATTAAAAAGAAAAAAAAATATAATTATTTGAACCTTTGATTCGTGAATATTACTAAGAATATTTTAGAATATTTTGGGAAGGTCAAATCCCTACCATCCATCTAATAATTATTGATAATTAAGATAAAATTGTAGAATCTCTATTACAAAATAGACTAGTAAATGATTGATAAATATCTATAGGCATCAACACATAATAAGTATCAAAATACTTACTTCAATATCCATCTCATTTTGCTAAATTAAATAAAATGACAAAAACTGACTAAATTGTCACTTTATTTTAATTTATTATTATTATATTTTCTTAAAAATTTAATATATAAGTTAAACATATATACATTTAAAATAATATAGAATAAGATTGTTAACAACGTGAAAAGCTATAACTCACTTTACATGACACTTGTTTATGTGATGTTTTTTTTAATTAATCAATTAAATTAAAAGAGAAAAAAGTTATAAAGTATTATGTAAACCATGAGATCAAGGGTCAAACCAAAAAAATACATAACTAATTTAGAAAGAAATCTCAACATCTGATTTGTATATACTAATAAAAATATTCTAAAATACTTTATAAAAATATTTATATAATATTTTTATTAATCAATCACTTTAATTAAAATGGTAAAAAAAACATAACTATTTTGAAAAATTCTTATTCTCCAACTAAATAATTAAACTAAGATTCTAAAAACATTATTCAAAACCAAACACACTTATGTGAGTAATAATAATATATTATTAGTCTAAACTATTCTTAATTCCAACCAACACTATGCAGACCTAACAAATAGATTCCGGCAGAATTTTGCTGTTTGGTTGGTTTCGTTTTTTGTTACACTATTACCTTTGCATCGGTTCCAATTTATCCCTATACACTCTCGCAACATTGGACATTTCGTTGGCAAAATTTTTCTGTTTGGTTGGTTTCGTTTTTTGTTACACTGTTACCTTTGCGTCAGTTCCAATTTATCCCTACACACACTAGCAACATTCGACATTTCGTTGGGTTGTATTCGGTTCCAATTCTTCCTTGGTAGGTCGTAACTAATTTGTGATTGTTCCTTTTCTTTTTGCTATCTCTTTATATAGCCAAAAAAATAACCAAAATGTAAAATAGTGAGTCCACTTCCAACGTTTTAACCATAAAAACATATTTTTCTCGATTGCTATATATGCTATTTTTTAACAATAGTTGAAATTAAAATATTGTACATAACATGTTTATTGGGACATTTTATCTATAAACTAGATTATAAATTATTATTACTATTATGAATATTTTTAAATGGTACTTTAATTTATTTATTATTATTTTTTTTTTTTCTTCGATGTGGTTCACGGGGCACCGGAGGTGGGCCGCTACGTCCACGTAGAGAAGCACGGCCATCAGGCCTAACCCCGAGGGCGTCGAGGAGATTTGACCCCGTGACCTCCCAAACCGGGAGAGTACTATCAACGAGAACTCGACCATTTGAGCTATCCCTCGGGGCTAATGGTACTTTAATTTTATATTAAAAATTGAATGAATTTATTTTATTCTTAATAGGAAGCACTTCATATTTTTATTTTATTTTTAATTTTTAATTACATTTTTTTTGGACATTGAATATTTTATTATATAGAACATTAAAATATTTTATCTAAACTTTCTCTTTTTTATATATAGATATATGTGAAATTAAAATTGACAAATTTAATTAATATCGATATTCAAATAATTTATTTAAATCCTCTTGAAATATATTTGAAAACTATAAAGTTTAAATATCTTGCTCTCACTTTCTTTTACTGGTAAATAGTTTATCTTTTTTTTAAATTGATATGAAATTATGGAAAGTGATGTAAAAATAAAAATAATTTACTTTTACTACATTAAGTTGTAACATAAATAACAAATTGAGTAAAGATAGTAAAATTGGAATTATTGATTTTTTTAGTTAAAATTAACTAAAACATATATTCATTTTTTATTTTTGTTAAAGGAAACATTCTCTTCTATCATATTTTAAATTTAAATAAAGTAACATAATTATTTAAAAAAATTGGAACGCAATTTTATTGAAAAAAAAAAAAAAAAAAAACCCTTATAATTATTCCCATTTACCTAAACTTGTTTTCCTAATTTATATAAAAAATAAATATAAATACTAATAACGCTATAAAAAGATTTGCATCAAAATAATGCCCCTATATATCTGACCAATGTGTGTAAATAATGTAGTATATTTACAATTCTTGAAGTTCGAAAGATCCCATTGCATATATTTTTTTGGAAAAGGACAGCAATACAAGTTTTTTTTGGCGTAAGAATATAAAATATTTAAAAGTTTTGGAATGTTTCCGTTTGCATGGAGTTATTGTTTCGCATCAACATAATGCCCCTATATATCTGACCAATGTGTGTAAATAATGTAGTATATTTACAATTCTTGGAAGTTCGAAAGATTCCAATTGCATAATTTTTTTTTTGGAAAAGGACAGCAGTACAAGTTTTTTTTTGGGGTAAGAATATAAATTTTTTAAAAGTTTTGGACTGTTTCCGTTTGCATGGAGTTATTGTTTCATAATTTATAATGCATATATTATATCCAAAGTAAATAATATGTACCCACTATGTGTGTCCATATATACATAACCCATTTTTAAATATAATATTTAAAAATAAATTTAATGTAACTACTAAACAAATTATTACAATGTCTTAGAAGACTTAAAAAGGTAGGGATAAATTATTTATTGCAAATGTAGCTTGTAAAAACCAATGCCACTGAGCTGAGAGAGATGTATTTTATCGTTTATTGTAGCTTACTACATGAAATGGTTGGTCATTAGCCAAATATTGATTATTTAATTAGTTTATTTTTTTTTTAAGATTTTCAAAGTCAAGACTTTGTATTGAGTAGTGTCAAATTTATATATATAACTAGAGAAAAGTAATTGAAAATAAAAAATGGAATTTATTTGTTTTATAAGCATTGTTTTTTTAATAGAAAGAAGAATCAATACCAATTATGATTATGTAAACAATTGAAAGTAAAAAAAAAAAAATCTTATTGCATTGATAATATATTCTAAAATCCAATATGAGGGAGATGTGTAATTCCTTTCATGCTTAAACTCAAGTTGACATATATCCCTTTTAAAATCAATAACCTCAGTGTATATTGTAGAATTCCAGCCATAACCTCAGTGTATATTGTAGAAAAAACTGGTCATGCTATGGAATCGAGCAATTGAGCATGTTAAAGTGCAATGGAAGTGCTTTGGGCCCGATGAAGCTACAATGGGAGATAGCGGATCAAATGCAGGCTATATATTGTTCCTTATTCGTTGGTTGACCAGATGTTTTGTTATATGTCTTTGGTATATGTTTTCAGTACATTTTTTGGTGATATTGGTATATGTACATATGTATATGGATGTAAATGCCACCATGAGCTATATTATAAAGCTCCAATAATAAGTATGAGTGTCATCTCATCATAGATTTCATGTTTTTATGTTTTCATGTTTCTTTGCTTCTCAACAAGATGATCATTGTAAACACTGCATCGAGCTATGTTATAAAGCTCCATGGGTAGTATGTTTTCTTTTCAATAGTTTTGCTGAGGTATAGGTATGTTGGAACACCAAGGATGGTGTCCCCCAAGAGGAGGGTTATGTAACATCCTTGGTGAAAATTCCATGTAATAAAAGTTAATAAAGGAAAAATAGTAACCATGGTTGATGGGATGCTTATAACAAGATAAATTTTGGAAAAAATATCCTAGTGTGGGTGTTCATTTATTTACTAGGGCTAAGGAAATTGGCAAAGGAACTGGCTAAGGCTTTGGAAAGGAAAAATTGCATTTTTGGCACATTTATTTTTGAAAATAATGGAAATTAGGAGAAAATGAAGGTGAAAGGTCACACGTATCACGTGAGGAGGAAATTGAAGGAAAATAATGGAAAATGAAGAAAATAGAAGCGTAATTAATCAAGAGGCTTGTGAGAATCCATTGGTATATTTTGTCAGCTTAGTTTTGGAGCTTTCTCATTATTCTCTCTCTCTCTTACTCTCGGACACTTAGATTTTTCTTGGAGAACTCTGGCATTGGATCAAGAAAGGAAAAGAGGGTAAGAGGAAGCAATGATCAAGAACGGGAGTTAAGGATCAAGCCACTACAACAAGATTCTTTGTAGGTATCTACTTGCATGTGTGTTTTCCATGCTAGATTTGGGATGCATGGTATTGCATGTGGTTATTTGTTGTTATGGCATGGGTTTCGTGAAGTGTGACAATGTTTTCAGCCTAGCCTTGCCATTTCTCGATAGCCATGGTGTGATGGGGTTCTCATGTTTTGATTGATATGGATTGCCAGATGGATTTGAAGCTGAGTGTGGTAGATCCCCAAAATAAATAACATATGGCCTAATGATCCCTGAACCAGACTATGGATCATGGTAAAGCCACTAAACTAGTTACCCCTGTTACACTAAAATTTGTCACCATGACTATTTGCAGTTAGTATGGCTCCATCAACCGTCATACTATCCTCCTTGGCAAGTCTCATACCTCTGCTCTCCATGTCAAACTCCAAGAAAGAGAGAAATTCTTTAAAAATCTATATATCTCTGGGTACGCAGTTTCTCTTAGCCTTACCTACGTGTACGCACCCCAAGTTCACAATACCTGCGTACTTGTACGCTCTGTATGTAAAGGGGAGGGTGCGTACTCCTGTAAAGGTCAAAAGGCGCAAGTTTCACTCTAAAAAAGTTACTTGTGGTCATTTCTAGAGCATTCTAGAAGCTTGTTTGACCTATATGGAGCGCCTCCAGATGGTTCAGGTATCCCTATGAAAGAGGAACTTATCCCATCAAGAGGGGAGCTATCCCATCCAAAGAGGGGCTTATCCCATTGATGGTGGACCTGATTAACTTCCTCTAGAGCACTATAAATACAGGCATTGGGCCAAAGGGAAGGGAGGTTGAAAGTTGAACATTCCTAAGGGTAGATGCTGTTAGAATTAGGACTCCCTTGTAAAGCTTGAGAGGAGAGATTCCGATCCTTTCCTAGCCTTATTTGAGAGTGGGTGAGCTGATCAAAGTAAAGGAAAACTCTTGTTGGACCCTAGGAGGGACCTACACAACACCAAGGCTCAGGTTGTAATGGTTTCTTTTGTTTCCACTTAATACAAATGAACTCATTTTTCTCAACAGATTGTTATTCATGATTTGTTTCATATACTCCTTGGTCTATATGATGGATATGTGTTATTTTATAAGTTTATCAGGTGCTATTTAATCTTTTGGCTTGTTAGTGAATGCAGGCTTCGAAGAGAAGGAGGAGCTCATCCGGATCGGCGAGGCTGGACTAGTACAAAGCGTTGGACTAAAGGTATGTTAAAATCACCTGATTACTTGTATTCTAAATGCATGTTTAGAGAGAGGTAGTGTTTATTTGTCTTGTTTGTCACTAGAAAGCCTTAGCTTCTAGGGAGGTCGGTTTTGTCCGCAATATCGACTCTTTCCGCATGACAAAATGGCGACTCCGCTAGGGAATCCATTGATGTGAATGATTTTTCCTTTGTGTGAAACTTTGATCTGAGAAAAGTCGTTTGTTTTCTAGTTTTTGGTTGTTTGACTGTGTATTTGAGTGGGCTAGCTTAGGGTTAAATTAGATTTTAGTTTTTCTTAGTTTTGCTAGAAGTACGTAGCCTCTGCGTTGAGCACAGTGCGTACCTGTACGCACTGCAGCTTTGTGCACAGAGCGTACACGCACCTGTGCAAACAGGTTGCCTGCGTACCCTGTCAAAATTGAGAAAATTTCAATTTTCTCCTTTTTTGCCTTTTAGATTTTGTTTTTAATTTGTTTTTTCTGCCCAGATCCACTGGTTATCTGCCATCAATCTTCACCTAAGCTTGTTTCATCAGTGTCGAGAGTTTTAGTGAAATTCATAGAGATTTTGCCCTAGGGTTTGATTTTTGCACTGGTCCTGTAGTGACTTTGGCTTTAGAAGTCGTAAAACCTTGGCTCTCCCTGGTTTTGTTCAGTCTTCTTAGGAGTTGGACCTGTCATAGAATCCACCCTTGTGAGAAACCTACCTTTGTGTTCTCTCTTTGCCGAATCTCGGAAAAGTTTGTTGATTGAACTTTGAATTTTATTCTTAAGAAAAAGAACAAAAGATTTTGATTTTTGTTTTTGACTGGTTTTTATTCTGCATTAACTAGTCCTTAGTTAAATTTTGACTGAGTAAAACATCCTGGAATCATACTTGGTAGGCTTTTGCCTCATTAGATTTACTTTTAGGAGAATTTCTCTTAGATTTGCTTTTGAGTGAAATTGAGTTTATTTGATTGCCATAGATTTTTTAACTTTGATTTCTGTTAAAGTAAGTTTTACATGCTTTATAATTTAGGAAAAAATACAAAAAATATCTTTTGAAGGAAAGTTTGCTTTGGTAGCATTTGAGTCTTTGAAAGGAAAAGGAATTTTCGTGAAGTAATTAGTGGTCATGTGTTGTATGTTTTGGAAAAGATAAAGAGTTTGTTTCTTTGATTTTCATTACCAAGAAAGTTGTCTTTATATTAATTTTCCATTCTCCAACTCTCTTAGCTAGGGAATTCATTGAAAAGGAAAATTAGTATAAATCATCCTAAGTGCATCTTTTTAGTGGATTTGAGTCGAGTCTACACACCATCAGTTTCATCTCCACTACCTTTTGTCTTAAAGAAAAGCCATAAAATTAACGCTTAAAGTAAAATCAACTTAGTAACTTTTATTTACTAGGGCTCTGAAACACCAATATAGATCAGGCTAGTGTCTTGGAGTAGGAGAGTAATTAACTCTCCAAGAGAGTAAAACCAAACAAGTAGCTCATCTTGTGGTAGGATAAATCCAATTGTTTCATTTGTACTCTGGGAAAGCTCCTCTTAAAGGAGAAGCACGAGACCGTGTCCGAACCAGTGAGGGGATCAATCCTCCTTCATTGGGAAAGACGCCAGATACGTATGTACTACAAACGGTAAACCTCGGATTATTGTCGAGGATCCTGGGGTCACTTGTCGGTAAACCTTGGATTATTGTCAAGGAGCCGGAAAGGGGATTGAGCTTGTTACTCTGCCCTTGCATGCTATCGGGTTGTAGACTGTTCCCCCAGGTATATTTGTTGCTGTTGGTAACCTTAGTGACCATTATCTTTAGGATTCTACCGAGGTGACGGTGGAGGGAAGATCCCACTGTACCTGGAGCAGACGTCGGCTAGAATCACTTGGATTTTTGGGGGGTTCACTTCACTCGAGACGGTTAAAGTGGAGGAACTTGTGCCGGTCTATTCATTAAGCAGGTTGCCGGGGTAATTGTTCCACCCACCACTTCTGTACTGAATTCGGCGATGTTGGGTTTCATCTCCAACTAGTGTTTTCGGTCTGGAAGGCTATTGTTTGTGTATGGTTTGACGCCCTAGATTCTTTAGGCGTGTGATTCGAAATTGTTTGGTTCTTTAGAGACTTTAGGTGGTTTGCTTTGAGATTTTACTTTGTTTGCGTGTGCAGTAGTTAAAAGTTTTTAACTGTGGCTGAATTACCGAGACAGTCCCGTAGACTTCGGGGCAAGTCTCCTGAGATTGTTACCGTGGCCGATTTGTTGAGGAAGTCCCGTAGACTTCGGGCCGAACCTCCTGAAGAAGTCCCGGGTCATTACGAAGGTTTGAAAGTCCTTGTAACTCCTAGTGGCAGTAAAGTAGGTTCACCTAAAGAAGGAGAGTCGTCGTTGGTAGTCCATCCAGACTACCAAGGTCTAGAAACAGGTTATAATCCCTAAGCTGTTGCAGTTTCCGAGCTTGCTGGTAGTTTTTCATCTACCAGTGATATAGGCGAAGAACCTAAAATATCTGAACCTGTTACTCCAACTTCTAGTGCTCCTGATTCACCTAGGGTAGAAAGAGTCATCACCGAAAATCTTCCTGCTGGTTTGATAGCTATTGAAGAACTTGCTCCAGAGGAAGAATTTGGCATCTCTATCCTTGAAGATCAACCTACTATTGATCTAAGGGAGCGTGAATCCATCTTTTACAGTCCTCCTAGAAGTACTACTTGGTACCTTTCGTTAACCAATTATTTAGACAACTTAGGGTTAAGTTTTTCTCCACCTCGTACTCCTTATCCACCTGGAGGTATTTATACTCCTGTAAATATCTCTGGTCAGTCGTCTGTGTTCACTCAATCTCCTGAATCTTTCTTGTACGGCGGTCCTTCTGTTCCCTCCGGGTATCAGTCACTTTCTGGTACTTTTGCGGGAGCATCTCCTCAACCCATTGAACATGGGTTATTAGCTGGAAACAATGGTAATAAACCGTTGGGTGTAGGAGATATTTACATGATGTCAGGTTCAGTTCTCGGTTCTCAACCTCAAGGTGGCCAATTACCGCCTGGGGGGCAGCCTCAATTAACGCCTGGGGGGCAACCTCAAGGTACACAAACTGCGTCTGGGGGGCAACCTCAAGGATAGTATGTACCCATAGTACAATACATTCCTCAAGGTCAACCCTAGCCTCAATATGTACCCCAAGGTCAACCTCAGTATCAATTCATAGCTCAAGGTCAACCCCAGTATCAATATTTACCTCAAGGGTATCTACCTCAAGGTCAATACTCGAGTCAAGGTTATCAATCAGCCCAAGGTCAGTCTTATGTTCAAGGTACGGGAAATGTACCTTTCAATTATCAATCCTACCCTCAATCTGGTTATGGATCTCAATATCCTCAACCTGTCATGGGTCAATACCCCAGAATGAACATAGTGTGGGATCCATCGCAAGTTCAACAGGTATTGCAGCCAAGCGTACAGTTGTCATCTCAAGCTAGACAACCTTTAGTTGCTGGTTCACCCCAGCAACCAGTCCAGTCTAATGTTCAAACTTCTGTACCTTCGGTAGTTACTCAGTCACCCATTGCACCTAGTACTCCATCTCATACAACTGCTGCAACTACCGCAACATCTGTTCCTTCCACCACACTTGCTTCTGGAGTATCGACAGCTCCGGTTTCTACTGTCTCTGCAACTACTCCTCAGACATCTTTACCATTTTCTGGATCTACGATTCAAACTATGGTTTAGATGCCTGTAGGACAACCTGGTTTAAGTACGGTTGTCACTAGTCAACCACAATTCGCTTATCAACCGTACCAGGGATAGCACCAATACGGGCCTGCTGTCCAACAGCCAGTTTACCAGTATCAACCGTATCCCGGGTACACTTATCAACAACCTCAGCAACCCCAGTACGGTTCGGTTAATCATGGTTTTCCAGGAGGATATAATATCCCGAATGCGATTCCCATTCCAAGTTATCCTGGGTATCCTCCTCTTGGGACAGGTCTTGTGACCCAGAGTTTTAGGGATCCTAATCGGTAGTTACCGTTTATCGCAACTTTGGATTTACCGGATTTGTCGCGCCTAACGAATCATCCAATAAATTATCTTCCATTTTGGCCGCCAATGCCAAATAAGTTGCCCAGTGACATTCCCAAGTTCGAAGGTAAGTCTGGAGAGGATCCGTCAAATCATGTGATGACTTACCACCTCTGGTGTGCTTCAAATTCCATCTCGGATGATTCAATCCACTTACGTCTTTTCCAGCGTACGCTCATTGGTCTCGCGGCCAAGTGGTACATTGAGTTACCACAGGCCTCTTTTTACAATTTTAGCCAGTTAGCTACCTCGTTCCTAACTCATTTTCAGTTGCCGGTCAGATATGATAATGGCACAGAGCTACTAAGTTCATTAAAACAGTCGACGTCCACTTATATTTCTGATCATATTCATGAGTGGAGACGTCGAAGGCGATTAGTGAAAGTTTTTATCCCGGACCAAATCTTAGCTGAATGGTTTGTTAAATCATTATTACCGAAGATTACTGAAGACGTAGCTAAGGCTGGAGTAGTTACTGAGGAGCAAGTGATTGCTCAAGCGTAGTACCTTGACTTAGTTTACACTCAGTCAGGTACGTTACACGAAAAGATCTCAGATCTTCCAAAGTCAAATCAAATCGCTGCTGCTCCTTCGGGATCTCATGCTGCTGATGGCATGATTGGTACGATGAATACTAAAAGCAAGAAGAAGTCTTCAAAGAATTCTTCGCCCATTATAACCTTACCAGATTCCCCGACAGGAGAATCTTCTCCTGAAATTTCCGCTGATATTCACGCTGTAGAGTCATCTACGGCTAAATCAAAAAACAGTGGGAAGAAGAAAGGTAAGAAGAAGAGTAAAGCAGACAAGACTCCAAAGGAGAAAACAGAAAAGTCGAAAACCAATGACGAAAAGCGCAAACCTCGATATCCTTGTCTTATTTGTGAAGAGGATCATTTTACAAGAGATTGCCCTCATCGGGCCGAGGTTGTGAAAATTGTCAAAGGTTCCCCAACTCCTGTTGTTTTGAAATATCCATTTCCAAAGCAGGAGAGTAAGATGATAGGTTCTTCCTCGGGTGCCACTGAAGAACCCATATTGATGATGTCTCATGTAAGGATTGCGACTCGATCGCAAGATTATGGTAGTAAGAGTCCTGTTGATGGATCGAAAGAAGTAGAATCTTCTCATTCAA
Source organism: Pinus tabuliformis (assembly GCA_031772625.1). Taxonomy (NCBI): domain Eukaryota; kingdom Viridiplantae; phylum Streptophyta; class Pinopsida; order Pinales; family Pinaceae; genus Pinus; species Pinus tabuliformis. The sequence goes on from CM062807.1 coordinate 659,749,196, forward strand.
ATCCATCAACCTCAGCTCCCGGTTCCGATCCACTACGGATCGAGAAACCTAACCCTGACTTAGTAATCAAACTGCCTGCCAAGGGTGTACTTCGAAGGTCTGCTTTCAATCCACATGCGAGAGCGGCCCAGAATTACAACATTGTTGAGGATTTAGTTGTTTCACCCTTAGCAATGTTGGCTTTAGAAGTGTTGCAATCATGCCCAGCACAGAGAAAATTACTTTTATCGGCTATAGGAGTTGTTGATGTTCAGGACCCAAACCTCATAATATTTGATCTAGAAAATAGTACACCGCGTTTGCCTCATCAGATGGCTTTCCAGATCCCAGTGATAGTCAAAAACAGGCCTATTCATCGAACTATAATTGATGAGGGAGCTTCCACGTGTATTATGTCGATACAGTGTTGGAGATTGCTTGGTTCTCCTTCACTAAATCAATCCCCGACAATTCTTAAGGCCTTTGATGGCCGTGGGTTCCATCCGTTTGGCATTCTACAGGATTTGCCTATAGGGGTTGAAGGAAAAACCGTTAGTCTAGATGTGGAGGTGGTTGATGCCCCTCTAGACTACAACCTTCTTTTGGGTCGAAGTTGGTCTTACTCTATGACAGCGGTCGTTTCATCGGTCTTCAGAGTAATAAAATTTCCACACAATGGCAAGATCGTAACCATAGACCAGCTGGCCTATTTTTCATCCGACCCGGCCTCTTCAGAGAGTATCCAGCATGTCGGTAAAATGACTATCCCTTACAAGGATGTTGGCGTAGGATTAGTTAAAGATGCCGGTTTACTGGGAACTTTTCCTTTTCCTCCAATCAACGTCATGTCTTCATTTGCATCTATTCATATGATTACTTCAGACACCATTATTTACGACGATCCTTGGATCGTTCCTTCTGAATCTGAGATAGACTCATTCAGTGACGCAATGCCTTTGAGTCCATATGAAATTGCCTATGAAGCCGTGCAGTCTTTTTCCGACCCAAGTTCAACCAAAATCGACCAAATGAATGTGGTCCGTGAGGAATCCCTTTTCGTGTCAACCGCGGAGTTAATAACATTTCCTGAAGTTGTGTCATCTGACGAACAACTTTGTGAAGTCCTGTGCGTAGACGATTTACCATGGGAAGATCTCCATCATAGATCTTCGTTTTTACCTGAGGATGATCGTTTTGAAAACGATTTCTCATTAATCTTTATGGCTGAATATGTCAAAGAAGCTCAGAGTCCAGTGAAACATCCTGATTCAGAGCTGAATTTGGGAAACATTTCTCATTGACATTTCAGTCAAGCCCGGAATTATTGAACACATTCATATAGGTGCCTCGTGTTCAGATGACGAAATTCAAACATACAAGGCCCTATTTCAAGAATTCTGCGACGTTTTTGCCTGGTCCTACGAGGAGATGCCAGGAATTGATCCCGCCATTGTTGTCCATGAAATCAAGACTTACCCGGACGCTAAACCCGTCCGGCAATGTCTGCGTCAGATTCACCCACGAAAAGCGGCTGCAATTATAGCAGAAGTTGAGAAGCTGTTGAAAGCAGGTTTCATTTATCTGATCCCGTTAACGGATTAGGTATCGAATATGTTCCGGTTAACAAAAAACAGGGAATAATAAGAATATGTATCAAATATAGGGATATCAATCGTGCTTGTCCCAAGGACAACTATCCGACACCCTATATCAATCAAATAATTGATGATTGTGTTGGCAGTGAAATATTTTCCTTTATGGACGGTTTTTCCGGTTACAACCAAATCAATATTCTACCTGCCGATCAACCAAAAACGGCTTTCATTTGTCCATGGGGGACATTTGCTTATTGAAAATTACCTTTTGGGCTTAAGAATGCCGGAGCCACTTTTCAAAGGGCAATGTCTTATGCATTTCATGACATCAAGCACATTGTGCAACCGTATCTCGATGATTTTCCCGCTCAATCCTTACATCGAGCTGATCACCTTGTCCATTTACGAGCAATTTTTATGAGGTGTAGGCATTATCGTATACGGTTGAACCCACACAAATGTGTCTTCTACGTAGAAGTGGGATGATTGCTGGGATTTGTAGTTTCAAAAGCCGGCATTCGCGTCGATCCCTCGAAGGTAGAAGCTATCATCAAATTGCCTCCTCCTTCGAGTCTTTGCCAACTCCAAAGTTTGCAGGGGAAAGCAAACTTTTTACGTTGATTCATTCCTAACTATGCCGAGATTACCAAGGGTTTTACCCGGTTGTTGAAACAAAATGCTCAATTCTTTTGGGATGAGATAGCTCAGAAATATTTTGATGCGCTCGAGCACGCGTTAACCCATGCACCGTTGCTGCATCCTCCCAACTACAACCAGGATTACTTTTTGTACCTCACCGCTGCTCATTCCACCATTGGAATGGTCTTAGTCTAGGAAGATGAATTCAAAACGGAACATGTGATATATTACCTTAGTCGGACGTTAAATCCTACTGAGCTCAAATATTCACATGTGGAGAAATTGGCCTTGGCAGCCGTTCAAGCTGTCTAGCGTTTTCGTCACTACATTCTTCTCCGTAAAACTACAGTCATTTCTGATTGCAACCCTATGATCTACATTTTGACTAAACAATTGCTAGGGGGCAAGTACTCTAAATGGATCGTTATCCTGCAGGAGTTCGACTTGGAATTTGAAAAGTCTAAGTCTAAGAAATATTTAGTTTTTGCAGAGTTGATGTGTGATTTCCCGCGTGCTGACACAGAAACTGTGGCAGAGGAACCCATTGAGGACGAATATTTGTTTCTCATCAGCACTTTAGATCCGTGGTATGGAGATATAATTGTCTATCTCCAGACCAAATCCTTTCGGCCCGAAGTTTCAAAGTCGGAACGTCAGAAAATTCGATTCCAGTCCCAACAGTACAAAATTATTGGAGATATTCTTTATCGCCGTGGGGCGGACTTGGTTTTTCGTCGTTTCTTAACTCACAAGGAAGCTGAAATGGTTTTGAATGACTGTCACTCTGGAGCCTGTGGCGGTCATATGTCTGGGTATGCCACAGCCCAAAAGATATTGCGCGCTGGCTACTTCTGGCCGCCCTTGTTTAAAGACTGTATTATTGTGGTCCGGAAATGCCACAACTGTCAAGTGTTTGATCGCAAGATGCGCGCACCATCTGCTCCTCTCCACCCTATAATTTCCCTTGGTCCTTTTGCTAAATGGGGTATCGATTTTATTACATGTAACCCTCACTCGGCCAGGGGGCATGCGTATATCATCCTTGCGGTTGATTATTTTACTAAGTCGGCCGAGGTGATGCCTACATTCGAGGCAGATGGCAAGACAACTGAGATTTTCATATTCAATCACATTATTGCTAGGTTTGGTGTCCCACAAGCGATAATCACTGACCATGGGCGCCATTTTCGAAACGTTATGATGACAAAACTTACAGGCTAGCTTGGTTTGCGTCATGATAGTTCAACTCCTTATTATCCACAATCCAATGGCCTGGTTGAGTCTATCAACAAAGTTTTAGTTATCATGATCCGACGAATCATTGGTATTCATCGATTGAATTGGCACAACATGTTATTTTCCGCGCTTTGGGCGTACCGAACCTCAGTAAAAACATCAACAGGGTTACTCCTTTCCAACTAGTTTATGGTTTGGAAGCAATGTTGCCCATTGAATGCGAAATCCCGTCACTTCAAATGGATGTCGAATTACTTCCAGCTACTTCCGAAGAGGAGAAGCGTCTATTATACTTACCTCAATTAGATGAGACTCGACGTGACGCTGCATTGGCAATCGAGACTCACGCAAAACAGATGAAAGCTCAGTATGATCGCAACGTGACCGCTCGAAATTTTTCGGAAGGAGACCTAGTGCTATTATATGATCAAGCTAACGATAAATTAGGTGCTGGAAAATTCGTTCCTATGTGGCATGGGCCCTACATTGTCAAACGAAAGCTAGCAAAAGGGGCCTATGAGCTGGTAGATTTTTACGGGGACTCTTTGGGTAAATCCAGAAATGGACTTTACCTAAAGAGGTATTATGCTTAAATGATGGGTATGGAGATTTAGTTAGGTTAGTTTTTTCTTTCTAGCTGGTGTGTTTGTTAGTATAGACAGTGTGCTTAGCTTAGAGAGTGTGTTTTTCGTCGTTATTCTGGCTTATCTTGGTTTTACTCTTGATATTGCAGATGTCGACGCCTCTCCAAACGTACATTGGATTCGCTGATGGTGCTTGTCATAGTACACGGAATATCTCTTCCGCAGCTTGGGTTATCTATTCGCCCTCTGACGAGTTAGTTTCTATGCATGGGGTGAGCCTCGGTCAAACAACGAACAACATTGCAGAATACAGTGCAGTGATTGAATTATTGTCTGAATCTATTTCGTTTGGGATTCGGAGTTTGATAGTGAGGTTAGATTCTGAACTCGTTGTATTACAGCTTAATAGAGTATATGCCATTAGAAATACAGTGTTATTAAGGTTATTTTTAAGAGTGCGCCTCTTGGAACGTGAATTTGATTACATTGAATATCAGCATATTCCAAGGTCATTAAATACATTAGCAGATGTAATTGCTTCTCGAATGTTAGACAGACATTTGCGATAATCATACATGTAAATTTAAAAACATTTCATCACACATGTTTAACAAGATAAGCTGGTAATAATGATATATATAGATAAGAGTGTGTCAAAAATACATCCTCTTCAATCATAGGTTGAAAAACACCTTATGATCAGCAAAAATGATAAGTACAAAAAACCAAAATGTCACATGTGTCTACAAAAGTGACCAGCCAGTCACTGGTGGTGCTCTCTATACGACACCACTGCACGCGCTACCCTACACAAGAACCTCCTAAAAGGTCCTGGGACTGCGACCACATAGTGCTGAAGTCTGATAGGGATATCATCTATAGTCGTCTCTGGTATGTCTGCCGTGAGACGCTCTAGGTCCTGTTCCAACTCGGCTAAGGTCTCTGCGGCCGCATCCTGTGGGGCCGGTGTTGGTGCAACTGGTACTCTCCTCTCGAAAGGCCGAAGATTGGCCGGACGCTGTGGGCCTACATCTGCATTTTGAAAATTGTCATTGTCAGTTTTTAGACGATATAAAAACAAAAAAAGTAAATAATTTAAAAACTTGTGGAAAATGAAGTACCTGTGTCGTCCCACTGTTCTCCCGGTGGAAGAATCAGGTCCAGATCTCCGCGAAAATCAACTCCGGCATACGGAAAATCCTGTATCGAGAAGACCTGGTTCTCTAACCAGTGAAAATACTCCAGTCTAAATCGGACAACCTCCGTAACCCATCGCATCAACTTAGGCTCTCGGGGAGGCCTAATCTCAACAGTAAGCTACTGTGGGATCAGCATCAGAACCCTCTCTAGGGCAAAACTCACAACTAAAGGCCCATAACCAAAAGTCTTCAGCTGTTTGTTTTTGGTCCTAGTCAGTTGGCCCTTCAGGTTGGCCAACACAGTATCGCACTAGTTGAAAATGGTGCCCCGATAGCAATCAATCGCCATCCGCATCTGGGATCCAGTGGTAATGTGCAAAGCGGCAGCCCCGCAAAGTCTGGTAACTGTAAAGGCAATTACCATAAGTTCAGGTCGGGATATCTTTTTGATTTCTATCCCCTTATCTTGGTTTTGGTTATTACACCACTCTAGCCGGAGGCTAGCAATGGACTGGCCACCCGGCCTAGTCCCGGACAGAGTCAATTGTTCGCCCCTCTTGGGCAAACCAGTGAGAAAGTAAATATCAGAGGGCTCTATCTCGAGCTGGTGCCCTCCAATGTAGAAACACTGATCCTGAACGTTCCACCTTTCGACCAACCACTCTAGAAAGCGCACCTGAGCACTCATGCCAGGTATGGCCCAGTATTTGTAAAGACCACATGCCTCCAAAGCATCAATGGAAGGTTGATGATTAATCGTGGCCAAATCAACATCTTCGTGCTCTCTCTCGCGCCAATCAAGCATGGTGAGCAATCTACACACCATAAAACATATGTTAGAGTCCATAAATTTAAAAGTTTTTGGTTCATTTTGGAGAAATTGGAGTCTAAAAATCCACTCCACGGTGTACGCAGCCAGCCCTTTAGAGACAGGGCGTATGTACGCAGGGTCTCTTAAGGCAAGCTGCGTACGCCCGGCATTTTCCCAACTGAGAAAATTTCGGGGTACGCAGGTCACCCATGGGGCACCTGCGTACCCCGAAAAGCGGACCTTGAAACCCCCAAGGCCTCCAAAAAATAAAACTAAAGCTTAAAAACAAATTCTAAATGGATGGAAATGCAAGGGAGGATGTTGTAGAATACCTGATGAGACGACGTTCGATTTCGACGGTCGGATTCTCCGCAATGTCCACGGGAAGTTTCTTGCCAAAATCCCTTTTTCTCTCCTCAACAGTAAAATGGTAAAAATGAAATGGTAAAAGCCCTTTTTATAGGTTTTTTGAGTAAATGAATGTCAAATTTGTTTATTTTCCACCATGAAAAGGTATTTTTCAAGTATTTTTATCTATCCTTAAACAGGTATGAGTAATGTGTTGGTTTTTGCGCAGGATAAAAGGATTTTCAGGGAAAATGTCATTTTTTCACAAACAAAAATATCAGAGTCATCTTTTAAGCCCTTTTCTGACTCCTAAAATATGAAAAGATTGCCAAGCGTTTCTTTTACACTCGTTAAAACGGAATTTAAAGACGGTCCCCTTATAGCCCTTTTCTGACCGTAAAAATAGGAAAAGATTGCCGGATTTTTGTCGTTTCAAATTCGATACTGGAAATAAAACGATGTGTCCTTGATCGCTTTTTACTTTTCAGGTCAAAGACACTAATCATGAAAGTACTCCTTGGTCGCAAGATCAAGCGATTCTCTCAAGTATTATTTTATACTTTTTCGGGCTTGGGAGACACAACTTTACGAAAAAGTTCAACCTGGAGTCTTCTTAAGTTTTTTCAGACTCTCTAAAAATTGAAAAACGCCGAGTTTCTCCTATACTGGACTCGTTAAAATTTCACAGTAAAGGACCTGTTCGATTACAAACAGGAACGGACCACTCCTTCTTAGGGTTCGAATCAAAACTAAGTTGGACTCATCCGAAGGATGAGCTTATAATCAAGCATATGTTATCCTCCTCAAGCTTGTAAAAAATAAAGAGGTACTTGCCAGAAATGGTGGGGGAAAAGAGAGAAAAATGAGCCTATTTGTTATCCTTTGTCTCAGAAGAAGCCTTATCACCACTCTTGAACACGACACTTTTCATCCACCTGGGTTGGGAAATCCTTTGCCTCACAGTTGATCAAACCACATTGAAAGTCTTCAGCCGGGTATTAACTTTGGGTCAAATGTCACCAAGCCATCTGTTGTGTCGTTATGTGTTCAAGAGGTCGCTGCAAATAAACCATTCATCTGCAAAATACCCGTCATCCATCTCGACCATCCCTGAGTGAGTCCTTACAGCTACGTTTCTTCAACTTGATCTATGATTTTGTGTTGTGGGCTTGCCTGCAACGGGTCGCTTTCTATCGACATCAATGCATTATCTAGAAAGATGACCTAGAATTCGTCAGTACCTTGAAATCTGCATGCATCAATGGCAGGTTTCTCGCCTTTGACGACAGTTTACATCATTGACTTTCGATCGAAGGATTCCGTGAAATGTTCGACATCAACTCATTCATTCACGTCTCATGGATTGTACTGGGTACTTTGAGAACCATTGACATCACTAATGGTCTCTCTCACACTTGTTAACAGTTTACATCATTGACTGGTAATCAAGTGGTTTCTACCATGTTCGACATCAACTCATTTATTCGCATGGATAGAATCGTACCTGTTCGGGAAGTAGAAATGAAGACCCTGGATCTAGTTTCCACCATCCAGGCTGCGAGGAGTTTTGTATTCATTATACAGTAGACTAATCATAAACAGATGGCTGCGCCCATACTGTGTCTACAAAGTCTATGATTATGATGTACTGCAAAATCATTCCTGTATCAGAGCAGTAGATAGTTTGTTAGTTAAAGTTTTCAATCTGAGTATGGGAATGCCTACCTCAGCGATGATATGATCTTATATATGTATTTTGTGTTGAATACTTGCAGGTTCTGACTGGGCTCTCCACAAGATAATCCTTGAAATGATAAAGTACTTCACCCTTCCTAGATGATATGAAACCCTTATCTACTACAGGCTTCGCACTTTAGGGGGCAATCTGTTACACTAAAATTTGTCACCATGACTATTTGCAGTTAGTATGGCTCCATCAACCATCATACTATCCTCCTTGGCAAGTCTCATACCTCTGCTCTCCATGTCAAACTCCAAGAAAGAGAGAAAGTCTTTAAAAATCTATATATCTCTGGGTACGCAATTTCTCTTAGCCTTACCTGCGTGTACGCACCCCAAGTTCACAATACCTACGTACTTGTACGCTCTGTATGTAAAGGGGAGGGTGCGTACTCCTGTAAAGGTCAAAAGGCGCAAGTTTCACTCTAAAAAAGTTACTTGTGGTCATTTCTAGAGCATTCTAGAAGCTTGTTTGACGTGTATGGAGTGCCTCGAGATGGTTCATGTATCCCTATGAAAGAGGAACTTATCCCATCAAGAGGGGAGCTATCCCATCCAAAGAGGGGCTTATCCCATTGATGGTGGACCTGATTAACTTCCTCTAGAGCACTATAAATACAGGCATTGGGCCAGAGGGAAGGGAGGTTGAAAGCTGAACATTCCTAAGGGTAGATGTTGCTGGAATTAGGACTCCCTTGTAAAGCTTGAGAGGAGAGATTCCCATCCTTTCCTAGCCTTATTTGAGAGTGGGTGAGCTGATCAAAGTAAAGGAAAACTCTTGCTGGACCCTAGGAGGGACCTGCACAACACCAAGGCTCAGGTTGTAATGGTTTCTTTTGTTTCCACTTAATACAAATGAACTCATTTTTCTCAACAGATTGTTATTCATGATTTGTTTCATATACTCCTTGGTCTGTATGATGGATATGTGTTATTTTATAATTTTATCAGGTGCTATTTAATCTTTTAGCTTGTTAGTGAATGCAGGTTTCGAAGAGAAGGAGGAGCTCATCTGGATCGGCGAGGCTGGACTACTACAAAGCGTTGGACTAAAGGTATGTTAAAATCACCTGATTACTTGTATTCTAAATGCATGTTTAGAGAGAGGTAGTGTTTATTTGTCTTGTTTGTCACTAGAAAGCCTTAGCTTCTAGGGAGGTCGGTTTTGTCCGCAATATCGACTCTTTCCGCATGACAACCCCTGAACCAGATTGTGGGTTACGGTAAAGCCAAATATTGTGTTCCTCAGTGGGCCTAGGAATTCTCAGCCTGTTAATGACATGATATATGGTAATGCCTAGAGGTGGTTTCCCTTAATTAGGCCTAGGAATAATTTCCAGTGAATGGTGGGATATATGGTAAGTCCTAGAGGGTGGTGTCTCGGTTTAGGGCCTAGTGATCCATGGATCAAACGATCGATTGCGGTAAAGCCTAAGAGACTACGATGTGGGAAAATTCCTCATGGTGTAGGTGGAGAAATTCGGTGGCATCCATACTTGTTTAAGCCTAGTAATCTGGTGGAGATCATGGTAAATCCTATTATTACATGTTTATTGTTTTGGCCTAGTGATCCATTGTGGATTACGGTAAACCCTATTTTCTATTGATGAGGGTGAGGTGGTTTATCCTTGGGATGCCCTGGTTGGTTCTTTTGGTTTGAGTCCCACATTCATGCATGGAATATGGAATGGGGATGAATGGTTAAAGAGAGAATTGGCTCAACCATTCTATGGTCTCGTGGAATGTGGTAATCCCATCCCGGGTTGGCATTTGCATTCATTAATAAGAGGTTCTTTCATTGGTATCTTATGTGTAAATGTATTGGTTTATATGTGGATTTATGGCTGATGTATCCTTGATATTTTTTTTTATTATGCTAGTTATAAAAATGTATTATAACCATGATGATGTATGTATCTCCTCATGTTTGTATTTGTAAATGAATGGATAATGTATCTATGACCTAATAGATGATAATGTAGCTGATGAAATAAGGGGAAAATGCTTCTTAGCGACTCTTAAATAAGTATAAGACCCCTATGCTCAAATTTGTTATTTAAACATGTATATTACATATTTGTCATTCATTTGACAAAATGCCAATCATGGATTGTAGGGGTCTAATGGATTACTTGTTCAAGTAATTACATGTGTAACATTATTCGATTGTTATCTTTTAGTTCTAAAAGTGGCATTGAGTTATGGGAAGTGACCTGAGATCTAGGCCTGAAAAAGTGGGAAAAATCCTAAAGACGCAAGCACAGGTCTGAGGAGAAAATTCCCCAAACACATGTATAACCATGCTATGGGAGCATCTGGAGCCTCTTGGTCGCAAGCATATCCATATCAAGGGAGCATCGAGCAGTTTAATGGTATAAAACTTTAGTTGGTCCCAGGGGCTGGTTACCTGAGTGGTTGGGATGGCTCTTGGGAGTTATTTTGCTAATGTGGACGGTCTATGCAGTGCGTTTCTGCTGATTCCACTTCCTTAAGGTCACATAGGAGGTTGAATTCAATTATAGTGGCCTCTTGTTCATATTTACCCTAGTTGGTCGGTAACTTGGGTAGATGTGGGATGATGGTGTTACAATGCTAATTTTTATTTATTTATGTAGAAGTTAGTTGAATTTTTACGATTTCATGTTATAGGAAAAATCAAAATCTTCTTAGTCATGGAGATCAACCAATTATAAGTGATTGTGAGTTCGTACATGTTGCATCCAAGATAAAAGAGGATAGTTATAATCCTATTCTTCTGAATCTGGTAGATGGAAAGAGTTATAGCCAAATATTGGTTCATGATGTTGTTGTAAGAAAACTAACAGATGAGGATAAAGATGTAAAAAGAGATAGATAACATCTATCAAAAACCACAAACATTGATCAATTATCTTATAGATTTATGTTCAAATGAAGGAGATTGGGATTTGGATTTGTTCCCAGGTTCATGTAACTTTTATGATATAAAATTATATTTCAATTTATATGTTTTTAATTTTTATATGATTATGCTAATTTAGTTAGTTATTTCTGTTGTATTTAATGATTACGTATGACACTAGCATGTTTCTTTTGAAAAGGAAGAAATTGCATAAACATTGAAAAAGTCTCATTCCAATGTAATTTTATTAACTAAAGAATTAATTCTATTAAAGGTCTTCCAAATGCAATCCAATACGTTTGTTTGAGGAAAGGGGATCTAATCAATCTCATGTGGCAAAAAAAGAAAAGGAACCTCAACCACTGTGAGATGAAAGGATAGAAACGGGATATTTTGGGAGATTTGTACACATCAAAGATCCAATAGGAGAGGAAAATGACCAAACTGAAGAACATAACACTGTGGAAGAAGAATATAATGAATCCGAAGAATATGATGAACATGGACTATATGACATTGTTGATTAAATTTATGTTATGCTTGAAATACAATCTCAATTTTGAGAACTATTCTTTAGTTATACTTGTAATGTTTTGACTTTGAGATTTTATGATCAAAATAAGTATTCAATTATTGTTGTTACATGTTTAATACCTTTATTATTTGATTTTCACTCTAATTTTTATGTGAATCGTTATTTTTTGACATAAAATTCACAAAAAACAATATTTTTTAAAACTTTTTTTTGGTCAAAATTTTTCCATATAAATCATTTATTTGACATGTCATCTTTAACCAAAAGGCCCCAAAGTGTATAATTTTTTTATTATATCTATATTATAAATGGGTAATTTTTTTTCAAATGTTTAAAATTATTGTTTTCTTAGTCACAATTATTTGATGTACTTTGAAAAATTAATTAATTATACAAAAATATATAGAAAATCCTAACTTTAAAATAGTCACATTTCCTTTATAAACTACAGAAACAAAAATAAATATTTCATTACAAAAAATTTAGAAAAGAAAAACTGAAAAGTAAAAGCTTGAAAAACACTTTAAAAAACATCTCAAGGAAGAAAAAGAAGAATACTTAAAAAGTTGTTAAATAACCAACATTTAAAAGATAATTATCCATACTAAATACCTAAGAAAATTTAAAGTGTCAAAAATAAGGCCCTCAAAAAAAAGGAGTTGATGTTGCATCAACACTTTTCAAAATTGTCATGAAAATCACTAACATTTAAAAAATAATGTGCATACTTAATAAATAAGAAAATTCAAAATTCAAAAATTATGCTCCAAAAAAAAAGGTTGATGGTACATCAACACTTTTCTAAATCGGATGGATTTTTGCAACCTCTAAAAAAATTAGAACTTAGTAAAATTCATGTTAAGTTGACAACTTTGTTTCTCATGTGCCATGCAAAAAGATGAAGTAGCCAAGGATCATTGAAAATGTAATAGATCATAAGTTTCATCTTCATGTCTTCCACGAAGATCATCTTTTCTTTCTTTAATACCAATCTCATGATCTAATAGGTTGAAGAAAGTCTAATTCATTGTAGTAGGGACCTTACATTATCAAACAATGTTTAGGAAAGGTGGGATATTTGCATTTGGGAGATAGAAGGGGAAATTCTCTCTAATCTCTTAAATGCGAGCTACATAAATAAATTTTACCCCTAACCCTTTCTTCTAAGAGTGTTAATTCATATTTCATATAGTTTAGATAGGTTTTATATTATGTTTGTAATTCTTTCATCTTCTAAATTGTTTTCTAGTGTCACTCAATTTTTCTACATTAATAATGTCTATGGTGTGAAATTTTATTCTTGGAATATTACCTCAACAGGTTGGTCCATTTTTACACCTTCTCTTTTCTTTGTCCATGATGGTGACAGTTGGATTAGACTTTTCACCAATAACTAGGATGAATATGATGTTGTCATTGACTTGTTAACCAATTCCCTTGAGTATCGCATTTGTAACCTTTATGTTTGTCTTTATTTCCAAATTCTCATCATGTAGTTGAATGTCACTTATCATGTGAATAACTCTTTATTTTCCATGAAATATTTAAGAGTAAAATTGTCGGTGCAATCATTCCAATTGAATTCATTTAGTGACATTCCTAGAATCCAAAATCCTTTCATAAAAAATAGTGTAAATAATAATTTATATTTGCATTTAGCGCGTGCATGTCTAAGAAGATAAGTTTTTCATTCTTATATAATTTACCATGCATCACAATTCATAATTACCTAACCACACTATAAATTTACATTAGACATATAATTTTAAAAACTACATCCAATATATACCACATTTAATATATATATATATATATATATATATATATATATATATATATATATATATATATATATATATATATATATATATATATATATATATATATATATATATATATATATATATATATATATATATATATATATATATATTCCATATGAGGAATATACGTGTTTTTTTCCTCAAGCGAATATTAGACAATAAGGATTGAAGCCATTATAAATATCCACCCATTATGATCACAACATATCACATGCAGGGATTTAAGTCCTATGGCGAGGATAACAACATTTCTCCCAAGAATACAAGTTACATCCAGTTGACACACACATATATGATAAAAATAGACATAATAAGTTGTTCATCATAGAGTCTAGCACTCTACAAGTTATTCCATACTCATTGTGTGTTAAAAACAAAAATTAGGTGGCATAATTGCCATCCATCCTTAACTAGCTTATTCCCCCATTCCCATTGGATGGAGGGTCATGAACCAAGGGTACTATTCCCCCCTAACTAAATATATGACACACTGGCCAACTGTCAGTAACCTCATCATAATAGTGTGCCACTCATGTGTCAATGTACTACACGCAGCTACATTAGGATAATTTAACTCATGGCACTTGTGCTATCACATCCCTCTAAGAAATTGGTCTAGTCAACGTCATATGCCCTCAATGATTTAGTGCTATGATGCATCAAGGTCAACCCTTTGCCTCAATTTAAATAATATTATTTATATATTCTTAAACCTCCCTAATAAAATGCATGATTAATGACATTTATTAGCACAATATCTAGAAACAAATATAGTAGATGATTAATATTGATATTTAAAATATCATATGCTATGTAATTAAATAAAATGAAAAAATAAAAACCATTTGGATAGAGTCCAATAGAAATGGAAAGGGAATCTTTAGATCACCTTGGTATTTCATACCCTCATATAGGTAACCTTCAATGTGAATTGGAAACATGACCTAATGTGCAAGGGAACCTACGTAGAATATGTTTCCCTAGCCTCCACCACCTCCCCATATGAATAATTTCCCCTAACAATGCATCCTTGGATATTGAGGATACATATGTGGGGATATAGGGTGGACATATTCTAAAAGAAAAAACTATAAATCAATGCACAAAATAAAAATTACCTCCTATCGCCCTATGATAGGAAGCTAGTTGGAAGTTTAGCACGATTGGTAGAACATACCCATACATAATAAGTTGAAACTCTCATTCTCTTAATGAGCATAATCAAAACCCCTAATATTATGTGAGGAGAATGACACACCACTAAGAAAAAGACCAACACTACCCTATCTTGTGTCAACAATCACTCTAGATATATATTATTTTGATTGTGCCATCCTTGACCTTATCATTTTGATTATTGTGTGCCAACAATAATCGAACATATTAGATATTGTATGTAACCCCCACCAACATTATTTTATTCCTAATTAAAAACTCTCTTCATACATCTTGTACCTTATTTATACCTCCCAAATTGGACTGGGATATTACAACAAAGAATCTTTTCAATTTTTTGAAGTACGTGAGATTGAATGTAAGGACTTGCATTCAATGGTTTTGTAGCATCTTAACTAGATTTAAATTTATTATATGTAGTACATGATGATTTTTTTTATCCACTTAATCTAACCATTAGTATTCCACTTTCTATTCAAATGGGGTTTCATCTGATGTTACATACCATGGGATTTTACCACCACAAACCCCCACCACCACTTTCAATGCATCCATAAAATATCACTCCACCTATCCACCCTACATTAATCTGAATTATGGGAACCGTATTTGTTAAATCTATTATTTCTAAATATGCTATTGTTACATTTATTGTGGCTACATATATAGTTGTTACATGCACTTATGTTGCATCCCAGCAACTACATTAGATCAAGTTATGCAACTAATGACTATGTCTCCCATTATGGAAGGTCAATATCTATCATTACTTCATAAATTTATGGGGATATAATTAGTCGATGAAATCTTTATCCATAATATATCAATTTTATTTTACAAATTTTGAAAGTTTCATTAATTGATTCTTATAACTATTATAGGGATGCATTTTAGAGAAGATTGGCTTATGGAGGAGGGAAATTGTCTTGAGACTAGCAATCCCATTTATAGTGAATTATGTTGTATAAAACTCTAATCATATTTTATAAGTTTGTTAATTGATAAAATTGTGGGAAACAACTTAAATAAATGGTTTTTCCATTCTAGTATCCAAAAATATGCATTACTCCTCAATGCAAGAAGACTCAAGTTCCCGTAAGCTTGAAGAACAGGAATATCATATTTAATTATGCACCTATTTATGGTGAAGGCGGTACAAGTTATTGAGTAACCCATTATATATATTGGCATGAGGTGCCCAATATGCATTTTGGGCACGAGGTGCATTGTGTCTTCAACATGAGTTGCTATTATTTTCTCATTTCGATAAGATATGTCATTTTTTTTCCTAGGTATGATGTACTATTCTATAAAAAAATGTGCATTTGTATCAATTTTCAAATCAAATAAATGGATTTGGACATGTATAATAAATTGTTTATGGCTTAATTTTTTAATAATAATTTGTTATTATTCAATTTTTTGTTTATATGAATTTCATGATGAAAACCATAAAGTAGACTAGGCATCATGTTTTCTATCCCGAAAACCATTATTGTTTTCTTTAACATGCAACTATTAAGATGTTGAAATTTACACACCCCTATAAGAAATCTACACTAGTAGATTAGAGATAATACTATGGAAAATATCCATATATTCTCCCTTGATTGGGGTAACTATTTTTTTCCAACTCACCCCACTTCTCATAGTTATGTGTGTGTGTGTGTGTGTGTGTGTGTGTGTGTGTACATACACTATTTTCACAGTAAGTTAGAATCCTTTATTTATACTTCAAGAGTAGGCCATTAACTTCTACTAATAGTTTTAGGAACAACATAGCTTTTCACTCCTATATTTTCACTCAGTCAATGCAAATTTTAACGCTTATTTTTTCATTGGATCGAGGCACTTTTTTTGGGTATACTTGTAGTCATTTAGCATAGTTTTCATCCCCTGATTTTGCATAGTTTTTCATATATGGTTTTCTCTTAGTCTAAGTAGCACTCCTACAAAGTAGTTTTCAACACCTATGTTGTTGATATTGTATTTTAATGCACTTTTTGAAAAATGATGTAGATAGAGGAAAAGCTCCCTAAGGCTTCTAACACCTTTCTCTTTTACTATTTCTCTTTGTTACATTAAATATTTATGTCTCAATATACTAAGTGAAAAACCATATCATACTTTAATATCCCTTAGACTCACTAAATTATTGAAATTTAGATGAAGAAAAATCTCCCTTTTTGCATTAGTATTTGTCCTTGTTCTCTATTTTTGTTTCATTCTGTTATCTTGGCTTCTCTTATTTAGATTGATGCACCCCTTCTTCATCTCTTAAATCTTGATTATTTATAGTTAGAGTAAGCTTATTATTTGAAAATGAAAATTTTACAAAGTTAAAGAAAATAATCTCCTTTATTCCCTACTACTTTACTTGCTCAATTTGAAATTACAAGTATAACTAGTCCTAGCTAGGAAGAAGTAGGAGTTTGCATAGGTTAATGTAAATTTGTAGATGCATATTAATATTTTGAAATATCATTGAGGTGAAGGAAAAATTCACGTTGCTAAGTATTTATCGTAATTTTTTATTATAATTTCAATTTAAAATCTCATTAGTTGTTATTTCTTCTATTTCAGGCATTTATTTTCAATATTAATTACACCATTCGTTCATACACTTCACTCCCTGATCATATGCATGAGGCATGACACTAGGTCGAACCTAAAACCAACCACTTAACTTAACACATTAAGTTCCTCCTTTGGGGGCAAAGGAATTTTGTATTTAAGTTATGGTTGTGGGGAAAGACATCTAAATAATTCACTACAACCAGTCACATATAAAACAAAATAGTTGATGTTTTAGGGAATTAGAAATGATTTTGTTTGAATATAGTTAAGGACCATTGAAGCATAGGTGTGCACTTTAGAGTGGATAATACCACGAGTTTTGATTGTGACTCCTTGCTCTTTCTATATCGGGGATCTCTTCATTGTTTGATTTCAACTTGGAGGAAAGGCAGCCTATTTCATGTATCCATGAAAATGTAGCTTAGTGGTATTTCTACTAGGTTTCTATCTAAGTGGTTCTCATAGGAGGGAGGGTGTCTAAGAAAACTTTCTATGAGAAATTAGGATTTCATTGTCATTTACCTCATAATTATATCTATCTTATTTGTCCCTTCACTCATCTCCACATGGGATCTACTTACCTCTTGTCATACTTGCATGGAAGACACTTTTATCTACTCTTCATCTTCTTTCATCTATAATGTCTTCAACCATTATTTAAGGAAGGATTTGGGAGGGTAACATTTGATTTATCTTTTGAGACGAGTAATTTTCTCAATTAGGAAGAAAACTTCAATCACAAAATCAATATATTTTTTTATTATTAATTTTTGTAAGTATTATATTTTATTTTTACATCATCCAACATCTCTCTCAAAGTGAGTAATAGATGTACCTGATATTATTTGTCCAAGATATGTAATTCATTGATATATTTATTTAAAGAATTCAATACAATAATGTAGTGATTACATTCAGACACATACATTAATATATAAAAAAATATCTAATTTATTTCCATATTCAAAATTTAAAAAAAATACATCGAGAAAAAATATGTTGCCATTATATTTCAAAATTATATTTTAATGAACTGTTTTTGGAAAAATTGCAATTAAAATTTCTTTATATTATTAAAGAAAATTAGTAGAAAAATAAAAATTAATCTATTTTATTTCTATTAGACAAAGGCTCATTTTCAAAAATTTCAATAAACTCCTAGATTTTTGAATAAACTCCTAGATTTTTGAAATGTGTAGTAAAATACCTAAAATCTATATTCCAATTAAAATTTGTATCAATTTGGAAAAAATAATCTAAACAAATGATAATTAAATATCTACATTTATTTATTTATTTTTTTCCTTCTGGAAAAACAATATATTCTTAAAAACATTAAAAAAAAATTAAAATATTTTAAATTATAAAATATTAACTTTATCATTCTAATAATTTAAACACAGAGAAAAATAAATAAATAAACTACATCATATTAATCTATTTTTTAATAATTTAAATCATTTTTTTATAATTTAAAATTACAATAAAAATAATGTTAAACAAAATCTCAATGTAAAATTAAATTTGCAATATTAGAATTTGCAAGGAACTGAAATGATGACGCAATATAATTTATTTCACTAGTTTCAATCTTATTTCTTATTTCACTAGTTTCAACACTTTCTTCACTCCTGTGACCATCACGTGATGCAATGAGTGTTAAGTGGACTATTCAATAATCATGAGAAATTAGTCAATTAAGACTATATCTCATAGAAATGGTCATAGATTAATAACTTACTTAACCCAATTAAATTCCAAAAAAACCCAATACTTAACATAAAATTTAATTTTATAAAATGTTGATAAAATATTTTATAAAACTTTGTTCAACGCCGGTAACCTCCTTCTCGTTATTCGGGACCCCAGGCCCCCTAAATACCTCTTCCGGTGTGTTTCCGCCAGAAAGCATAGGGTGTGACCTGAAAATTACATTGAAGCTGAAATTTCAAATACAAGCAACAATGAGTAATAACACAATTTTGAGTTACTTAAACTTAACTTAGCATTACAAAAATACTAACGACACAAAATACCAAGACAATAGTAGCCGTATGCTAACAAATCTTCGAGCTTTATAGATACAAAAATAGTAAAAGTGCTAACACAATTAGGAGTCGCACTATACTGACACATATTCGAGCTGAATAGACACAGACAGCGTTATTACATTTTTTCCTTCGAGTAATTTGAAGACTTGCCATTTTTTTCTCGTCCCTTGTGATGACCCCGTAAAACTTGTAATTATGAAAAGTTACTATGGTAAGAAACTAGTGTGAACTGTTAATTACTGTTGTTAAATGATATCATTTTATTTATGAAATGGAAGATATTTTGGAAAATGCTGGCAGTCTCCTAAGGGAGGATTTCTAAAGAAAAAGAAACAGTTATAAAACTGAAAAAGAAACTAACCCTTCAGCCAGGAAAAGTCCTGGGAGGGAAAACCCCTGGTCTGTTGTGACAGAGAGGGAGAGAATTCAGAGGAAAAAAAAAAAGAAAAGAGAAAGAAAGGAGGGTTAAGTCTGGTAAGGACCAGATAACCCTAGCACAACAGTGCATGAGTCTTGTTGAGGGCTGCAGGCCTGCAAGACAGCTCGGGGGGAGATTCCAACGTATCGATGGATCTCATGGTTGGGTGGATAAGAGCAAGCATGTAAGATGCAGGTGAACTTCTGGAGCGTTAATTCTTGTGTCTGACAGACCAGGTATGGGTTATTCACCAGACTCAAACTTCTGTATTCCGTATACTGGTGTATAGGAGGGAAGTATAGTTAAGCTTAAGTTCTGTTGCTAACTAGATAAAAAGTTTACCTGAAGTATTATAAACAGTTCTATGAGCATATATTACTGACTGTTCAAGTCAAACAAACAGAAATCTAGTTGCTATATAAATGCATGTTAACTGTGAGATAAATGTATGTTAACTGTGAGATAAATTTATGTTAACTGTGAGAGTCAAAGCTTGTTAACTGAAAGAATCGATACATGATAGCTGTAAAACCAATGCATAAGTGACTGTAAGAGTCGATGCATGTGAACTGAAGAAGGGGATGCATGGGGGTTGCATAGAAATAACTAGCTACTTAAACCCGAGGTATATCAGTATGAAAACTTCATGAAGGCCTTCAGTACCATAACAGTAAGCGCATGGCGACAAATGCATGAATTATTCAATGGTGAAAAGATTCATTAACAATCTATAACCGTAGAAAGATTTATGGGAAACAACAGATCAAACATTGAATAGTCGTATTACTGCAATAGTCATGAAACACATTGAACACTAAGTGCCATTTATAGAATACGGTGAGGCCGTTCCAAGAAATCTCATCGAACCATGTACCTAGGGTTTAGTTCACTATACATGTAAACAAGTGAAAGACGACTGTATCAATGTAGAATACAAACGAATAACATCATTTAACAAGTAAAGGCACTATGATGGCACAGGACCGCTAAGGTAAGCGGCCATTTAACTGCCGTATACAGTCACGAATTCGTCGAGTGAACGGAGGGTTATTATAAACAAACCCTCGTTATTATAAACACACGCTCAAAAGGGATATGTCGGCTCTGTTAAATAGAGAAACAACAATAACATTAAATGTAACAGACTCCATACATTCTGGAAAAGCAATTTCTTATGTATATAGACAAGCAAGTTATTGTTGTAATATAAGCTAACGAAAACATATTCATCGTATCCAAGAGGAAGAAGAAATACACATATGTTAGCATGCGATAAATAAAACCCCGACGGGTATGGCAACAGCCTGTTCATAAATGTCCAGAGGGCCGAGGAAAAACCCTGGCCTCTTCATACACAGATACACCTTAAGAGATCACAATGAATACCCAAGATAAACAATTATTCCGACTTAAACCGAGTCCATTTGGTTCGGGCGAGGAAGGCCGTGAACTCTTAAAACAAAATATACAAATTCTGGGCGAGGTACCAAAAAAATACATATATCATAAGACTTTATAACCCGATTGGACGCGGGTGTCGGCATGGAAAGGCCGACCGCTAATCTCAATCAGGGTTTGGGGCCGAACAGAGGAACCCTGAGACAACAAAAGAGTTGCCATGAGGAACCCTCAGGCCAAGAAAGGATACAAGTAAACCCTTAATCATCTGAGCTAACCAAAGCTCTGCATCAACTCGTGGAGAACAATTACCTGTGCATATTCGGGGGCATGACCTATCCTTGAGCAGTGGGAGGATCGAGAGGCAACCCCTGCAATAACAAACGCTTCAAGTGAGCCGTGAAGGTATTAAACAAAGCGATAAACCCTGTGTATTAAGACACCGAGTATATAACTATTCAACAAACTGTGATAAAACTCTGAAATCGGCGGTCAGTTACCTGTAATAGCTGTGCAGAACTTGGCATAAGGTGTAGACAAGGAGTCGCTGAGCTGAATGAACATTCGACCAAACCAACAGGTGCAAATGAACCCGAATCATGCGGCTTATGGAATATAAACCCGCTAAACCCTGGAATAATTGTGAACCCTCCGATCTCCTCAGATAATCTTCACCGTTCATCCAAGCGGAGGATTGGCGCGTAAACCTCAGCGGTCTCCCCGAGACTTCACATGGACCTTGCACGGAGCTAGCCACCTGGCCAAGGTAGGTGAAGGCATTTACACTTCCGTCACACCTAGCACCAGAGTCAACCGGAGACAGCCAGCCGATTGGAATGATAACCGTTGACCTTACCAGTTGTCCAACAAATCGTATTGGTATAATCAGAAAGGAACATTATGATATAGGTTTAACATATGTTTATGTGAACCTTGGATGCATATCGGTATTCAAGAGCCGAATTATATGTATGTGTAAAGTAGTGTCATGACCGTATGCATATATATGGAAGTTCATAGAGTGTTAGATTTACAATTTTTTTTTTTTTTTTTTTATGGTATATTACCGTGGAGTCGTGATAATGTGGTATCAGAGCAGAGGTTTCAAAACTATGGCCTCTGGAGCAGTAAGATCCAGCTGCATGGAAGAATTAATTCAGCTAACTATTTTCTGTTATTAATTAGGAGATAAATACAGAAACAGCAATCCGCTAACAGTCAACAGTAAAGATGGAGGAGATGCAGGGAGCTGACAGCGTTCCTCGGGAAAATCCAGAGCTGTGGGTACAGCTTGGTGCAGAGACACGCAGTACCAATCTGGCGATACTGCAAACTGTTCAAGAACTGAAGAATGAAATGGCGCGTCTGCGAGAAGACAACGCGCGATTGACAGTGGAGCAGGAAAGAATATTGAAGAGTCTGTCAGACAGACAAAATCCACCATTAGCCAATCCCAGTGCAGAACAGCAAAGGGCAACTGAAGAACGGAATTATGCACCTGAAATCTCAGAGGAGAAGGAGGACCATTCTGACAATGTATTAGAGCAGCAGACTTCAAAGAGACAGAAAATGGAATTATAGGGAGAATTCCGGAAAATTAAACCTCCACATTTTGATGGAGAGCAGGAAGAAGCGGCAGAGGCTTGGTTAATTAACATTAACAAGAAGGCGTGGCTGGCCATCTTCCAGCTACAGGGCAAAGCAACCCTGTGGTGGGAAGAAATTAAAATTGTAAAAGGAGTAAGTGAGCAGAACATAACCTGGGAAAAGTTTCAGAAATACTTCAAGGAGAGATATCTAACCGAGCGTTTCTATGATGAGAAGGCATGGGAATTCCATGATTTACGACTGGGACAGCAGTCTATGGACGAGTTCATTAACCGCTTCACTTCCCTGCTTCGCTATGTGCCATATATCAAGGAGGAGAAGGCCAAAGTGCAGAGATTTGTAAGCAGCTTACCAGCCTATATAAGAGAACGCATTGAGTTTGATAATCCCAGGACAATGGATGAGGCGATTCGTAAGGCAAGAATCTGTTATCAGCAAAACAAGCAAAAAGGAGACATTTCAAATAAAAGGTGGAATGAAAGAAAAAGCAACAGAATTGCTGGTAATAACAAAGGAAGTCGTGGTAATGGCAGCAAGGGTGCTGGTAAGGGACAGATGAGCAGAAATGTAGCAAAGAGTACCTTTCGGACTAAACCAAGTGAGAGCAGAATCAGTGAACCACCTGTCAAGTCAGACCTTGAGGGGATGACCAGACCTCCAATCCAATGTTGGGGTTGTGGGGGACCACACTACGTTAAGAACTGCCCTCAACGTAAAGGAGTGGACCAAATATCTCAGATCCAAGAAGCCTCGACTGTTGGAGAAGTGGCGCGCAGCATGCCAAGAATTAACGCAGCCTTGGATGACTGTCAAGCGGAATACCAGCCGACCATGGTGGAGTTTGAAGGTAAAATTTTAAATCTTTCTATAGCTGTTCTTATTGACCCAGGAGCTACTTTAAGTTATGTTAGCCCAAAAATAGTAGAACAGTGTAAGTTATCTGCTGAAAAGTTCAGGAACCCATGACTGGTATAGCTAGCCACAGGAGCTAAGAGACGAGTCTTAGCCAAAATTAATAACTGTCCTTTCAGCATAGCAGGGCAGCCAATTACAGCAGACCTGAATGTACTTCCATTGGGGTCCTACGACATCCTGATTGGTATGGATTGGCTGGAAAAACATTGGTCGTTGGTAAACTGTAAGACCAAAACTATCTATTACAAGGATGACTTGGGGCAGCAGCAAGAGTTGCAGGGGATTAAACACCCTGTACAGATCCGACCTATCACTGCTTCTCAGCTAGCTAAATGTCTCAGAAAGAAGTGCCAGATTTACGCTATTCAAGTGGGTTATGCAAACCAGAAAGACAAAATATCTGCATTAGACAGCATTCTGGTAGTGCAGGAATTTGTGGATGTTTTTCCTGAAGAGGTACCAGGACTGCCTCCAAAAAGAGATATAGATTTTACTATAGAGTTAACACCAGGGGCAGCGCCGGTGTCACGGGCACCATACCGGATGAGCGTACCCGAGCTGACAGAATTAAAAATGCAACTACAAGAGTTGCTGGATAAGAATTATATCCACCCCAGCGTGTCACCGTGGGGAGCTCCAGTATTATTTGTCAAAAAGAAAGATGGAACTCTCCGTATGTGTATAGACTATCGTCAGCTGAACAAGCTCACGATTAAGAACAAATACCCCTTGCCTCTGATTGACAAACTCTTTGATCAGGTGAAGGGAGCAAAGGTTTTCTCCAAGATCGATTTGCGATCTGGCTATCATCAGATCATAATTAAAGAAGAGGACATCGCCAAAACCGCTTTCAGGACACGCTACGGGCATTACGAGTTTGTGGTGCTGCGCTTTGGCTTGACCAATGCACCTGCCACCTTTATGTGTTTGATGAACAGCGTGTTTCACCGGTTTTTGGACAAATTCGTGCTGATATTCATTGATGATATTCTGATATATTCCCGTTCCCATGAGGAACACAAAGAACACCTGAGGATGGTGTTGCAAACTCTTCGGGAACATCAGCTATATGCTAAGTTTAGTAAGTGTGACTTTTTCAAGGAGGAAATTCAATATTTGGGCCATGTGATTACTAAAGAAGGAATTGCAGTAGATCCTGAGAAAATAAAGACTATTATGGAATGGCCCATACCCAAGGATGTAGCCGATATCAGATCCTTTATGGGACTAGCTGGCTATTACCGAAGATTTGTGGAGGGTTTCTCAAGGATAGCATACCCTATCACTTCCTTGCAGAAAAAGGGGAAGGTGTTTAAGTGGACAGCGGAATGTCAGCAGAGTTTTGATCGGTTGAAGCATTTACTCACCACTGCACCCATCTTGAGTATAGCTGATCCTAATAAGGATTACGTTGTGTGTACTGATGTAAGTAAAGAGGGTGTGGGAGGAGTATTAATGCAGGAAGGGAAGGTAATTGCGTATGAATCAAGAAAATTAAAAGATCATGAGCGGAAGTACTCTGCTTACGATATAGAATTAACAGTTGTTATTCATGCGCTGAAAATGTGGCGACATTACCTCTTGGGGAGGAAATTTCTGTTGTTGACAGATCACCACAGCTTGACCAATTATTTCAGTCAACCTACCTTGAATGCAAGACAAGGTCGTTGGGCAGATTTCCTAAGTGGATTCGACTTCGAGATTAAGCACTTAAAAGGCAAAGAGAACCGGGTGGCTGATGCATTGAGTCGAAAGGTGCAGTGTTTGTGTGAACTTTCAGTCAGCAAGTGGCGAAACTCTCTGTTTGAGCAGATTAAATCAGCAGCAAATCAAGATGCTGAATACCAACAGTTAAAACAGCAGGTACAGCAATCAGTTAAAGAAAGATTACAGCAAGGTTATACAATGGACAGTGCTGGCATGCTGTATTCTAATAAAAGATTATATGTACCTGATTCAAATGACCTTAAGAACCTGATTTTGGACGAGTTCCATACCAGCCACTACACTGGCCATCCAGGGTACCAAAAGATGGTCACTGCACTTAGGAAGGAATACTTCTGGCCTAGAATGAAGAAGCAAGTGGTTCAGTATTTGGCAAAGTGTTTAGAGTGCCAGCAGATTAAGGCAGAACATCAGCATCCGGCCGGGCTATTACAACCTTTGCCTATTCCGGAATGGAAATGGGAAACCATTTCCATGGATTTTATAACCGGTTTGCCTCGAACAAGGAAAAACCATGATTCCATCATGGTGGTAGTAGATAAGTTGAGTAAAGCGGCACACTTCATACCTGTGCAGTCCACTTATAAAGCGGTGCAAATTGCTCACCTTTTTATGCAGAATGTGTTCAGACTGCATGGACTACCGAAGGTAATCATTTCAGACCGGGATGTAAAGTTCACATCCACCTTTTGGAGGACGTTGTTCGCTGAGTTGGGAACACAGCTGAACTTTAGCACAACCTACCACCCGCAGACCGATGGTCAAACCGAGTGAGTAAATCAAGTGTTGGAAGATATGTTGAGAGCGTATGTGATGATGAAACCAAACCAATGGGAAGAATATTTGCACCTGGTTGAATTCGCTTATAACAATGGATATCATACCTCGACACAGTTAAGCCCCTTTGAGGTTTTGTATGGGCGAAAATGTCGCACACCCTCAAGTTGGGGTGGACCTGAGGATAAGCTGAGTTTGGGTCCGGAAATGCTTAAAGAAATGGAAGACATGGTAAAAAGAGTGCGTGCCAATTTGAAGGCTGCACAGGACCGGCAGAAAAGTTTTGCGGACAGAAAAAGAAGGTTTAAAGAATATCAGGTTGGTGACCATGTGTTTGTGAGGATCCAAGCCAGAAGGAGCACACTGCAATGGAGCGGATGTGCCAAGCTGGCTCCTCGGTACTTTGGACCTTTTCAGATCTTGGCTAGAGTGGGGCCGGTGGCTTACCAACTCGCCTTGCCAAGCCATATTAGAATTCACAACGTTTTCCACGTTTCTGTTCTAAAGAAATATGTATACGATCCTAAACATGTGATCAAATGGCAAGATGTTCGGGTAAGAACTAACCTCGTTGTTTTGAACATGTGGATATACTTATGGAAACTGACTGAGGATATTGATTGTCTGCAGGTCGAACCGGAAGGCGAGGTTCTGGTCGAACCACAAAGCATTCTCGACCGGAGAGAAGTGCGGCTGCGGAAACGGGTTATTACCCAAATTAAAGTGCTGTGGCAGCACTATGGGCCTGAGGAGGCTACTTGGGAAGACGAGGAGCTTATGAGGAAAGTATACCCAGACTTATTTAAAGGGAATAGACATCGGGACGATGTCCAATCCCAGGGGGGGAAGATGTGATGACCCCGTAAAACTTGTAATTATGAAAAGTTACTATGGTAAGAAACTAGTGTGAACTGTTAATTACTGTTGTTAAATGATATCATTTTATTTATGAAATGGAAGATATTTTGGAAAATGCTGGCAGTCTCCTAAGGGAGGATTTCTAAAGAAAAAGAAACAGTTATAAAACTGAAAAAGAAACTAACCCTTCAGCCAGGAAAAGTCCTGGGAGGGAAAACCCCTGGTCTGTTGTGACAGAGAGGGAGAGAATTCAAAGGAAAAAAAAAAGAAAAGAGAAAGAAAGGAGGGTTAAGTCTGGTAAGGACCAGATAACCCTAGCACAACAGTGCATGAGTCTTGTTGAGGGCTGCAGGCCTGCAAGATAGCTCGGGGGGAGATTCCAACGTATCGATTGATCTCATGGTTGGGTGGATAAGAGTAAGCATGTAAAATGCAGGTGAACTTCTGGAGCGTTAATTCTTGTGTCTGACAGACCAGGTATGGGTTATTCACCAGACTCAAACTTCTGTATTCCGTATACTGGTGTATAGGAGGGAAGTATAGTTAAGCTTAAGTTCTGTTGCTAACTAGATAAAAAGTTTACCTGAAGTCTTATAAACAGTTCTATGAGCATATATTACTGACTGTTCAAGTCAAACAAATAGAAATCTAGTTGCTATATAAATGCATGTTAATTGTGAGATAAATGCATGTTAACTGTGAGAGCCGAAGCTTGTTAACTGTACAAATCGATACATGATAGCTGTAAAAATCAATGCATAAGTAACTGTAAGAGTCGATGCATGTGAACTGTAAGAAGGTGATGCATGGTAGTTGCATAGAAATAACTAGCTACTTAAAGCCGAGGTATATCTGTATAAAAACCTCACGAAGGTCTTCAGTACCATAACAGTAGATGCATGGCGACATATGCATGAATGATTCACTGGCGAAAAGATTCATTAACAATCTATAACCGTAGAAAGATTTATGGGAAACAACAGATCAAACATTGAATAGTCGTATTACTGCAACAGTCATGAAACACATTGAACACTAAGTGCCATTTATAGAATACGGTGAGGCCGTTCCAAGAAAGCTCATCGAACCCTGTACCTAGGGTTTAGTTCACTATACATGTAAACAAGTGAAAGACGACTGTATCAATGTAGAATACAAACGAATAACATCATTTAACAAGTAAAGGCACTATGATGGCACAGGACCGCTAAGGTAAGCAGCCATTTAACTGCCATATACAGTCACGAATTCGTCGAGTGAACGGAGGGTTATTATAAACAAACCCTCGTTATTATAAACACACCCTCGAAAGGGATATGCCGGCTCTGTTAAATAGAGAAACAACAATAACATTAAATGTAACAGACTCCATACATTCTGGAAAAGCAATTTCTTATGTATATAGACAAGCAAGTTATTGCTGTAATATAAGCTAACGAAAACATATTCATCGTATCCAAGAGGAAGAAGAAATACACATATGTTAGCATGCGATAAATAAAACCCCGACGGGTATGGCAACAGCCTGTTCATAAATGTCCAGAGGGCCGAGGAAAAACCCTGGCCTCTTCATACACAGATACACCTTAAGAGATCACAATGAATACCCAAGATAAACAATTATTCCGACTTAAACCGAGTCCATTTGGTTCGGGCGAGGAAGGCCGTGAACTCTTAAAACAAAATATACAAATTCTGGGCGAGGTACCAAAAAAATACATATATCATAAGACTTTATAACCCGATTGGACGCGGGTGTCGGCATGGAAAGGCCGACCGCTAATCTCAATCAGGGTTTGGGGCCGAACAGAGGAACCCTGAGACAACAAAAGAGTTGCCATGAGGAACCCTCAGGCCAAGAAACGATACAAGTAAACCCTTAATCATCTGAGCTAACCAAAGCTCTGCATCAACTCGTGGAGAACGATTACCTGTGCATATTCGGGGGCATGACCTATCCTTGAGCAGTGGGAGGATCGAGAGGCAACCCCTGCAATAACAAACGCTTCAAGTGAGCCGTGAAGGTATTAAACGAAGCGATAAACCCTGTGTATTAAGACACCGAGTATATAACTATTCAACAAACTGTGATAAAACTCTGAAATCGGCGGTCAGTTACCTGTAATAGCTGTGCAGAACTTGGCATAAAGTGTAGACAAGGAGTCGCTGAGCTGAATGAACATTCGACCAAACCAACAGGTGCAAATGAACCCGAATCATGCGGCTTATGGAATATAAACCCGCTAAACCCTGGAATAATTGTGAACCCTCCGATCTCCTCAGATAATCTTTACCGTTCATCCAAGCGGAGGATTGGCGCATAAACCTCAGCGGTCTCCCCGAGACTTCACATGGACCTTGCACGAAGCTAGCCACCTGGCCAAGGTAGGTGAAGGCATTTACACTTCCGTCACACCTGGCACCAGAGTTAACCGGAGACAGCCAACCGATTGGAATGATAACCGTTGACCTTACCAGATGTCCAACAAATCATATTGTAATAATCAGAAAGGAACATTATGATATAGGTTTAACATATGTTTATGTGAACCTTGGATGCATATCGGTATTCAAGAGCCGAATTATATGTATGTGTAAAGTAGTGTCATGACCGTATGCATATATATGGAAGTTCATAGAGTGTTAGATTTACAATTAATTTTTATTTTTATTTTTATGGTATATTACAGTGGAGTCGTGACATCCCTCAGCCGTGGATATCCACTCCGTGTAGCGTTGTGGATATGTGACTCCCACAGCTTCCTCCGTTTGTTGCATTTCACCGTTCACCGTTGTAGCCAATCTCCTAACCACGCCACTTGGACTGAAGACTTACGTACGCTGCAAATGCTCTGCCTTTCTTTACTCTGAAATCCACCTCCTTTTGTCTCTTACAGCACCCTAATATTGTCATGAATAACCTGAATTGCCCAAGTGCTGCCAGGTGTAAGCAAAGTTACAAAACACGAAAATGGTAGCGCTGAATCGCTTTTTTCTTCTAATTCCACTATTATCGTGTTCCGCGCCCCTGTAAGAAAATAAATTCGTAATTGAATGAAATCAGAAAAATTAAAGAAAAATATGGTTAACCAGGGTAAAAACTATAATTCATTTAACAGGACGGTTGCTTATATGATGTTTTTTTACACTAATTGAGTTGAAAAAATATAGAACAAGATGGTTAACTAAGGGAAAAACTATAATTCGTTTAACAGTACGTTTGTTTATATGATGTTTTTTATATTAATCAATTTACACTAATTGAGTTGAAAAAATATAGAACAAGATGGTTAACTAAGGGAAAAACTATAATTCGTTTAACAGTACGTTTGTTTATATGATGTTTTTTATATTAATCAATTAAATTAAAAGGAAAAAATTATGAAGTATTATGTAAAATTAATTCAAAAAACATAACTATTTTAGAAATAAATCTCAAAATATAATTTGTATAATAAAATATTTTGTAAAAATATTTACATGATAATTTTATTAATTAACCACTTTAATTAAAATAATAATAAAATAAATATATATTATGTGTCTAAACTATTCTTAATTCCAACCAATATTATGGAGACATAACAAATAGATTCCGGCAGACTTTATCTTGGTAATAATATGTTATGAGTCTAAACTATTCTTAATTCCAGCCAAGACTATGGAGACATAACAATTATATTCCGGCAGAGGTTTTCTGGTTGGTTTCGTTTTATGTTACACTATTACTTTTGGGTCGGTTCCAATTTATCCCTACACACACTAGCAACATTCGACATTTCGTTGGGTTGTATTCGGCGATGAATAGAGTAAGGCCCGCCAGCTTCGGAGGATCCTGTGCAAAAATAATCCATTGGGTTTCATGTGCGCAGAATAAACGATGATGGTATTGGAAGGTCATCTTCTAAAGATTTAGTGCATTGAGTATGTAAAATAAATGTTAGTGTCCGAGGAGTTCAGCGTGAAAGTCAACTCTAGACGAAATTATGAGGGAGACATCTAGGCTTAATCAATACTTGCACAATTCAAGGCTTAATCAGTACTTAATAAGTTTAGTGACAATATTTTGAGCAGATTATTTTTATATCTAAGAAATTGTTGTTACATCCAACATTGACACTCATATATCTCAATAAAATATAATTAAAAATAAAGAACGGTTACAAAAGAATCAACGTATAATCTGCATTAAACACCAGTGTGGATTCACTCCACATAAAATATGAAAGTGATAAATGAACGAAGGCCTAAGCATTCACCAACGACTCTTAAATCAAAATCAAAATTTAAAAAGAAAAAGCGGTGAAAGTTTTTTTTTAATAATCCACCTCAAATGCTACAAGCTCAAATTTCTTACCTTATCTTCGTAATCGACCTCAAATGGTAGGAGAATTGAGTTGTATAGAGAATTGATTGGTATATAACTTTCCACCAGTGAAACCATTATTGCAGGTCCATGAAATAATCCCTTGCGTCGGAAGAGTGAGTACCACAAATTCATTCAGCCTTAGTAGATATTAATACAATAAAGTGCTACATTTGCGTCTGAGAAAATTCTACGAAAATCGAATGAAGTAGCCATTTGGAGAAACCGCATGGTAAGATCAAAACGAAACTGATCAAGAAGTCCACTCACCGAATTCTATTTCCACAGACTCGGCAACCAACAAACACATAACCGTCTGTGTCGTATTTATTGTTAATTTTTGGTAACGCTGCGAAATGTCAAAATTATTGTGAATGGTTCTCTTGCTCACACGTTGGTCACACGTTACATGTGAATCTATATTGTTAATTGATTCTCGGAGTATATGCGTGTACTGTTTATTTATAGTTAATTCTTGGCCACACTCTTTTTGTGAAACACAAGCCTCTCGCTCAGGAATGATTCTCTTGGACACGCATTACTTGTTGGGTTCTGTTTTTGACCGATTCTATATGTACACACACTGTCAGTGAAGCAACAAAACTTTTAATTTTTTTCCTGATTCTATTTCACGTAGAATTTCTTCCCCACAAACTCTACACTTAACTTAGCTTCTCCTTGCACATTGACCTCTTTGTCAAATATTACATTTATACTATATCTTGGTATTTGACATTTATACTATGATATGATCTGTTTTTTTCCCACAAACTTTACACTTAGCTTCTCCTCACACATTGATTTTTTTGACCAAGTCATGTTTATCGGATCCAAAATATTCCGAGAATCTGGAATCGACTTAAACTCATCGCTACATCTATACTATATGATAGCATGATATGATCTGTTTGTAACTCGAGTTAGTTAGACCTAGCCACTTAATCTCATCGTTGCATCTATACTATATCATAGCATGATATGATCTGTTTGTAACTCAAGTTAGTTAGACCTAGCCAGTGGCTCAAAAGGGAAATTCATAAAAATATCATAGCAGCACTGTTCCTTCATTCATTTCAAATAGTTCAGAATTGATGTTTCAATGATGCGACTTTGTCATTTCCTTTATCTTCTCAACAATCCCGAAGAGGAGTTTGCACGCCAAAATATTCTTAAAAATATATTACACACTATGAAATTGGGCAGTTTTCTAAAATATTCTCATTAAATCCTAACATTTTGAAGTCCTTTTTATACGAAATGAGCATGTTCAACTATAAAAGCTTTAACTTTAGCTTCGTGGAAGTGTCTTACAATGTTTTGTTGTCCTAATAGTTTGTACAAATGAGTCTGTTTAATTATATAAATTTTAGTTTAAAAGAGTGTATTATAAGCTTTTGAATTCTTAATTATCAATGAATTATATTCCGTGTTCAGCGATTATAAATTTTGATGATTTTTTATTTTAATATTATTATTATTATTTTTAATATTAATATTAATATTAATAAAAAAAAATTATAATAATTAAATTTAAAATTTTATTTATGAAAAAAAAGGAAAGCTTATTATAAATTTGAAAATAGTTATAAATTAAGGGGTTTTTTATTTTGAAATAAAAGAAACTTTTTTTTTAAATTATTTTCATTCATAAAAATTTATATGATTTTAAATTTTCGGATTGCAGTGTAATGTCCCTAGTAACTGTAAATATTTTATTGCTGAAGTAAACAAACAGGATAATACTATTTAAGTTTATATATTTATTATTTTGATTAAATTGTGCATGAGGCAAATGTCTTGATAATCACAATCCTATAACTCTCACATGTCAGGTAGTTAGGATATGCAGTTACCTATCCCTAACTACTTCCTTGTAGATTTATTCTCAAGGAAAGAGATCTAGAGGGTATTGGTAAATGAGATGAAGAGAGGAGAGGTAAAAGAGAGGTTTACGTGCTGATATGTCAGACGGATCCGAGAGCTAAGTCTAGTTAGTCTGGTTAAGATCAAATAATCCTGTTAGTCATCTTACAGATAACTGTGATGTTTCTTGTTAGTCATTGTCATGACTCCACGGTAAATATACCAATAAAAAAAAAATTTAATTGCAAAACCTATTACTTTATGACTCTCCATATATTCGAACATAGAATAACTACACACACACACACACACACACACAGATATATATATATATATATATATATATATATATATATATATATATATATATATATATATATATATAATTCGCTCTTAAGTACCGAACGTGCTGCCATGGTTACACATATATAAATTTCAACCTATTAACATAAGGTTTCCTCTTGACTTATTGTTATATGAATCATTGGGCGACCTTCACATCTAAGGTTTAAGTCAATGGTTATCATGTCCACCGGCTTGCTGTTCCGATCAACTCCGGTGCCAGGTGTGAACGGAAATTTTAAATGTCTTCACCTACCTTGGCCAGGTGGCTAGCACCGTGCAGAGGCCATGTGAAGTCTCGGAGAAATCACCGGGGTTCGCGCGCCAATCCTCCACTCGGATGGACGGTGAGGATCACTTGTACAGATCTAAGGGTTTACATTCGCTTCAGGGTTTAGCGGGTTTTATATACCACCGAGTCGCTTATTCCGGGTTCATTTGCACCTGTTGGAGAGGCCGAACACTCGCTCAGCTCAGCGACTCCTTACCTGCACCATATGCCAGGTCTTGCCAGCTACCTCAGGTAAACTGACCGCCGATTCATAGTTTTCATTACAGCTGTTAAAACATTTGTATATACAGTGCGTTGATACTGCAGGGTTTAACAGTTCCGGTTAATACATTCATGACTAACTTCAATGCGTTTGTTATGTACAGGTGATTGCATCTCAGTCCTCCTACCGCTCAAGGAAAGGTTATGCAACCGAGGTGTTCTCAGGTATTTATCCTATCATGAGTTGATGCAGAGCCTCGGTTTATCCCGATGGGTGAGGGTTTATACTTGAGGGTCTCCTTGTATCGATTTCCTTGGCCTGAGGAGTTCCTCACGACAATCTCTTATTTATTGTCTCAGGGTTCCTCCATTCGACCAAACCCTGGTTAGGATTCGCGGTCGGCCTTTCCATGCCGGAACCTGCGTCTTATCTGGTTTATACAGACTTATGATGTGTATGTATTTTGGCACTATGCCCAGGATTGTGTATATTTCTTTAAGAGTTCACGGCCTCCCTTGCCGGAACCAAATAGATTCGACTTAAGTCGGGATATTTACTTATTTCAGTTCTCTTGCTGTCAAGGGTATTAAATATAATCTCTCAAGTTTTATCTGTATTTATGAAGAGGCCAGAGTCTTTCTCGGCCCTCTGGACATTTTATGAACAGGCTGCCGTTATAACCTTCGGGGGTTTTGTCTATCACAGTGTTAATGTATATATATTTCCTTTCCTCTGTGAATACGATGTATATGCTCTTCGTCTGGTTTTATTTTGCATCAACAGCTTGTCTTGATTATACGCATATGATCGTGCTTTCCATAATGTATTTGAACTCGTCTAGTTATAAGGTTATTGTTATTCCTTGGTTCACAGAGTCGAGTCGTATTCTATTAAAGGGATTTGTTATAACAGCCCTATACTCGCTTGTTAATTCATGGCGGTATTCGGCGGTTAAGCGGCCATTTGCCACAGCGGTTCTGCTACCAGGTGACATCATGTCGCCTTCACACTGAAACTGATATTATTCATTTGTATTCTGCGATGATGTAGTGTTTATCTTTTACTTGTTTTCGTATACAATGAAACTTAAACCCTAGGTACAGGGTCTGACAAGTTTTCTTTCTAACGACTTCACTATATACTATGCACAGCACACTAGTTTCAATATGTTTCTCGGCTGTTGTAGAAATACGACATATCTTTGTGTCGTCCTGTTATTTCCATAAATCGTTCTACTGTTATAGTTTCCTAATGAATCTTCCGCTATTAAGTATTTCAATGCATATTTCCACCATGCACTTAAGTACTCCGCCTACTGTTATGGTCTTAAAGAACCTTCGTGAGGTTTTATACAGATATGCTTCGGCTTCTATACAGTTAACGTTCATTGGTTTCTATACTGTTAACATGCATCGCTTTCTTTACAGTTAACATGCATCGATTTCTTACAGTTAATATGCATCGATTTCTTACAGTTAATATGCAAGTATATAGCAGGTAGTCTCTGATTGTTTTGTCTTAAATAGCCAGTTCTAAATACTCATAGAAACTGTTTATAATATTACATGTAGACTTTTCCATCTAGTTAACAACAGAAACTTGGACTCAGCTATACTTTCCTTCTATACACCCAGTAAACTGAATACAGAAATCTGAGTTTGGTGAATAACTCATACCTGGTCTACCAGTTACAAGAGTTAACGCTCCATAAGTTCACTTGCATTTTACATACTTGCTCTTATCCACCCAACCTTGAGATCCATCAGTACGTTGGATTCTCCCCCCGAGCTGTCTTGCAGGCCTGCAGCCCTCAACAAGACTCATGCACCTTCTGTGCTAGGGTTATCTGGTCCTTACCAGACTTAACCCTCCTTTCTTTCTTTTTTCCTTTCTTGGAATTTTTCCTCCCCTGTCTGTCACAACAGCCCAGGGGTTTTCCCTCCCAGGACTTTTCCTGTGTGAAGGGTTAGTTTCTTTTTCAATTCCATAACTGTTTCCTTTTCTTTAGAAATCCTCCCCCAAGAGGCTGCCAACATTTTCCAAAAATATATTTTCCATTTCATAAATAAAATAATATTATTTAGCAACAGTAATTAACAATTCACATTAGTTTCTTACCACAGTAACTTTTCATAACTACATGTTCTACGAGGTCATCACATCTCCCCCCCCCGGGATTGGACATCGTCCCGATGTCTATTCCCTTTAAATAAGTCCGGGTAAACTTTCCTCATAAGATCCTCGTCTTCCCAAGTAGCCTCCTCAGATCCATAGTGCTGCCACAGCACTTTAATTTGGGTAATAACCCGTTTCCGCAGCCGCACTTCTCTCCGGTCGAGAATGCTCTGTGGTTCGACCAGAACCTCGCCTTCCGGTTCGACCTGCAGACAATCAATATCTTCAGTCAGTTTCTGTTGAGTATATCTGCATGTTCAAAACAACGGGATTAAATTCTTACCCGAACATCTTGCCATTTGATCACATGTTTAGGATCGTATACATATTTCTTTAGAACAGAAACATGGAAAACGTTGTGAATTATAATATGGCTTGGCAAGGCGAGTTGGTAAGCCACTGGCCCCACTCTAGCCAAGATCTGAAAAGGTCCAAATTACCGAGAAGCCAGCTTGGCACATCCGCTCCATTGCAGTGTGCTTCTTCTGGCTTGGATCCTCACAAACACATGGTCACCAACCTGATATTCTTTAAATCTTCTTTTCCTGTCCGTAAAACTTTTCTGCCTGTCCTGCACAGCCTTCAAATTGGCACTTACCCTTTTCACCATGTCTTCCATTTCTTTAAGCATTTCTGGACCCAAACTCAGCTTATCCTCAGGTCCACCCCAACTTGAGGGTGTGCGGCATTTTCGCCCATACAGAACCTCAAAGGGGCTTAACTGTGTCGAGGTATGGTATCCATTGTTATGTGTGAATTCAACCAGGTGTAAATATTCTTCCCATTGATTTGGTTTCAGCATCACATACACCCTCAACATATCTTCCAACACTTGATTTACTCGCTCGGTTTGACCATCGGTCTGCGGGTGATAGGTTGTGCTAAAGTTCAGTTGTGTTCCTAACTCAGCGAACAACGTCCTCCAAAAGGTGGATGTGAACTTTACATCCCGGTCTGAAATGATTACTTTCGGCAGTCCATGCAGTCTGAACACATTCTGCATAAAAAGGTGAGCAATTTTCACTGCTTTATAAGTGGACTGCACGGGTATGAAGTGTGCCGCTTTACTCAACTTATCAACCACTACCATGATGGAATCATTTTTTTTCTTCGTTCGTGGCAAACCGGTTATAAAATCCATGGAAATGGTTTCCCATTTCCACTCCGGAATAGGAAAAGGTTGTAATAGCCCGGCCGGATGCAGATGTTCTGCTTTAATCTGCTGGCACTCTAAACACCTTGCCAAATACTCAACCACCTGCTTCTTCATTCTGGGCCAGAAATATTCCTTCCTAAGTGCAGTGACCATCTTTTGGTACCCTGGATGGCCAGTGTAGTGGCTGGTATGGAACTCGTCCAAAAGTAGGTTCTTAAGGTCATTCGAATCAGGTACATATAATCTTTTATTAAAATACAGCATGCCAACATCGTCTAGTGTATATCCTTGCTGTAATTTTTCCTTAACTGATTGCTGTACCTGCTGTTTTAGTCGTTGGTATTCAGCATCCTGATTTGCTGCTGATTTAATCTGCTCAAATAGAGAGTTTTGCCACTTGCTGACTGAAAGTTCACACAAACATTGCACCTTTCGACTCAATGCATCAGCCACCCGGTTCTCTTTGCCTTTTAAGTGCTTAATCTCGAAATCGAATCAACTTAGGAAATCTGCCCAATGACCCTGTCTTGCATTCAGGGTAGGTTGACTGAAGTAATTGGTCAAGCTGTGGTGATCTGTTAACAACAGAAATTTCCTCCCCAAGAGGTAATGTCGCCACATTTTCAGCGCATGAATAACATCTGTTAATTCTAGATCGTAAGCAGAGTATTTCTGCTCATGATCTTTTAATTTTCTTGATTCATACGCAATTACTTTCCCTTCCTGCATTAATACTCATCCCACACCCTCTTTACTTGCATCGGTACACACTACGTAATCCTTATTAGGATCAGCTATACTCAAGATGGGTGCAGTGGTGAGTAAGTGCTTCAACCGATCAAAGCTCTGCTGACATTCCGCTGTCCACTTAAACACCTTCCCCTTTTTCTGCAAAGAAGTGATAGGGTAGGCTATCCTTGAGAAGCCTTCCACAAATCTTCGATAATAGCCAGTTAGTCCCATAAAGGATCTGATATCAACTCCATCCTTGGGTATGGGCCATTCCATAATAGTCTTTATTTTCTCAGGATCTACTGCAATTCCTTCTTTAGTAATCACATGGCCCAAATATTGGATTTCCACCTTGAAAAAGTCACACTTACTAAACTTAGCATATAACTAATGTTCTCGAAGAGTTTGCAACACCGTCCTAAGGTGCTCTTCGTGTTCCTCATGGGAACGAGAATATATCAGAATATCATCGATAAATATCAGCACGAATTTGTCCAAAATCCTGTGAAACACGTTGTTCATAAAACACATAAAGGTGGCAGGTGCATTGGTCAAGCCAAAGGGCAGCACCACAAATTCGTAATGCCCGTAGCGTGTTCTGAAAGCGGTTTTGGCAATGTCCTCTTCCTTAATTCTGATCTGATGCTAACCAGATCGCAAATCGATCTTGGAGAATACCTTTGCCCCCTTCACTTGATCAAAGAGTTCGTCAATCCGAGGCAAGGGGTATTTGTTTTTGATCGTTTTCAGCTGACGATAGTCTATACACATACGGAGAGTTCCATCTTTCTTTTTGACAAATAACACTGGAGCTCCCCATGGTGACACGCTGGGGCGGATATAATTCTTATCCAACAGCTCTTGTAGTTGTATTTTTAATTCTGTTAACTCGGGTACGCTCATTCGGTACGATGCCCGTGACACCGGGGCTGCCGCTGGTGTTAACTCTATAGTAAAATCTATATCCCTTTTTGGGGGCAGTCCTGGTACCTCTTCAGGAAAAACATCCACAAATTCATGTACTACCGGAATATTGTCCAGTGCAGATGTTTTGTCTTTCTGGTTTGCATAACCAACTTGAATAGCATAAATCTGACACTTCTTCCTGAGACATTTAGCTAGCTGGGAAGCAGTGATAGGCCGGATCTGTACAGGGTGTTTAATTCCCTGCAATTCTTGCTGCTGTCCCAAGTCATCTTTGTAATAAATGGTTTTGGTCTTGCAGTTTACCAACGACCAATGTTTTTCCAGCCAATCCATACCAATCAGGATGTCGTAGGACCCCAATGGAAGTACATTCAGGTCTGCTGTAATTGGCTGTCCAGCTATGCTGAAAGAGCAGTTACCAATTTTGGCTAAGACTCGCCTCTTACCTCCCGTGGATAGCTGTACCAGCCATGGGCTCCTGAACTTTTCAGAAGGTAACTTACACTGTTCTACTATTTTTGGGCTAACATAACTTAAAGTAGCTCCTGGGTCAATAAGAACAGCTATAGAAATGTTTGAAATTTCACCTTCAAACTCCACCATGGTCAGCTGGTATTCCGCTTGACGGTCATCCAAAGTTGCGTTAATTCTTGGTATGCTGCGCGCCACTTCCCCAACAATCGATGCTTCTTGGATCTGAGATATTTGGTCCACTCCTTTACGCTGAGGGCAGTTCTTAACATAATGCGGTCCTCCACAACCCCAACATTGGACTGGAGGTCTGGTCATCCCTTCAAGGTCGGACCTAGCAGGTGGTTCACTGATTCTGCTCTCACTTGGTTTAGTCCGAAAGGTACTCTTTGCTACATTTCTGCTAATCTGTCCCTTACCAGCACCCTTGCTGCCATTACCACGACTTCCTTTATTATTACCAGCAATTCTGCTGCCCTTTCTTTCATTCCATCTCTTATTTGAAATGTCTCCTTTTTGTTTGTTTTGCTGGTAACAGATTCTTGCCTTACGAATCGCCTCATCCATTGTTCTGGGATTATCAAACTCAATGCGTTCCCTTATATAGGCAGGTAGGCTGCTCACAAATCTCTGCACCTTGGCCTTTTCCTCCTTAATGTATGGCACATAGCGTAGCAGGGAAGTGAACCGATTAATGAACTCGTCCATAGACTGCTGTCCTAGCCGTAAATCATGGAATTCCCGTGCTTTCTCATCATAGAATCGTTCGGTTAGATATCTCTCCTTGAAGTATTTTTGAAACTTTTCCCACATTATACTCTGCTCATTTACTCCTTTTACAATCTTGGTTTCTTCCCACCACAGAGTTGCCTTGCCTTGTAGCTGGAAGATGGCTAGTCGTGCCTTCAAATTCTGATCATACTCGTACAACTGGAAATACTTGTTCATGTTAATTAACCATGCTTCTGCTGCTTCCTCCTGTTCCCCATCGAAATGTGGAGGTTTAATTTTCCGGAATTCCCCCTGCAATTCCATTTTCTGTCGTTTTGAAGTTTGTTGTTCCAGTACATTATCAGAATGGTCCTCCTTTTCCTCTGAAATTTCAGGTGCAGTTGGGTAATTCCGCTCCTTAGTTGCCCTTTGCTGTTCTGCACTGGGATTGGCTAATGGTGGATTTTGTCTGTCCGACAAACTCTTCAGTATTCTTTCCTGCTCCACTGTCAATCGCGCGTTGTCTTCTCGCAGACGTGCCATCTCACTTTTCAGTTCTTGAACAATTTCTAGTATCGCCAGATTGGTACTGCGTTGCTCTGCACCAAGCTGTACCCACACCTCCAGATTTTCCCGAAGAATGCTGTCAGCTCCCTGCATTTCCTCCATCTTTATTGTTGATTGTTGGCGGATTGTTGTTTCTGTATTTATCTCCTAATTAATAAACAGAAAATCAGTTAGCTGAATTAATTCTTCCTCATATATGTACTATATGATAATCTTCCATGCAGTTGGATCTTACTACTCTAGAGGCCACAGTTTTGAAACCTGGCTCTGATACCACATTGTCACGACTCCACGGTAAATATACCAATAAAAAAAAAAAATTAATTGCAAAACCTATTACTTTATGACTCTCCATATATTCGAACATAGAATAACTACACACACACACACACACACACACACACACACACACACACACACACACACACACACACATATATATATATATATAATTCGCTCTTAAGTACCGAACGTGCTTCCATGGTTACAGATATATAAATTTCAACCTATTATCATAAGGTTTCCTCTTGACTTATTGTTATATGAATCATTGGGCGACCTTCACATCTAAGGTTTAAGTCAATGGTTATCATGTTCACCGGCTTGTTGTTCCGATCAACTCCGGTGACAGGTGTGAACGGAAATTTTAAATGTCTTCACCTACCTTGGCCAGGTGGCTAGCACCGTGCAGAGGCCATGTGAAGTCTCGGAGAAATTACCAGGGTTCGCGCGCCAATCCTCCACTCGGATGGACGGTGAGGATCACTTGTACAGATCTAAGGGTTTACATTCGCTTCAGGGTTTAGCGGGTTTTATATACCACCGAGTCGCTTATTCCGGGTTCATTTGCACCTGTTCGAGAGGCCGAACACTCGCTCAACTCAGCGACTCCTTACCTGCACCATATGCCAGGTCTTG
This sequence comes from Pinus tabuliformis, assembly GCA_031772625.1. Classification (NCBI taxonomy): domain Eukaryota; kingdom Viridiplantae; phylum Streptophyta; class Pinopsida; order Pinales; family Pinaceae; genus Pinus; species Pinus tabuliformis. Next base: position 659,790,731 of record CM062807.1, read on the forward strand.
CCAGCTACCTCAGGTAAACTAACCGCCGATTCATAGTTTTCATTACAGCTGTTAAAACATTTGTATATACAGTGCGTTGATACTGCAGGATTTAACAGTTCCGGTTAATACATTCATGACTAACTTCAATGCGTTTGTTATGTACAGGTGATTGCATCTCAGTCCTCCTACCGCTCAAGGAAAGGTTATGCAACCGAGGTGTTCTCAGGCATTTATCCTATCATGAGTTGATGCAGAGCCTCGGTTTATCCCGATGGGTGAGGGTTTACACTTGAGGGTCTCCTTGTATCGATTTCCTTGGCCTGAGGAGTTCCTCACGGAAATCTCTTATTTATTGTCTCAAGGTTCCTCCATTCGACCAAACCCTGGTTAGGATTCGCGGTCGGCCTTTCCATGCCGGAACCTGTGTCTTATCTGGTTTATACAGACTTATGATGTGTATGTATTTTGGCACTATGCCCAGGATTGTGTATATTTCTTTAAGAGTTCACAGCCTCCCTTGTTGGAACCAAATAGATTCGATTTAAGTCAGGATATTTACTTATTTCAGTTCTCTTGCTGTCAAGGGTATTAAATATAATCTCTCAAGTTTTATCTGTATTTGTGAAGAGGCCATAGTCTTTCTCGGCCCTCTGGACATTTTATGAACAGGCTGCCGTTATAACCCTCGGGGGTTTTGTCTATCACAGTGTTAATGTATATATATTTCCTTTCCTCTGTGAATACGATGTATATGCTCTTCGTCTGGTTTTATTTTGCATCAACAGCTTGTCTTGATTATATGCATATGATCGTGCTTTCCAGAATGTATTTGTACTCGTCTAGTTATAAGGTTATTGTTATTCCTTGGTTCACAGAGTCGAGTCGTATTCTATTCAAGGGTTTTGTTATAACAGCCCTATACTCGCTTGTTAATTCATGGCGGTATACGGCGGTTAAGCGGCCATTTGCCATAGCGGTTCTGTTACCAGGTGACATCATGTCGCCTTCACACTGTTACAGATATTATTCATTTGTATTCTGCGATGATGTAGTGTTTATCTTTTACTTGTTTTCGTATACAATGAAACTTAAACCCTAGGTACAGGGTCTGACAAGTTTTCTTTGTAACGACTTCACTATATACTATGCACAGCACTAAAGTTTCAATATGTTTCTCGGTTGTTGTAGAAATACGACATATCTCTGTGTCGTCCTGTTATTTCCATAAATCGTTCTACTGTTATAGTTTGCTAATGAATCTTCCGCTGTTAAGTATTTCAATGCATATTTCCACCATGCACTTAAGTACTCCGCCTACTGTTATGGTCTTAAAGAACCTTCGTGAGGTTTTATACAGATATGCTTCGGCTTCTATACAGTTAACGTTCATTGGTTTCTATACTGTTAACATGCATCGCTTTCTTTACAGTTAACATGCATCGATTTCTTACAGTTAATATGCATCGATTTCTTACAGTTAATATGCAAGTATATAGCAGGTAGTCTCTGATTGTTTTGTCTTAAATAGCCAGTTCTAAATACTCATAGAAACTGTTTATAATATTACATGTAGACTTTTCCATCTAGTTAACAACAGAAACTTGGACTCAGCTATACTTTCCTTCTATACACCCAGTAAACTGAATACAGAAATCTGAGTCTGGTGAATAACTCATACCTGGTCTACCAGTTACAAGAGTTAACGCTCCAGAAGTTCACCTGCATTTTACATACTTGCTCTTATCCACCCAACCTTGAGATCCATCAGTACGTTGGATTCTCCCCCCGAGCTGTCTTGCAGGCCTGCAGCCCTCAACAAGACTCATGCACCTTCTGTGCTAGGGTTATCTGGTCCTTACCAGACTTAACCCTCCTTTCTTTCTTTTTTCCTTTCTTGGAATTTTTCCTCCCCTGTCTGTCACAACAACCCACGGGTTTTCCCTCCCAGGACTTTTCCTGTGTGAAGGGTTAGTTTCTTTTTCAGTTTCATAACTGTTTCCTTTTCTTTAGAAATCCTCCCCCAGGAGGCTGCCAGCATTTTCCAAAAATATATTTTCCATTTCATAAATAAAATAATATTATTTAGCAACAGTAATTAACAATTCACATTAGTTTCTTACCACAGTAACTTTTCATAACTACATGTTCTACGGGGTCATCACAGTCATCTTACAGATAACTGTGATGTTTCTTGTTAGTCATCTTATAGATAACTGTGATGTTTCTTGTTAGTCATCTTACAGGAAATATCCTGCATGTGAGTAACATCTCGGGGATGTTTTTTGTTAGTCATCTTACAGGAAATATCTTGCATGTGAGTAACATCTCGGGGGAGACTTTGTTAGCCATCTTACAGGAAATATCCTGCATGTGAGTAACATCTCGGGGGAGACTTTTGGCGTGAAAGCGAGTCTGATGGTTGGGAGGAAAATTGACATTTTTAGATGATCTTGATCCAAATAGTTGATAGTAATTACTACCAGAATCAGATAAGTATGTATAACTTCCTATAAGTTAGTTATATTGTTGAAATAAATATATGTATACTCTTTGGAAAAGATATACGTATTGGTTCAGTTAAGGTATAATGACCACTAATAGAAGTTATAAACTGTATTCTAGTAATCTGCAAAAACTAGTAAGCCTTAAAGAAAATTTAGCAAGATCTATTGATTAGATTAGCAAAGTTCTTTTAGAAGGATTATTATTTTTGGGTCTACAGTGCAAATACCCTTAAGGGCAATGTAAAATCCAAGAACAAAAATTTCCAGAATTATTTAGAAACTTACTAAAACAGAGGAATTTACACTTCTCGTAAAAAAGTATAATACTACAAAAAAAGATAAACATTACAGAATAACAAAAGTAGATTCTTCAACACTTTAAATCCTTGATGCTAAGGAAATACCAGTAATGAACAAGAAATGAAGTTATGGGGCCAAACCATACTTTTTTTACATAATCTGAACAAAAGAATAAAAAAGAATTTTGACCTAAGAAAAATAAAGAAAAAACCAGAACTGTCATATGACGCAAATAACAGATTCGTCATTAAGGAATTAGGAAAATCCGAACCCAGCACTGAAACCTCAATTAAGCAAGGGACATTAGTATAAATAATACTTCTAGACTAAGTTGCAAATTGAATATAAAATATTTATATATAACAAGTATAGCAATGACGAGATGTGGGTTGAAACCCTAATCGCTTCTAGAAATAAAAATTAAACAAGGGAAGCTGCGAGGCAGCAAGTCCTTGCATCAAGTTAAAATAAGCATTTCTTATGACAGACTGTAACATGTGAAGAATACAAGACAAGCACAAATGCTAACAATTAATACATTATGCCTATGAAGCAGACTGATACTCTTTTCAGAAAGTTTTCATATATATAGAAAAGACGAAACTGGAATACTGGCATCAATGATAAATATATCAGTCCTTAGTTTAGATTCTTTAGATTCAAGGAGCGCTGTTATTTCCAATCAGGGCAGTCTGCAGTGCCTCTCCTTTGTCAGCTTGATATGCTAGTTTTGTAATCATCGGCATAAGCACGAATGCTAACAATTAAGACATTATGCCTATGAAGCAGACTGATACTCTTTTTAGAAAGTTTTCATATATATAGAAAAAGCGAAACTGGAATACTGACATCAATGATACATATATCAGTCCTCAGTTTAGATTCTTTAGATTCAAGGGGCGCTGTTATTTCCAATCAGGGCAGTCTGCAGTGCCTTTCCTTTGTCAGCTTGATATGCTAGTTTTGTAACCATCGGCATCCCAGCAGAGACGATAAAAGCATGATTCAAATGCATATTTGAAGCATCTGTCGTAGACCTATAACAGACAAGGAAGCGGGGAATTAAGACAACACGTAAAGTAATGCAAAAATAGGCGTGAGATTCAGAATTTTGACTATACAGCTCAAACATACTCCATAATCATGCCAGGTACTTTTTGTAGAATCATATGCTCCTCGTTGGAGATGTTATTGTTTTCTTGGTTTCTTTTTTCTTTGTGTTTCTACTTTTACGATGTCGATAATCAGAAGAGCCATGAGAACAAGTGCTAGGAGAAACAATGCCGCCAGTTGAGTAAGTTGGCTTATGCTAATGGATTCCATGTAATGTGAAGCAGAGAGATGTATGTCAATATCTAGGTGCAGAAGGTGGTTTTCTTTTGTAAGCGAGAAATTAGGCATTGCTTTTGCCAATTTATAAAATAGTTCAATTTGTTTGCAAGCTGGTTTTAAGTGTGAATGGAACTGGGTTTTTGAGAATATTTTACTGTACAACCAAATAAGGAAAGCCATGCAAGATCACAAGAGTTGAATGCGGGATAAATTGCTGACACGTGCAGAAGTAAGTACATATACGGATTGATTTGGAATGGAGCTGAAATACTTGAAGATCATATCAGAGGGGATATAATCCAATATGAGGAGCATTTATTGGAGGAGGCCAATATTTAATGATCATCATAAAACGAAAAACTTACGTTAAGTGAGCAATCGGTGCAATTAAGCGATCTATCTGACATCGGAAGCAGATGGCATATGAAATGATGTATGTGACAGCAAAAGTAAATGGGAAATTAGGTGATGTATCTGACATCAGGGGCAGATTTCAAATGAAATCTTAGTGTTAGTTGGGTCCAAGCTATTCTAATAAACAATTTGCAATTAAGCGATCTATCTGACATCGGAAGCAGATGGCATATGAAATGATGTATGTGATGGCAAAACTAAATGGGAAATTAGGTGATGTATCTGACATCAGGGGCAGATCTCAAATGAAATCTTAGTGTTAGATTGGGTCCAAGCTATTCTAATAAACAATTGGCTAGACAGGACAAGTCAATTGGCTAGACAGGACAAGTAATGAGTGTATGAAAGACATGTTCAGACAACAGGTATAATTAAAGCCCTTTCTTATAAAGCACACTACGTAATACTAGCTATATTCTATTTTATTGTGCCTCCATGTATAAGACTCTAATGCAGATGACTGAACTACTTACTTACCTTTGCAGCTACAATCATAGCTGCCCCATCTATTTTTGCAACTGCTCTCTGAGCACTGGCAAGCTAAGAGACAGATTGATACTTGTAATTTGCTCATTTCTACAAATAAAACTATAATGACTTTCGTGACATTGTGATTCCTTTATAAAGAGTAAAATTTAAGCTTCCAAAGAGACCTTGTAGCTGTTTGCATTCCATCAACGTCTCAATTCAATTATAATGAGAATATATAAGGTAATGATCCTCAAGAACGTAGTCATTATATGTAGCCCATAATCACATGTCATTCCACAAATAATTTTTAAATACACCTTAATACTCTAGTCCTGGTAGTTTATCCCATACTAAAAGGTCATTATTTTAGATAAATTAGCCCACACTTGCCATTTTACCTGCCAACCTATCTTGCCCCTTCTGACATCATCCCGTTTTAATTATGTGAACAGTGATACAAGCTCCCTACTTCCTCAAGAAAATCTTGGAGCTTTCAATTTTAATACAGTTTCCAGCCATTAATAAAATCGCTCAAACTTGACAGCTTTCTAGCATTCAGCCTACAGACGGTCCTTGCATCACTATAATCTTTGCTTCGTAGTTAGCTGCCTAACGGATTCCTAAAGCATAATGGTAAATTCACTTATCTCCTCCTTCCTAATTTTCCCCACTACGACATTGCCTAGTTACCTTCAGCTGCCTCATTTTTAAACACGCCGACCTTTCAGGGATTGATTACAAAATTGGCCAGTCTTTTCCTGCCTTTCAACAGTGAAGGAAATTCTTCAATACTAAAATAGACTCCAAAGGGATATCGTAATTAATCCCATGTTTATAAACCCACACCAATGCACTGAGTTAAGCCTACCAATTCTACTACCTAATCAAAAGTTAAGCCTTAAAATCTGACCAAGGAGGGAGTGAGTCCTGTGGTCTGAAGGTTTGATGAATAATAGGCTCTAGAATTATGTTGCCTCTCTCTGATACAAGATGTCTTCTTGTAGTTGTTGTTTTGTCCACAACTGTTTTGTGCTGTTGTGTTTACATTTCTAAGTCAATTCTATATTAAAAGGTGAACCGCATGTTTTACACTAAGAGAGCCAATATTTATGGCAAAAGAAGACATAAATAAGCCTCAACTCCCAGGGGTGCGACTCAATTGGCAATCACCGTGATATGAAGTCTTTGTGAAAATTTGAGGTTCAAGGTTAAAATCCCCTGATTTAACCAGCCCAGCCCAGTTGCTGAATCTTCTGGATACACAAAATAAAATAATAATAATATAAAGGTTTTAAAAAACCATAAAGAAGCCTTAAATTGAATAACTTGTACCAAAGTTCTAGCACCACCATAGGCACTGCAATAAAATTTGGTCCATCTCATTTCAATATCAAAAATCATACTAACTAGTGAAGCATGAAAGAGATGAACAAGAAGAAAAAGAAGAAGAAAAATGCAACAAAGTTGGTTTCTACTTACCAGTTTTATCTGCTGGTGATTTAAGCAAAGCAGCTTGGGGAAGTTCAATGTGTGCATTTGCTTCAAGCTGAAGCCGAAGACACTGCTTTTGTGCTTCATTTTTAAAGCTTAAGTCTTCAGGAGCATACATATCCTCAACAAACAGACAAGGTGGTTGTTCGAAAATGTCCAAGGCTAGGAATTCAGAAGGTTTTTCCTCAGGCAGAACTGGCTGGTCCTTTTGCAATTTATCAGGAACTGGAAAGGCACAAACTAAATCTTACCCAGTAGAGACATAGCTCTACTCCAATTTGGAAGTGACCACAGATTCCACATTCAAAGTGTCTAACTTTTTCTGGTTTGGGGAAGTGTCAAACTCTTCAATAAAGTCGATAGATGTGTCAAAAGATAAGCTTTCACTAGAATCATAGCTCTACTCCAATTTTGGATTGGCCTCAGATTCCACATTTAAAGCATGTACTTTTTTGGATTTGATTTTGGCTTTTCAAACAGCTCAAACTCTTCAACAAAGTCAAGAGATATGTCAGAAGCCATGCTTTTGATAGCAGAGTCGGGACCTGGTGGAAGGATATCCTGAATGACTTCTTCACAAATTTTCCACACATTTGTACCAACTACAACGACTCGATTTTCAACATACTTCGTTGTCTCCTGTAAAAATAGTAATGTTAAAAAAGCTGTCACTTTCACCGTATTGTGTATGTAAATATTGACTTTCCAATAGTAAACCTAAAGACTAAAATAAACTACAGTATAACCTTTCGGAACCAGCAGACTCCTACTTAGATATATGGATTAGAAAGAAGACACCATACAGGAAACCAAAAGAAATAGTCACAAAAATTGTAGTAACCGGATATTATACCAGCAATTTCTCTTCAAAAAAACTAATGAAAATCATAATATGCAGATGCTACTGATAAAATCGACATGTCCAAAATGACGTGTAAATGTTAAGACTGAAGTCTAAGATTCTCACTTGTAGTAAAATAGGAGAATTTTGATCCACCTCCACGCAGATGGCCTCAAACTTTTGGTACATCTGATCGATCCAAGATAATCCTTTTGATGTAACATCCACGTCAAATATTGCAAAACCTTTTGGCCCCATGTTGACTCTATTATTTCACTGCAGTGCAAATAAATGTGAGCCTTAACTTGTCCATGCTTTTATCTTGTTCTGTGCACTAACTAACTAGAGGCATAACTTAACAAGCTTAGAAGTTCTTAGAGCGGAAGAATCCTCAAGAAATTAACTTAGATGACCATTAGCAACACTAGTTTATATATGGAAATATTAACAAATACAAACAATCAAAATTAAGCATACAACTCATCAAAGGAGGGGGGGTAGAATAATACTTTGAAGAAGAATATCATAGTTGCAATAGATTCAGAACATACTAAGAAAAACAAACAGCTTTCATGTAAGAAACCTTGCCGTCATTCACAATCAATGTCAAGATTTTCATTCTTTTAAGCAGTGTATGGGCAACACACATTTCCTGCTCTGTCAACCACAAAATTAACAAGCTCAATCTATCCCTTGTGAATACTAAGCTATAATGGTATTTCTTATTGAAATAGTAATGCTAGTTTCATTTTCTGTTCTCCGATGGTAATAAAAATGTAAAGTTTGAAAAAGCATGTACGTAAAAGGCACAATTGGAACATTTATTTAAAGAAACATGATGACAGAAGTACAGAGAAATGGCAGACAAATATGGAGTGAGGTTATCTCTGGGTCATCATGGACTTTACTCCCCATGTATACATTATAAACCTGCAATATCCAGCAGTGTGCACGGAATCAAAGAAAAAACAAATTCACAAACATCTTCATATAAAACAATGAAGCATGCATATTCTAACTTTAAGCCCATCATAGTTCTATGCCATAGGAACTTCAATTGGTCATGTGCTAGCAGAAATGCCATTCAACATAACATTACTGAGGCACTGATGCATTATACAAATAACTTAAAGATACTACTGAAAATCCTAATAGTTTCCTTTTTTTTCCAGAGATGACCGAAGAGGTTCTTGGCAAACTATGATCCCAAAAAATTTGTCACTCATGACGAAGACATAAATAATTTCTACCTATCCTTATGTCTGATGAATGTACAACATGAGGATGTGGTCTACAAGCTGTTTCCTTATACCTTTGAGAAAAAAGCATCCACATGGTACTATAATCTACTTGTTGTTTCCTTATACCTTTGAGAGGGCTTTTCTTAGAAAATTTGATGAGGGAAAATCAGCTTTTGCTCTTCTCAAGCAACTTAACCTGATCAAGATGGAGAAGAAGGAAAAGGTGGAGGATTTCAATCAACATTTCACGCCTTTGCGAAATAAGATCTCCAGAGACTCACTTTGTCAATCCCTTGGCCATAGAGTATTACACTTCAGCCTTAAACCCATGCCTTTGAGAGGGCTTTTCTTACAAAATTTGATGAAGGGAAATCAACTTTTGCTCTTCTCAAGCAAGTTAACCTGATCAAGATGGAGAAGAAGGAAAAGGTGGAGGATTTCAATCAACATTTCATGACTTCGTGGAATAAGATCTCCAAAGACTCACTTTGTCAATCCCTTGGCCATAGAGTATTACACTTCAGCCTTAAACCCATCTATAACACTCTTATAATTACTATTATTCAGAGTTTGATCAAATATATCAAAGACAAGTAACTGACACACATATTTTCTGTTACAGTGTATTAAAACGAAAAACCAAAACACACATATATATAGACTGAACTGCACCCAAGACAAATAATAGAATCTCAAACTAATTTCTAATACCCATTTTCCATTAAGCAGCCCACACGTGCAACAAATTAGAGATAGGTCACAATTCAAGATACGAGTTTTGCTCAGTAAGAAAAGTCATTTTACATTCAATATGGACCAAAAGTGACCGTGGTTTTATTGCATGCAGAAAACAGAAATCTAAAAACATGCAGATGATGATGAAAAATTGGATGAAGTTATAATCAGAAATTCTTGGGACCGTAAAAGAAAGTTGCTTCATTAAAGCAGCCAAACTTTCTGCAACATGAAGGACAAATGCAGACATCATCAAACCCACAAAAGGACAATGCTGAAGCATAATTTAAAGAAAAGACAAAAATCACCATGATAATCCATAACTGCTTCTTTTTCTAAACCATGATAATCCATAACTGCTTCTTTTTCTAAACCATGATAATCCATAACTGCTTCTTTTTCTAAACCATGAAGAAATTTCCAAGAGAGCAAAGAAGAGCAAAAACCAGATGGGCCAGGTCTCTGTCAAAGAAGTTGTAAGAAAACTTACATATGCAGAAGCCCCTTTTTACCCAAGTATTGCATTAACAGAAACGATCTACAGTAGGTCATTTGAATACAAATACAATGTAGCTTAATTATTACAAGAACAAGAACATTAGTTGTAACCGTTAAATGTACATCTGAAAGTGACTATAGTGACTATATACATGAACTGTGTCTATGAAGCCATCTAGGAGATGAGGCACTCCTAGTGTGTGCTTCTGATTGGAGAGAAATACACCATGAAAACTGAAAAAGTCAAATCCTACAAAGGGTAAAATATGTCAATCTGTACGGACAATGACATCCGAACTATCCAACAGAAAGCTGCTGTGTAAGTGGAAATCTCGTAAACTGTATGTAATATCAGCAACGTCTTCTAGATATTTTTCATATGTCAGACCTATTAAATATGGATAAAGTTCTATTAGCAAACTGTCTTTTAGAATGCACTTGTACTGAACATTTGCCTCTGTTTGGATAATGCAATTCAATTGTAAACTGTGTCGATATGTGGTTAACTTTTTGCATGTGGAACAATTAAGTTGATCCATGAAAACTGTTCCAAATGTATCCGCGGGCAGAGAGCAATTGTTGCAGATTGTAACAAAAGGTTCTGCATATATGTTTGCTATCATCAACATTCCTTTAACCTGGTCCATGTTTTAGTACAGGTTTAGCGTTAGATATTGTAATAAAAAATGCTAAGAGGACGTTAAATGAATGAGCATAATTTAGGAGAACAACAAATAAAGAATTATAATATATATTTTGTGCACTATGAAAGAACCTTTGTTGTTGACGCAGTTAGTTTACTGAGGTCTGCAAGTACTCTGTTCGAAGTGACGGCTGTAATGAAGGTGGATCTGCAAGTGCGTAGTGATCCATGTTCTTTGCCTATGGCAAGATTTCGAAACAATGTAACCATGTATTGAAGTGCCCTTGCTAGTCTGGATAATCAATGCCATATGATTAGGTCCTGTAGAGACATCCACTAAAAGAGCCTTCGCAGAGGTCACCATGGTACTCGACTTAGCGACCGCAAACTGCACTGGATTCTCTACCCCTGTCCAAAACTCCTTTTGCATATTTGCATCAATTGCCTGTGCCCCTTCTACAATCTTTTGTTTCTTGAAGGCTTCCACAAAAACAAAGGGTTTTTGAATGCTAACTGATGGACGATGAACTTAATTGACAGCTTTTTTTTTGGCCTTAGGAACACGGACAACGGCTTGCTCCTGGTCGAACAAAATGGCTGGGAGAATAACTTGTTACGCGTTAGAACGGCCGATACTATGGCTAGACGGCCGCTGGTCGTGAAGCAATCGCTAGGGCCAACCCTGTCGTTAAGGGATTCAAGATTGACAAACTTTGACGGAGTTCGCACATAGCGGAAGCTGTGGGAATCGCACGCTGGATAGGGCTTCGCACTTAACTGGCTAGGGCTTCGCTCTTCACTAGCTAGGACCAGAATCCAAGTACAAAGGCATTTGATGTCGCAACAATCAAAATGCCTGCAGGCAGATGTAAGAAGCCAAAAATTAGTTAAGTAAACAAATTAGATGTATGAGGCCCATGGAAATTTAACCTGAGCAGTTTCAATTAACTCACTGTAAACAATAAATCTCACCTGTGTCTGGAAGGCAGTAATCTAGTAATAATGGGGAACATATCGCTGCAATAGCAGTTGGGCTCGATGTGTTGGTCAGGTTCACCGCTAGACATAGTCGGAGAGACGGATTTCCTGCCAACCAGAATGCAACCCCAACGGACTTAGGGTTTTGCAGAGCCATATTCGGGGGGCATAAAAAATTAGTTAAGTAAACAAATTAGATGTATGAGGCCCATGGAAATTTAACCTTAGCAGTTTCAATTAACTCACTGTAAACAATAAATCTCACCTGTGTCTGGAAGACAGTAATCTGGTAATAATGGCGAACATATCGCTGCAATAGCAGTTGGGCTCGATGCGTTGGTCAGGTTCACCGCTAGACATAGTCGGAGAGATGGATTTCCTGCCAGCCAGAATGCAACCCCAACAGACTTAGGGTTTTGCAGAGCCATATTCGGGGGGCATCTCCGGGTGGTTAGCCATAGTTCCATGGTGGACCGCTGGATCACGCCTCTCAGATCAACGGTCGTGGGAGAGACCACTTAGCAACTGGAAGGGTGAACGCCTGGCAGCTGACGGCATTAGACTTAAACCATAGTGTATCAACCGTAATCCGCATTCAAACTTAAACCATAGTGTATCAACCGTAATCCGCATTCAAAGAAGATAACATTAAATGTTGCAAATTAATGCTAAGGAAAACATAGCATTACTTCATGCAGGTGTGAACTTGTTTTAATTACCTGTACCTCTCCCAGCTTTTTCCTAACTTTTGAGACTGTATGCCTAGGTTTGAGGCCAAATAAGGTGATGAATCGTTTGAAACCTTTGATTGATTTTAAAAATAAATTTTTAATTTCGTTCCGTTTTAAAAAATAAAAAGTATTTCATTAATATAAACGGACTTTGCTTAAAATGGGAAAACATGCATTGGTTTGAGTGTCGGACTAATGCTTATCGATGAAACCGATTGCTATAGTCCTTGTGGTCCTGCGCGCAGGGACTAATAACAAGAACAAAACATATAAACATTCTTGAAGCAAATATAATGCTTGGTTGGATAAATCTCTGTTGAAAATATGGAGTCTGAGCAAGGGTATAAAATGGAACCTTTTCATTTATACAAACCTAGTAGCTAACATATATATAAAAAGAACATAAATTCTTCATAATGAAACTCTTTGGCTTGTAAGGAATTTCGAGATACAATAATTACTAATTATAATTGAAACAAGATCAGTTAGGGTTTAATTACGAAAACCAAGTCAAGCTGAAAACCCAGAACCTGAACCTGAGATAGTAGGAACGACGACTCTATGACCTGAACTCACATAATATAGCCACAGGGGCCTCTTTACATAGAGTCCTGAGAAACGCATAAACCCTTATGGAAACAAACTATGTACATACAAAGAGAAACATAGCCGGATGGTTTGATAAACCAACTTCCGTTAAGAGCCAAAGCCTTCAGTCCAAAGTAATCAAGAATAAGTTTTCACATACCCGGAGGCCAGAGTAAGAACAAGTCTACAACCCTTGGTAGGATTCCGAGAGGTAAGCTTCATTCAACCATTCACGAGCGGCAAGAAAACCTGTGGCGAAACCTAGCAAGCCAAGAGAAAATATTACTTATCAACAACAATAGAAAGGAAATGCAGCTAAACAATATTCAAACCAAACCTCAAACCCTGTACTTGGCCAAGGCTGCGGCACAAATAATCTCTTTTGAAACGGTGAAACGCCAATACGACTCGCTGTGAACCTAGGAGCCAAACATCATCAAGGCAAGATTATAACAGTGCAGGAGGAACAATTTCAATCTTTGCAGAGTGGTAGAATCGAACCTATGTGAAATTTGAAGCTTGGGGCCGGAATCAGAATGCTCTGCTTGACGGAAAACATAGCACTGAAAATACTTCATAGTCTAGCTGACAATGGAGATCAGGGTTTTCTTGCTGTCGTCACATGGATTCACTGTACAAAGGACCATCGATGAGGAGATCTTCCCAAGGAAAAGACAACAGCTGAAGAGTGAATGGAAGACTCCACAATCCTGCTCTCGCCAATGCTCATGAGGTCAACTTCACTGAATTAAAGCTAATCTTAAAAACTTGGTAATCATCATAAAGGCATTCGTGCATGGAAAGAGCTAACCAGCGATATATTGGGTATTAAATGCGGAAATAGGAGCACGCAAGTTAGCCCGATAACACTGAGCGGGCAAATATTATTTAATGCCAAAATTGCCCGCTCCGTGTTATCGCGTTAACTTGCGTGCTCCTATTTCCGCATTTAATACTCAATATATGGCATACAATGTAGATATATTTATGTATAAAAGCAAATTAAATTTTACGGTTTTACCAATATTTTTATTATGTTAATGTTTAGAGATATGACACAACACTATACAATGCAGATATATTTATGTATAAAAGTAAATTAAATTTTACGGTTTTACCAATATTTTTATTATGTTAATGTTTAGAGATATGACACAACACTTTTAAACAATTGTGAAGAAAGATTTATATGATCTATTAAGCATAGATCTAGCATCTAGGAAAAGAATTGCATCCCTCTTATTCCTTGGTAGATCATAACTAATATGTAGTGGTTCTCTTTTTCTCTCTATCTCTCTATATATAGTAAAAGAAATACCTAAAAAACGACAAAAATGTAAAATAGTAAGTCCACTTCCAACATTTTAATCATAGAACTTATTTTTCTCAATTGATTTATATGTTATTTTTTAATAATACTTAATAGTTGAAATTAAAATATTTTACATAACATGTGTATTGGGACATGTTATCTATAAACTAGATTATAAATTATTATTATTATGAATATTTTAAAATATCACTTTAATTTTATAATAAAAATTGAATGAATTTATCTTATTCTTCATAGGAAGTACTTCATATTTTTATTTTATTTTTAATTTTCAATTACATTTTCTTTAGACATTCAATATTTTATTATATACAATATTAAAATATCTTATTTGAACATTTTCTTTTTTATATATAGATATATGTGAAATTGATATCCAAATAATTTAGTTAATATAGATCTTCAAATAATTTATTTAAATCCTCTGTTGAAATATCTTTAAAAACTATTAAGTTTAGACATCTTCTTCTCACTTCCTTTTACTTCTAAATAGTTTATCTCTTTTTAAAATTGATATGAAATTATAGCAAGTGATATGGACATGGAAATATTTTATTTATAATTGAGTGCAACTAAAATACTTTTACTACCTTAAATTGTAACGTAAATAACAAATTGAGTAACCATAGCAAGATTGGAATTATTAATATTTTTTTAGTTAAAATTAACTATATATATTCATTTTTTATTTTTATATTCACCAAAATTTATTTTCTATCCTATTTTAAATTTAAATAAATTAACATAATTATTTAAAAATTTTAGAAAATAATTTTACTTAAAAAAACTTTATGATTATTCCCATTTTCATAAAATTAATTTCTTATTTATTAATTTATATATATATATATATATATTAACGACAATCGGATCAAAAGATTTGCATTAACATAATACCCCTATATATCTGTATAAATAATGTAGTATCATTAGAATTCTTGAAGTTCGAAAGATTCGAATTGGTTAATTTTTTTTATTTTTCTTTTAGAAAAGGACAGTAATAGTATAATTAGAATTCTTGAAGTTCGAAAGATTCCAATTGGATAATTTTTTTAATTTTCTTTTGGAAAAGGACAGTAATACAATGATTTTTTAGGTAAGAATATAAAATATTTAAAAGTTTTGGAATGTTTCCGTTTGCATGGAGTTATTATTTCATAATTTATAATGCATATATAATATCCAATGGAAACAAGGAAACAATTTGTACCCACTGTGTGTTTATATATATATATATATAACCAATAGTTAAATATAATTTTTATATATGATATTTAAAAATAAATATAATGTTCATATAAAATATCTAAAAACAAATATATTAGAAACCGGAAAATATTTAAAAATAAATTAAATATAACTACGAAACAAATTATTACAATGTCCGAGAAGACTTAAAAAGGGTTAAAAAGGATAAACTCTTTATTGCAAATGTAGCTTGTAAAAGCCAATGTGAGTGAGACGAGAGAAATGTATTTTAACTTTTATTGTATGAAAAGGTTGGTCATTAGCCCAATATTGGTTATTTAACTAGTTTATCTTTTTAAAGATTTTCAAAGAAGACTTTGTATTGACTAATGTAAGATTTGATTTACATATATAATAAGAGAAAAAATAAAAGTGATTGAAAGTAAGAAAATGAATTTATTTGGGTTATAAGTATTTTTTTTAATATAAAGAAGAATCAATGTCAATTATGTAAAGAATTGAAAGTAAAAAGTTCTTATTGCATTCATAATAAATTTTACGATCTAATGTGACGGAGATGTGTAATTCTTTCTATGTTCAATCTCAAATTGATATATATCCCTTTTAAAATCAAAATAAAATGTTCTTAAATAGAAAAACAATTTTAGCATATATATATATATATATATATATATATATATATATATATATATATATATATATATATATATAGTTTTAGCGGAACTATCAAAAAAGCCATGAAGAGCCCCCTTAACTCTTCTTTTCCCCCAAAAGTAAAATAATTTCTTCCCTACATTACAAAATTTCTAAACTCATTAAAATAAATGGTATTATTATATCTTTCAAACCCTTGGAGACTATCTGTCAAAATATGTGATCGGTTAAAGACAAGGTTGACCAATTTCAGTTCAAAGGGGTTTACAAAATTAATTGCCCCTGTGGGAAATGCTATATTGGAGAGATCAAGCGTTCGTCCCTTGTTGACCATTCTTCCAAAACAAAACCACAATTATGCCTTAAAGATATGAAAATCATGATGAAACAAGATCATTATTTCAAGTGCAAGTTTAGAGAAGCTCTAGAAATAATTAAACATCCTAACAACCTAAATAGAGATGGTGTGTTGAAGTCAATAATAGTTGGACACATTTACTCTCCCTTATCAAATTCAGCGCACCACACCTTGCCCCCATTCATGATGCCCCTCCTTGAACTTTACTTTTCCCACTTCTTTTGACTTTGCCTTACTAAAATTCCCATCCCCCTCCCTCTTTTCTTCCTTCATTAATTATTTTTCCTTCTTAATTATTCTCTTATGTTCCCCGCCTCTTTCCCCTTTATTATATTTTATTTTTCTTATTTTCTTATAATCTTTTATTTATTTCATTTGATTTCTCCTTGGCCTTTGTTATTATTTCATGTTGAAGTTAATAATAGTTGGACACCTTTACTCTCCCTTATCAAATTCAGCCCACCATGCCTGCCTTGCCCCCATTCATGATGCCCCTCCTTGAACTTTACTTTTCCCACTTCTTATGACTCTGTCTTACTGTCACACCTCTAAACTTACACATAAAAAAAAAAATTCCCATCATTACGAAGTTTGAGTTATGCATGTAAATATCTCTTAACCATGTGTTACTGCACATGAATGTATACGTTGACATAGTATATTTACCGACCTGAATATTATAACCTTGTGAATAATTATTTCTATCGGTTTCAATACTTTAGAACATAATATATATCACCACGCTGAATATGCAATACATGGTTTCTTATGGTTTTGATCGTATGTGCTTTACAACTAAGCTCGAGCTCTCATGATCCTACCTAGCACATATACTTTGACTTAATGCGGTAGGTGTCCGACCGCAGCCATTGCAGGCGCCCAGTCATCACAGATTTTATGAGCCTGTCCTGCACATGGCAGGTGGCATGTCCTGCTCACCCCGCCATGTGACACTTCGGGTTTTGGGAGCTTTGGATACTCCGCCACAGGTTTCCCGCTACAGATCAATGGTCAAGATCGATTGCCATGATCGAAGGGTTGAGATGGTCCGAGGGTTTTTGGGGCTGCTCAAAACCCCAACCCGTGAGCCCAGAACTCATTTCCACAGTCATTTCTCGATTTTTCTCAGAGCTCTGGAGCTGGCTCGGGGTTTCAGCACTACAACCACGCCTCGACCTATCACAGAGAGAAGGAACACAGTCGGCTTACATCCGCATAGCAATGTTCTCAGGTGATTCACAGAAGCTTTTGTTAGTGTTTTTCCAGCTTGTCTGTTCTTAAATTCGAAATGACGTATTTCTTTGTAGACATGTTATGCAGGCGGTTTCGATGGCCTTTTCTACCGGCACCATAGCCTTCAGGCTCATTAACTCTACCTATCGACGGTCTTAGGTAAGTTTAAACCCTCCCTCATCCTTTTCCTTTGCTACAGTTAAAAATTCATTGGTCTTGGTTTGATATGCCGCATGTTGAATATGGCAGACTGTCGTATGCGCGTTGAATGTTCTCCTCTGGTGCTAAGGTATTTCTGAGCAACCCTCACGGTTCACCCATGTATGTTCATGACTTGCTTTTATATCGAGCACCGGGCGTACAGCTAGTGGCGACCCGTGTACTCTGTTTCCTCTGTCATTTGATGGTTGATATGGACTGATGCCCTTTCGGTAGTTTAGATATTTGGGGATTTCTCTGACTAGATATTTTAATACAGGGCCTGACCCTGATGTACATTTCCAGTTATGAATACAGTTTATCTTGTCTTCTTTTGAGAAATCGTCTGTGTATTGTTTTCATATGTGAATACCCGACCAGGGTTTAGTTTTCATTTAGACTTTCTATACTATAAATATTTGATATGAGGGTTTGATCGAACCCTCCTACTGGCTCGCATGCTGAACTCAGCTATGGAAATGGGTTATGTTCTGGTTGAATAATATATACGCGGTTATTATTATTTTTTTTTCTATTTACAGTCCATGTATATTTCCATTAGTAGGACCTGTCAGCTTTAGCAACAACGAAGCTATGAGTTACATTTCGCTTTACTACTACTGTTCGTTTATTTTCACAGAATAGTTCTGATATTGTCTAAGCGTTCTCATACTGTTGCTATGGGTAAAACCCACTCACTGTAGACGACATACCGGTTTTCCTTTCAATGAGCAAATCATTGCTTGCATGTGATGGTATGGTTACAGTCGATGTTGATACAGTCACGAATACAGTTTTCTTTGTTTTGTTATCTCGTTTCGCTGCCATCTATGTATTGAATCGTTCTTTCGATGACTGTAAATGTACAGTACTATTTCTCAATGCGACTACATCAGTAAGGTATAGTTCTGTCTTCATACATTAACCGAATGGTTCACGTTTTCTATGGTTGGAATAGTTTATTAGTTCATTATTCCACAGAACCCTATCGCCATGCATAGGTTTACGGGGTCTGTTAATGGATACCACACAGAACTTTCCGTCTGTACATGATACTCTTAGCTCGGGTTTGCTATACTTATCTTTGATATTAAGAATGTCTCAATAGCGGTTAATGGTACTTCAGGGTTCAGCTTACTAGTTTGTAAATTCGTCTTCTGACTTCGAGACTAACTCTGTCTCATCGTTATTTTACCTTAAGCATGTCATTGGATCTGTGGTTTAAACAACCACTCACACCTGCGTAACTGTGATAACAGATAGCAGGGTTCCAGATCATGTCTAGTAGTACTCACACCTGCCTAACTGTGATAACAGATAGCAGGGTTCCAGATCATGTCTAGCAGTACTCACACCTGCGTAACTGTGACAACAGATAGCAGGGTTCCAGGCTATGTCTAACCATAATAACCTGTCCGTATTTAACCTATATTGAGGCAGTTATTTCATTGACATATCATCAACCTTGGAAATAAAACACAGTCATTCTTAGATACTGTAAATCTACTGTGCATCCTGCACTTAATTCATTTAATGGAACTCTGTGTTTGGAAGTCGTACCTGATTCCCAGAGTTTTGAACAGGTACTTAAGCCAGCCTTTCGTACCTTGAATTTGCTCTACCTCCCAACCATGAGATCCATCCTGCAGACGGTAATCTCCCGCCGAGCCATCTTGTAGGCCCCAAGCCCTCAACAAGATCTCTGCACTATGTGCCAGGTTATCTGGTCTCTACCAGACTTAACCTCTTTCCTTGTCTTTCTATTTTCTCTTTTCCCTTAGGAAAGATTGTCTTCTGTCTGTCCCAACAGCACAGAACTTCCTCCCTACAGCCAGGACTTTTCCTGCTTGGGAGGACAGTTCCAATCAGTTATTACAACTGATTTCTTCCTTTGAAATCCACCTCCCAGCGGCTGCCAGCATGTCAAGAAATATTTAATTTATTCAATCATTTGGTTTATCATAGTTTGTTTCTTTAAAACATAACAACACTACCATAATGTCTTTTACCAAAGTAAAATTCACATTTACATTTACTGGGGTCATCACATCTTCCCCCCCTGTGATTGGACATCGTCCCGATGTCTATTTTCCTTAAACAAATTCGAGTAAGCTTCTCTGAGGAGTTCCTCATCCTCCCAAGTGGCCTCTTCAGGCCCGTAATGCTGCCACTGCACCTTAGCTTGGATAATAACCCGTTTCCGCAGCTGCACTTCTCTCCGGTCGAGAATGGTCAGTGGTTCGACCAGAACCTCGCCTTCCGGCTCGACCTGCAGACAGCAACAGATTTAGTTATTTCCTTGTTTAAGATTAAAGCTTATTTAAAATGACCAGATTTAATTCTTACCCGAACATCCTGCCATTGAATCACATGTTTAGGATCGTAGACGTATTGTTTTAATACGGATACATGAAAAACATTGTGAATCTTAATATGGCTGGGTAGGGCAAGCTGATAAGCCACTGGTCCTACTCTTGCCAGGATTTGGAAAGGTCCAAAATAGCGCGGTGCAAGCTTTGCACAGCCACTCCACTGCAAGGTACTCCTTCTGGTTTGGATTCTTACGAAAACATGATCTCCGACCTGAAATTCTTTGAACCTTCTTTTTCGGTCTGCAAAACTTTTTTGTCTATCTTGAGCAGCCTTTAAGTTGTTTCGCACCTTCTTCACCGTGTCTTCCATTTCTTTGAGCATATCCGGGCCAAGCCTTAATTTATCCTCAGGTCCACCCCAACTTGAGGGTGTACGGCATTTCCGCCCTTACAGAACCTCAAAAGGACTCATCTGTGTTGAGGAATGATATCCGTTGTTATAAGCGAACTCGACCAGGTGGAGTTATTCCTCCCATTGCGTTGGTTTCATCATAACACACGCTCTCAGCATATCCTCCACTACCTGATTCACTCTCTCCGTTTGACCATCGGTCTGGGGATGATAAGCTGTGCTAAAGTTCAGCTGGGTTCCCAGTTCAGCAACCAATGTCCTCCAAAAGGTTGATGTGAACTTAACATCACGATCAGAGATAATCGCCTTCAGAAGTCCATGCAACTTGAACACATTTTGCATGAAAATATGAGCTATTTGCACAGCCTTATATGTTGATTGTACAGGTATGAAGTGTGCTGCCTTACTTAACTTATCCACTACCACCATAATGGAATCATTATTTTTCTTCGTTCGAGGCAAACCAGTTATAAAGTCCATGGAAATAGTCTCCCATTTCCATTCCGGAATGGGTAAGGGTTGTAACAGCCCTGCTGGATGCATATGCTCTGCTTTAATCTGTTGACATTCTAGACATCGCGCTAGATACTCAGCTACCTCTTTCTTCATTTTTGGCCAAAAATATTCCTTTCGAAGAGCAGTAACCATTTTCTGGTACCCTGGGTTCCCGGTATAATGGCTGGTATTGAATTCATCTAGAATCAATTTTCTAAGGCTATCTTCATTGGGCACATACAACCTTTTATGAAAATACAGCATTCCGACATCGTCTAACTTGTATCCTCGTTGTATTTCCTTATCATAAAGCTGTTGTACTTGCTGTTTAATTTGCTGATAAACAGCATCTTGATCAGCTGTTGTTTTTACCCTTTCAAGTAGAGTACTCTGCCACTTACTGACCGAAATCTTGCACATGCACTGAACTTTTCGACTCAATGCATCAGCTACCCGATTCTCCTTTCCCTTTAAATGCTTAATTTCAAAATCAAATCCACTTAAAAAGTCAGCCCAGCGGGCTTGCCTCGCATTCAAAGTGGGTTGGCTGAAATAATTCGTTAAGCTGTGGTGGTCTGTTAACAGCAGAAACTTCCTTCCCAAAAGGTAGTGTCGCCACATTTTCAGTGCATGGATAACAGCTGCCAACTCCAAGTCGTAAGCAGAGTATTTCTGCTCATGTTCCTTCAGCTTCCTTGATTCGTATGCAATGACTCTTCCTTCTTGCATCAGCACTCCTCCCACGCCTTCTTTACTTGCGTCAGTGCAGACTACGTAATCCTTGTTAGGATCAGCTATACTCAATATAGGCGCGGTAGTGAGTAAATGCTTGAGCTGCTCAAAGCTCCTCTGACATTCTGATGTCCACCTAAATACTTTTCCTTTATTTTGTAAGGAGGTGATAGGGTATGCTACCCTTGAAAAGCCTTCAACAAATATTCTATAATAACCTGCTAGCCCCATAAAGGACCTAATATCTGCCACGTCCTTTGGTATGGGCCACTCCATTATAGTTCTGATTTTCTCCGGGTCTACTGCAATTCCTTCCTTTGTGATTACATGGCCCAAGTATTGTATTTCCTCTTTGAAGAAATCACACTTACTAAACTTTGCATATAATTGATGATCTCGCAAAGTTTGCAACACCAATCTAAGGTGTTCCTCATGCTCTTCTCTTGATCGGGAGTAAATCAGAATGTCATCTATGAATATTAACACAAACTTGTCTAAGAACCTATGAAGCACACTGTTCATCAAACACATGAAGGTAGCAGGTGCATTGGTCAGACCAAAAGGTAGCACCACGAATTCATAATGCCCATACCGCGTTCTGAAAGCGGTCTTAGCGATATACTCCTCTTTAATTCTGATCTGATGGTAACCAGATCGCAGATCGATCTTAGAGAATATCGTCGCTCCCTTCACCTGATCAAACAGTTCGTCGATCCGAGGCAAAGGGTATTTATTTTTGATCGTGAGCTTATTCAGCTGACGATAATCAATGCACATCCGGAAAGTTCCATCTTTCTTTTTGACAAACAGCACTGGAGCTCCCCAGGGTGATACACTGGGACAGATGTAATTCTTATCTAACAGCTCCTGCAGTTGCATTTTTAATTCTGTTAGTTCTGGTACACTCATACGGTATGGTGCCCGTGATACAGGTGCTGCCCCCGGAACCAGTTCTATGGTGAAATCCACATCTCTTTTCGGTGGTAATCCCGGTACTTCTTCGGGAAAAACATCGGCAAATTCCTGCACCACCGGAATGTTACCCAACATGGCAGTTTTATCTTTCTGATTTGCGTAACCCACCTGAATAGCATAGATTTGACATTTCTTCTTGATGCATTTAGCTAACTGATTTGCTGTAATGGGTCGAATCTGTACCGGATGTTTGATTCCTTGTAACTCCTGCTGCTCTCCACAGTCATCCTTATAGTAAATGGTTTTTGTCTTGCAATTCACTAAGGACCAGTGTTTTTCCAGCCAATCCATCCCAATCAGGATATCATAGGAACCCAACGGTAGTACATTTAAGTCTGCCACTATAGGCTGCCCAGCTATGGTTAAGGGGCAATTATTTACTTTGGCCAAGACCCGTCTCTTGGCTCCTGTAGCCAATTGGACCAGCCACGGGTTTTTGAACTTTTCAGATTTTAATTTACACTGTTCTACTATCTTTGGGCTAACATAACTTAAAGTAGCTCCTGGGTCAATAAGAACAACTATTGAAAAGTTTAAAATTTTACCTTCGAATTCAACCATAGATGGCTGATACTCCGCTTGGCGATCCTCCAAAGCTGCATTAATTCTGGGTACACTACGTGCCACGTCCCCAACAGTCGATGCCTCATGAATTTGTGATATCCGGTCCGTTCCCTTTCGCTGTGGGCAGTTTTTGACATAGTGGGGCCCTCCACAGCCCCAGCATTGAACTGGAGGTCTGGTCATTCCCTCACCTTCAGGTCTAACAGGCTGCTCACTCACTCTATTTTCACTTGCTGGCCTAGCTCGGGGTGCATTTCTGGTTACAGATCTGCTGTTTAATCCTTTACCAGCTCCCTTACTTCCATTGCTGCGACCTCCCTTGCTGCTTCCAATCATCCGGCTGCTCCTTTTCTCATTCCATCTTTTATTCGAAGTATCCCCCTTTTGCTTACTCTGCTGATAGCAGATCCTTGCTTTACGAATAGCCTCATCCATGGTCCTAGGATTGTCAAAACTCAATCCTCTCCCTTATATAAGAAGGTAAGCTACTCACAAACCTCTGGACCTTGGCTTTCTCCTCCTTGATATAGGGTACATAGCGTAACAGAGAGGTGAAGCGATTAACGAACTCGTCCATGGTCTGCTGCCCCAATCTTAAATCATGGAACTCTCTCGCCTTTTCATCATAGAAACGCTCAGTTAGGTACCTTTCTTTGAAGTATTTCTGAAATTTGTCCCATGTAATGGTCCGTTCACTTACCCCCTTGACAATCTTAATTTCCTCCCACCACAAGGTTGCCTTACCTTGTAACTGGAAGATAGCTAATCTCGCCTTCAGATTATGATCATATTCGTACAACTGAAAGTATTTATTCATATTTATTAACCAAGCTTCAGCTGCTTCCTCCTGTTTGCCATCAAAATGCGGGGGTTTAATTTTTCGAAACTCTCCCTGCAGCTCCATTTTCTGTCGCTTTGAGGTTTGTTGTTCTGGTACATTATCAGAATGATCCTCCTTGCCTTCCGAAAGTTCAGGTTCAATCTGATAATTCTGTTCTTCTGTCATCCTCTGTTGTTCCGCACTGGGGTTAGATAGAGGTGGATTTTGTCTGTCTGACAAAATTTTCAGAATTCTTTCTTGTTCAGCAGTCAACCGTGCATTGTCCTCTCGCAACCGAGCCATCTCAATTTTCAATTCCTGAACAGTTTCCGGGATTGCAAGGTTGGTACTTCGTGTTTCTGCACCCAATTGTACCCACGGCTTTGGGTTCTCTTGAGGGTTACTGTCGGCTCCTTGCATTTTGTCTCCTTTCTGGTTTAACTGTTAGCTGTTGTAATTCTGTATTTCACCCAATGGACAGAACAACAGTTAAGTACATTATTAACTTGCATATATATGTATGGTGTACCCTTCTGCACAATGAAACATGTTTTACTTGAGGCCACAGTGTTGAAACTGGGCTCTGATACCAATTTGTCACACCTCTAAACTTACACATAAAAAAAAATTTCCCATCATTACGAAGTTTGACTTATGCATGTAAATATCTCTTAACCATGTGTTACTGCACATGAATGTATACGTTGACATAGTATATTTACCGACCTGAACATTATAACCTTGTGAATAATTATTTCTATCGGTTTCAATACTTTAGAACATAATATATATCACCACGCTGAATATGCAATACATGGTTTCTTATGGTTCTGATCGTATGTGCTTTACAACTAAGCTCGAGCTCTCATGATCCTACCTAGCACATATACTTTGACTTAATGCGGTAGGTGTCCGACCGCAGCCATTGCAGGCGCCCGGTCATCACAGATTTTATGAGCCTGTCCTGCACATGGCAGGTGGCATGTCCTGCTCACCCCGCCATGTGACACTTCGGGTTTTGGGAGCTTTGGATACTCTGCCACGGGTTTCCCACTACAGATCAATGGTCAAGATCGATTGCCATGATCGAAGGGTTGAGATGGCCCGAGGGTTTTTGGGGCTGCTCAAAACCCCAACCCGCGAGCCCAGAACTCATTTCCACAGTCATTTCTCGATTTTTCTCAGAGCTCTGGAGCTGGCTCGGGGTTTCAGCACTACAACCACACCTCGACCTATCACAGAGAGAAGGAACACAGTCAGCTTACATCCGCATAGTAATGTTCTCAGGTGATTCACAGAAGCTTTCGTTAATGTTTTTCCAGCTTGTCTGTTCTTAAATTCGAAATGACGTATTTCTTTGTAGACATGTTATGCAGGCGGTTTCGATGGCCTTCTCTACCGGCACCATAGCCTTCAGGCTCATTAAATCTGCCTATCGATGGTCTTAGGTAAGTTTAAACCCTCCCTCATCCTTTTCCTTTGCTACAGTTAAAAGTTCATTGGTCTTGGTTTGATATGCCGCATGTTGAATATGGCAGACTGTCGTATGCGCGTTGAATGTTCTCCTCTGGTGCTGAGGTATTTCTGAGCAACCCTCATGGTTCACCCATGTATGTTCATGACTTGCTTTTATATCGAGCACCGGGCGTACAGCTAGTGGCGAGCCGTGTACTCTGTTTCCTCTGTCATTTGATGGTTGATATGGACTGATGCCCTTTCGGCAGTTTAGATATTTGGGGATTTCTCTGACTAGATATTTTAATACAGGGCCTGACCCTGATGTACATTTCCAGTTATGAATACAGTTTATCTTGTCTTCTTTTGAGAAATCGTCTGTGTATTGTTTTCATATGTGAATACCCGACCAGGGTTTCGTTTTCACTTAGACTTTCTATACTGTAAATATTTGATATGAGGGTTTGCTCGAACCCTCCTACTGGCTCGCATGCTGAACTCAGCTATGGAAATGGGTTATGTTCTGGTTGAATAATATATACGCGGTTATTGTTTTTTTTTTTTTTTCTATTTACAGTCCATGTATATTTCCATTAGTAGGACCTGTCGGCTTTAGCAACAGCGAAGCTATGAATTACATTTCGCTTTACTACTACTGTTATTTTATTTTCACAGAATAGTTCTGATATTGTCTAAGCGTTCTCATACTGTTGCTATGGGTAAAACCCACTCACTATAGACGGCATACCGATTTTCCTTTCATTGAGCAAATCATTGCTTGCATGTGATGGTATGGTTATAGTCGATGTTGATACAGTCACGAATACAGTTTTCTTTGTTTTGTTATCTCGTTTCGCTGCCATTTATGTATTGAGTCGTTCTTTCGATGACTGTAAATGTACAGTACTATTTCTCAATGCGACTACATCAGTAAGGTATAGTTTTGTCTTCATACATTAACCGAATGGTTCACGTTTTCTATGGTTGGAATATTTTATTAGTTCATTATTCCACAGAACCCTATCGCCATGCATAGGTTTACGGGGTCTGTTAATGGATACCACACAGAACTTTCCGTCTGTACATGATACTCTTAGCTCGGGTTTGCTATACTTATCTTTGATATTAAGAATGTCTCAATAGCGGTTAATGGTACTTCAGGGTTCAGCTTACTAGTTTGTAAATTCGTCTTCTGACTTCGAGACTAACTTTGTCTCATCGTTATTTTACCTTAAGCATGTCATTGGATCTGTGGTTTAAACAACCACTCACACCTGTGTAACTGTGATAACAGATAGCAGGGTTCCAGATCATGTCTAACAGTACTCACACCTGCGTAACTGTGACAACAGATAGCAGGGTTCCAGGCTATGTCTAACCATAATAACCTGTCCGTATTTAACCTATATTGAGGCAGTTATTTCATTGACATATCATCAACCTTGGAAATAAAACACAGTCATTCTTAGATACTGTAAATCTACTGTGCATCCTGCACTTAATTCATTTAATGGAACTCTGCGTTTGGAAGTCGTACCTGATTCCCAGAGTTTTGAACAGGTACTTAAGCCAGCCTTTCGTACCTTGAATTTGCTCTACCTCCCAACCATGAGATCCATCCTGCAGACGGTAATCTCCCCCCGAGCCATCTTGCAGGCCTCAAGCCCTCAACAAGATCTCTGCACTATGTGCCAGGTTATCTGGTCTCTACCAGACTTAACCTCTTTCCTTGTCTTTCTATTTTCTCTTTTCCCTTAGGAAAGATTGTCTTCTGTCTGTCCCAACAGCACAGAACTTCCTCCCTACAGCCAGGACTTTTCTTGCTTGGGAGGACAGTTCCAATCAGTTATTACAACTGATTTCTTTCTTTGAAATCCACCTCCCAGCGGCTGCCAGCATTTCAAGAAATATTTAATTTATTCAATCATTTTTTTTATCATAGTTTGTTTCTTTAAAACATAACAACACTACCATAATGTCTTTTACCAAAGTAAAATTCACATTTACATTTACTGGGGTCATCACACTTACTAAAATTCCCATCCCCCTCCCTCTTTTCTTCCTTCATTAATTATTTTTCCTTCTTAATTATTCTCCTATGTTCCCGTGCCTCTTTCCCCT
The DNA here is from genome assembly GCA_031772625.1 of Pinus tabuliformis. Lineage (NCBI taxonomy): Eukaryota > Viridiplantae > Streptophyta > Pinopsida > Pinales > Pinaceae > Pinus > Pinus tabuliformis. Next base: position 659,818,351 of record CM062807.1, read on the forward strand.
TTATTATATTTTATTTTTTCTTATTTTCTTATATTGTTTTATTTATTTCATTTGATTTCTCCTTGGCCTTTGTTATTCTTTCATGGTTTTTATTCTATTTTACCTTTCCTATTAGTATTATTATCTTTCCTAGTTTTAATCACTCTCTTGTTTTTTCTTCTTCTCTTTCTTTTTGTCTTATTAGTAATATGCTCTTATTCTCCTTTTTATAATATTTATTTTATTTTTGTGGTTTTTCTTTATTCTATTTTATTTATCTTTCATTATTTTAATTTTATTTTCCTTATTAATTTATATTTATTTCCTTATTAATTTTATTTTGTTTTCTTTCCATTTTGTTTTTTTTTATTATTAATATTCTTTTTTCTTGAATTTAGTCCCCTCTTTTTAGGTACTTTATTCTCCTTTTTTGACTACCGACATGCTTTTCCTTTATTATATTTTTTCCTTTTAATTTATTAGCTTTAACTTCCCTATTTATTCAATTATCTCTTGCTTCCTTCTCTTGACTTTGATATCTTCATGATGAGTCCTATTTGTGAATCAAAATGTTGAAGTAAAAAATGGCACATGTGGATTTTCCAAATCAAAACTCTTCAAACCCTAGCCACATAATTCTCCAAACAACAATAATTTCCTTGCACGGAATTCTCCAAACAACAATAATTTCCTTGCACGGAAGGGGTGTCTGGAGTGAGTTTTGTTTACTTGAAAAAACCAAAATCAAAATCTAGAGAAGATCATCAGACTTATTTTTTCTAAAGCATTATCATGATTTCAACCTTATTCCCTCCTTTGCCTTGATGAAACATAAACTGCATAATTTCTTCAGCGAAAGAGCTTTCTCTAAACTCAACTTGGCTTTAATCCACAGTGAAATTAGAAGGACTTGTGTTGCATTTAACAAGCTATACCACACTACTTATTCTCTTCACCTTAAGCTTGCAAGCATTATAAGAGCTCACCTCTAGACTATACTTGATGTTGCAACTACCCTCAAAGCTTACAAAGAAATATTTATGGCCAAGAATTGACAATCTCGTTAGATTCAGAAACTAGAGCCAACTTCTTGCAATTACAACATGACCGTTAACAGTAATACCGAGAACAATGATTCAAATATGGACCTGAGAGGCGACTGCAAACGTGTTGAAGTTGATTCACTTCAGCTAAATGGCATAATAAATAGGGATCGGTCTTCCAGATTGCTTAACCCGTCAGCTGGATCATTTAATACTAATATCTTAATGGAAAGTGATAATATTTGTTCTTTGGGTGAGATATTTACCACATTCTCTTCTCCTTTAACCTTGATCATTTCTCCCACTAATATTGACTCTACCCTCTCCCCTGATCTACTTGTTTCAAACCCTTGTATCATGAAATCATCCCCCATTCACCAACCATATCCTGGTTCGCATAACTCAACCACAAATGGTTCGAATTCACATAGCATCAATGACCTCGTCCCTCATTACAACACATCACCCATCCCGAACACCTCATCAACTCCCTCAAGTTTTGATGCCATCCTCTCTAATCCAGCCGCCAACAACAATCCGTACCTCAATTCGTTAGATTGATGCATTAACCTCAACAACTCGAATACTAACACTAAATTCCCTTCAAAAATGGTAATGAATAATTCTTCACATGCACTAACAAATTATTAAATTGAAGTACTTAATAATGGCCTTGGGTTCGTCGTTGCACCTAAGTGGATTCCCTTTCAAAGCATCATATGCAATGTGGAATATAATATTCAAGGATTTGATGATGTGGATAAAGAAAGGATTCATTAAGACTGTGTTGTTATAATGAGGAAAGCCAAACCTCCAAAATCGAGTTTAAATCTCAAATTATCAATGACCCTCAAAAAATTGAGAAATAATGATGACATTCATATTTTAAAAGTAGATAAATGAGGAGGAGTGGTAATTATGAACAAGGAATATTATAGCTCTAAACTGAGAGAACACCTCTCTAAAAGTGGCATTTACAATAAACTTCAACATAATCCTATTCCTCGCATTATTAAGGAGGTCAAGCAAGCCATAAATGAATGTAACCTTCATGATAATTTGAAGAAGAAATTAGTCCCATGTAAGGAGATCACCCCTAGGATTTATGTTTTCCCCAAGATCCACAAAGAAGGTATCCCCCTCAAACCCATCATAAATGAGATTGGCTATCCCACATATACACTCACTAAATATGTAGCCAACATGTTAATTTTTCTCATTGTTCTATCTTGTATCAGTTACTTTAGCCCAATTTACTTCTTCATTAACATGCATTCAATTAATAAAAATGTAATCAATCATAAACTGTAACTAAGAACAATAAATGGAATGAGAAAGAAGACAATAAAGCAACCATGAGAGATAGAAAATTGGTCCAAGATGAGGGAAAAAATTCACAAGGTGGAAACCCTTTCAAATCTCCTTCTTTAATATATTGTCATAAAAATCTTTCATCATAGAGTACAATGAGCCCAATAAAAGTACTTGCAGAAGATATTTAAAAAACATATCTATAGATCCAAAAATATATATAACAGTAGAGAGAAACCCAGATATACCATATCACTAAAGCCAACTGAAGCCAACAGTCAAACCCAAAGTCAAAATGTCAAAATCCTAGACGCTCCTAACAAAATTGACTACGTGCATCGAAACTCTCAGGACGCTCTGTCAGATACTATGTGAGCGCGTCTATGACTGCTTAGACATTCTCAGGAAGACTCTAAGCATTCTTCTAGGGAAACATACACCCAGATATACTAACATACATACATGTTGCATCTAAGATAAAAGAGGATAGTTATAAGCCTATTCTTCTGAATCTAGTAGATGGAAAGAGTTATAGCCAAGTACTGGTTCATGATGTTGTTGTAAGAAAACTAACATATGAGGATAAATATGCAAATAAGGATAGATAACATCTATCGAAAACCATAAACATTGATCAATTATCTTATAGATTTATGTTCAAATCAATGAGATTGGGTTTTGGATTTGTTTTCAAGTTCAGGTAACTTTTATGATATAAAATTATATTTCAACATATATATTTTTAATTTTTATATGTTTATGCTAATTTAGTTAGTTATTTGTGTTGTACTTAATGATTAGGTACGATGTGAGCATGTTTCTTACAACAAGGAAGAAATTGCATAAATATTGAAAAAGACTCATTCCAATGTAATTTTATTAAGTAAATAATTCATTCCATTAAAGGTCTTCCAAATGCAATCCAAGAAGTTGGTTGGAGGAAAGGGGATTTTAATCAATCACATATGGAAAAAAACGAAAAGGAACCTCAACCATTGTCAGATGGAATGATAGAAAAAGGATACTTTCAGAGATTTGTAGACAACAAACTGAAGCACATCACACTTTGAATGAAGAAAATAATGAAGCCACTTTGAATGAAGAAAATAATGAAGCTAAAGAAGATGATGAGTATGGATTATATGATATTGTCAATTAAATTTAAGTTATGCTTAAAAATCAAGCTCAATTTTGAGAACTATTCTTTAGTTATACTTGTAATGTTTTGACTTTGAGATTTTATGATCAAAATAAGTATTCAATTATTGTTGTTATATGTTTAATACTTTTACTATTTTATTTTCACCATAATTTTTTTGTGAATCATTATTTTTTGAAAAAATAAAAATTAGAAATTATTATTTTTTGACATAAAAATCACAAAAAAACAATATCTTTTAAAACTTTTTTTTGCTCAAAATTTTCCCATATAAATCATTTATTTGACATATCATTTTTAGCCAAAAGGCCCAAAGTGTATAATTTTTTTATTATATCTATATTCAAAATGTGTATTTTTTGTCAAATGTTTAAAATTATTGTTGTCTTAGTGATAATTATTTCATGTACTTTGAAATAATAGTTTATGCTACAAAAATATATAGAAAATCCTAATTTTAAGTTATTGACATTGCTTTTTAAAACTATACGAACAAAAATAAAAATTTCATTACAAAAAAATTTGAAAAGAAAAACTGAAAAAGAAAAACTTGAAAAACACTTAAAATACAAACATCTCAGGGAGGAAGAAGTAGAAGAAAAAGAAGAATACTTAAAAAGTTGTTAAATAACCAACATTTAAAAGACAATTATCCATACTAAATACCTAATAAAATTTAAAGTGTCAAAAATAATCCCCTCCAAAAAAAGACTTGATGTTGCATCAACACTTTTCAAAATTGTCATGAAAATCACTACATTTAAAAAATAATGTCCATACATAATATATAAGAAAATTTAAAATTCAAAGAATATGCTCCAAAAAAATGTTGATGTGACATCAACACTTTTCTAAATCGGATGATTTTTTGCAACCTCTAAAAAATCAGAACTTAGTAAATTCATGTTAAGTTGGCAACTTTGTTTATCATGTGCCTTGCAAAAAATTGTAGCCAAGGATCATTGAAAAGGTTAATAAATAATAAGTTTCATCCTACAAAGTGGACCTTTTCCTTCTATAAAACCAATCTCACTATCTAATAGGTTCAAGAAAGTCTAAATCATTGTAGCAGGGACCTTACATTATCAAACAATGTCTAGGAAAGGTGGGATATTTGTATTTGGGAGATAGAAGGGTAAACTCTCCCTAACCTATAAAATGTGCACTACATAAATAAATTTAACCCCTAATCCTTTCTTCTAAGAGTGTTCATTCATATGGTATATAGTTTAGGTAGGGTTTTATATTATGTTTGTAATTTTTTCATCTAATAAATTGTTTTCTAGTGTCACTCAATTTTGCTACATTAATAATGTCGATGGTGTGAGATTTTATTCCTGGAATATTACCTTAAAAGATTGGTCCATTTATATACCTTGTCTTTTGTTTGTCCATGATGGTGACATTTGGATTAGACTTTTCACCAATAATTAGGATGAATATGATGTTGTGGTTGATTTGTTAATCAATTCCCTTGAGTATCACATTTGTAACCATTGTGTTTGTCTTTATTTCCAAATTCTCATCATTTAGTTGAATGTCACTTATCATGTGCATAACCCTTTATCTTCCATGAAATATTTAAGCATTAAATTCTTGGTGCAATCATTCCAATTGGTTTTATTTAGTGACATTCCTAGAATCCAAAATCCTTTTATAGAAAGCATTGTAAATAATATTTTATATTTTCATTTAGTGCATGCATGTTTAAGAAGATACGTTTTTCATTCATAAATAATTTACCATGCATCACAATTCATAATTACCTAACCACAATATAAATTTACATTATACATATAATTTTAAAAACTACATCCAGTATATATACCACTTTTTAATTAATATATATTCCATATGAGGAATATACATGTTTTTTTCCTCAAGGTAATATTAGACAATAAGGATTGAAGCTCTTATAAATATCCAACCATTATGATCACAACATATGAGATGTAGGAATTTAAGTCATATGGGGAGGATAACAACATTTCTCCCAAGAGTACAAGTTGAATCGAGTTGACACATGCATATATCATAAAATGAAACATAAGAAGTTGCTCATCACAATGTCTAGCACTCTACAAGTTGTTCCATACTCATAGCATGTTAAAAACAAAAATTATGTGGCATATTTCCCATCCATCCTTAACTAGCTTATTCCCCCATTCCCATTTGATGAAGGGTCATGAACCCAGGGTACTATTCCCCCCCAACTAAATATATGACACACTCGCCAACTATCAGTAACCTCATCATAATAGTGTGCCACTGAAGTGGTAATGTACTGCATGCACCTACATTAGGATCATTTAACTCATGGCACTTGTGCTATCACATCCCTCTGAGGAATTGGTCTAGTCAACATCATATACCCTTAATGATTTAGTGGTATGATGCATCAAGTTCAACCCTTTCCTTGACTCTAAATAATCTTATTTATATATTCTTAACTCTCCCTAATAAAATGCATGATTAATGATGTTTATTAGAACAATATATATAAACAAATATAGTAGATGATTAATATTGATATTTAAAATATCATATGATATGTAATTAAATAAAATGATAAAATAAAAACCATTTTGGAAGCGTGTTAGATCCCTATAATAGTAGTGATGCCCCCATTAATATTGTAGTCATATCCCTTATTAATATTGATGTGCCCCTATTGTCCCCATATTGTTATTACTGTGCCCCATAGAATCCCTCTATTGTTATTTTTGTGCCTTTATATTATTAGTGTTATGTCGACTTGGTTATATTGTGACCCCTTAGACTCCTATATATAGAAATGAGGTTTTGTCATTTGAATCATCAAAGAATTGTTCATTTATGTAATGTAAAGGAGGTTGCCCCCTTCGAAGAGGCTGAATTCTAAGGCATTGATCTATCTTTTCTATATTTTTGTGAGTTGGTTTCATAACATTTGGTATGAGAGCTTTGGATTCTAGGGTATCGCTTCTCCAAATAGGTCATCATGGAATTTTTGCTATAACCTTTTTCTGTGATGTTTCAAAAGTGAGAAAAAACCCATTTGAGACAAAATCGCACTGAACCTCAAGTCCGAATTTTAGAGATTTTTGTGATATATCGGTGGAGATATGATCTGAGGAAGTTGGTCTTTTTGCAGAATCCTGAATTAAATTCCAAACAGGTAACCTGGGAAAAATCGTCATAACTTTCTCTCTGGGCATCAAATTGAAATTTTGTAAGAAAGTATAGAAAGAGGATGGACTGTAGTTTCTTGTATATATTTTTTAGAGCCAAAGGTTGTAACAGTGACACGTGGCACTTCATACAAGTTCACTCTTCTAGAACGGTCTATAATTAGGTCATCTTGAGATATTGTGCATAACTCTTCCTTGGATAATCCAATTTGGATCAGACTAGTGGCATGGTAAAGAGGACACAGAGGGATACTATAGGTCACAATTTCAGAATTGGATGATCCGAAATTATAGAGATACATCGGATTCAATATCAAGCTCCTACAATGTGAAAAAAGGTGTGTAGTTTTTTTTTTTTTAAATTTTTGCATAAGCTTGGTTTGAAAAATTAGATTGAAGGAATTCAAAGGGAATTGTAAAGCATTATTATCAATAATTGATGCCCTGAGGAAAGAAAATACAAACACCTAGTAAGCAACCTGAAAGCTATAGCATGACTCATGAAGAAGAGGAAGAAATGCAACATGATATATCAAAATTACGAGACCAAGTGCAACAAGTGTCACTTGCAAAAAAAGTAACAGAATCTAAGATGGATGGTTTAAAGAAAGGTGTAGAAGCTAATATGGATTGTTTAAAGAAAGGTGTAGAAGCTATGATGGATGGCATGGAAACTAAGATGAATGGCATGGATGCTAAAATGGATGGCATGGATGATAAGATGGAAGAATTAAAGACAAATTTGAATAAGTTTCTCCAAGAAATGGTCACTAATGGTGAAAGGGTGGTAAAGGAAACTCATGATGAGAACAAAATAAATGTTAATCATGATTCCATAGACTCTAATGTTGGATCGAAGACCCACCATATTCCAAAAATTGATATGAGGAAGTTTGATGGCAAGGATCCCGCAACATGGATATTACAGATGGAGCAATTTTTTGATCTCAATAATGTGCAAAACACACAAAAGGTACGTACTGCAACTTTATATTTGGAACCAAATCAGTTTGTATGGTATCAATTGCTTTTCTCTCGTAAACAAATTATCACTTGGGAAATTTTTACGGAAGAATTGATAGCACATTATGAGGATACAAAAAGAAACACTTTTTTTAGCCAATTGATAAGTTTCAAACAAAATGGTTCAATAATGGAGCACATTGAGGAGTTCCAAAAATTGAACATAACGGAAAAAAATATTCTAGAGGAGCATAGAATTGATGTGTTCATAGGGACTTTAAAGGATAATATCCAACATGATGTTCACCTTTGGGAACCTGATTCATTAGAGAAGGCATTCAGGTTAGCAAGAAAAATGGAAAGGAAAATTGTGGCAACAAGGAAGCATACCACTCACAACTATAAAGATGGAAGTGTTGTTGCCCCTAGCCTTCCACAACCTATAAGGTTGACACCACAACAATTGGAAGAAAAAAGAGAAAAAGGGCTTTGTTACAGTTGTGATAGCAAATAAACTAAAGGTCATAAGTGTGCGTAGAAGAAATTATTCTACATAGATTGTGAAGAGGAAGAAGAAAAGGAGAAAGAAAGGTCAAAATAAGAGGATATACTTCAGGAACAAAGACTAGATAAAGAAGAAATGAATCCGACCATATCTTGCAATGCATTGGCTGGAATTGCCACTCCTCAAACCATCAAGATAGAAGGACAAATCAAGAAGAAAAGGGTATTAGTGTTGATTGATTCAAGAAGTACCCACAATTTTATTCATTATAAGATAGCAAAAGAATTGAATTGCTTCCTATATCCAGCACCAGAGTGTCAAGTAATGGTTGCAAATGGAGGAACGATAAATTTCTTTGGAAAGTGCCATAATATCAAGCTATCCATGGTAGAATATGTATTGAAAAGCCCAATGATTTCCATTCCAATGGGAGGAATTGATGTTGTACTAGTTGTCCAATGGCTACAATCCTTGGGTACAATAGCTTTTAACTTTTAAGAACTTTTCATGAAATTTTATGCAGAAGTAAAGGAAGATGAATTAAGGGATATTGCAGGGAAATCGGGAAAGATAATAAGCTCTAACGGTATGACAAATCTTCTAAAAAAGGAACAACGAGGTGTAATTGCACAATTATGTTTGCTAGATGTTTCGACATTGAAATCATCTATTTCTCTAGATCTCCAAAAAATCTTGGATAAGCATTCCAAGGTATTTGAGACTCCCAAAGGTCTCCCACCTATTCGTGATCATGATCATGCTATTCATTTGATTCCAGGAAGTGTTCCTCCAAACATCAGGCTGTACAGATATCCCTATGCCCAAAAGAGTGAAATTGAACGTATGGTTGCGGAAATGCTTGAGCCTGGTATAATTCAACCTAGCCAAAGTTATTTCTCTGCTCCAGTAGTATTGGTGCACTTGAAGGATGGATCATGGTACATGTGTCTGGATTATATGGAGCTCAACAAGCTCACTATTAAAGATACATTTCCCATTCCTATCATTGATGAATTATCGGATGAATTGCATGGATCAATTTAGTTCATCAAATTAGAATGAAGACTCAAGACATTCCAAAAACAACATTTAGAACTCATGAGGGTCACTATGAGTTTTTGGTCATGCCTTTTGGCCTTACCAATGCACCTTCTACATTTCAAGGTTTGATGAATTCCATTTTCAAAGCCTTCCATAGAAAATTTGTGTTAGTATTTTTTGATGATATACTAATCTACAACAAGTCTTGGGAGGATCATGTTGAACACATCAACAGGGTGCTACAACTATTGAAGGAGATATAATTATATGCAAAAAGATCCAAATCTTTCTTTGGAGTACAAGAGGTAGAATATCTGGGTCATATTGTATCTCATGAAGGAGTTGAGGTAGACCCTAGCAAAATTAAAGCCATTAAGGAATGAGAAATCCCCACATCCATAAACCATTTGCGAGGATTTCTTGGGTTGATAGGGTATTATCCCAAGTTTGTTAAGAATTATGGGAAAATAGCAGCACCTCTAACAACATTGTTGAAGAAAGATTCACATTCATGGACTCGAGAAGAAACAAAGGCCTTCGAATATCTTAAAGAGGCAATGTGCCAAACAGTGGTCTTAGCTACACCAGAATTCACAAAAACCTTTATTATGGAATGTGATGCTTATGGAAATGGAGTTCGTGCTATTTTAATGCAAGATGAAAGACCCATTGCTTTTCGAAAATCGTCCAATCAAGGGAAAGTATTTACACAAAGCTGTTTATGAGAAGGAAATGTTGGCAATACTACATGCACTTAAGAAATGGTGACCCTACCTAATGGGAAGACACTTCAAGGTAAAAATAGATCATGATAGCCTTAAATACTTTTTAGAACGAAGATTATCCTCTGAAGAACAACAAAAATGGGTCACAAAGATGTTGGGTTATGACTTTGAAATCATATACAAAAAAGGGAAGCAAGATGTTGTGATAGATGCACTCTCAAGAAAGGATGAGGATGTGGAAGAATTGTTGTGCGCCATTTCTATTATCCAACTAGATTGGATAAACAAAGCAAGGGAGGAATGGAAGAATGACGAAGAAGTGTGGGAACTTTTTCGAAAGTTACAACAAGATTACAGTACATCTGATACATTTAGCTGCAAAAAATGATTCGTTATGGTACAAAGATCACTTATACCTCTGTAAGAATTCCCAACTCAAACAAGAGATTCTTTTAGAATTGCGTGCTTCTCCCTTAGGAGGACTCAGGATTTTTAAAAACTTACCACAGGGTTAAGAAGGAATTTTTTTGGGATGGCCTTAAATCGGATATTCAAAAGTTTGTGGTGGAATGTTTGGTATCCCAACAAAATAAAGATGAAACAATTAAGACACCAGGTCTATTACAACCTTTATCCATTCCAAGCCAACATTGGGAGGAGGTTTCAATGGATTTTATCACAGGTTTACCCAAGTCTGAGGGAAAGAGTGTCATCATGGTGGTAGTTGACAAACTTACCAAGTATGCACACTTTTGTGCATTATCACATCCATTTAAAGCCAATACAGTTTCTACGGCATTTATGGAAACAATTCAAAAGCTACATCGAAACCCAAAGATTATTATAAGTGATAGAGATCCCATTTTTAGAGGAAATTTTTGGACATAATTATTTTCTTGTCTTGGTAATCAATTAGCTTATAGCTAATCTTATCATCCTTAATCTGATGGGAAAACAGAGATAGTAAAAAGATGGCTGGAAGGATATCTTCGTCGCTTTGTATCTGATAAACAGACACAATGGGTCAAATGGTTTCGTCTGGTTGAATGGTGGTATAACACTTCCTTCCATACCGCAACAAAAATGACCCCATTTATGGAACTTTATGGATATCAACCACTATCCATCACATCATATTTAAGAGAAAATTCTAAGGTTCAAGCAGTGAAACATCACATCTAGCATCAACAACAAGTTCTCCAACTCTTAAAGGATAACCTCGTGTTAGAACAGAATAGAATGAAACAATAGGCAGATCAACATCGCAGTGAAAGAAGTTTTGATGCAGGTGATTGGGTATTCCTACGGCTATAACGATATAAACAAATGTCCCTCAAGTAAGCTAAGAAGGATAACAAATTGTCACCAAAGTATTATGGTCTGTACAAGGTGTTGCCAAAGATTGGTACTACGGCATACAAATTGGAGCTTCCTGCAGCTTCTCGAGTGCACCCAGTTTTCCATGTTTCATGTTTAAAAAAGGCTATAGGTGACAAGCTCCCAGTTCAAATAATATTGCCAGAACTTGACGAGAAAGGAAAAATTATATTGTAACCGGAAGCAGTCATAGAAACAAGAACTCGACAACTACGAAATCAATCCATTTTAGAGTATTCCATCAAGTGGAAGAACTTATCCACTGAAGATTCCACATGGGAGGGTGAGAATTTTATACAAAAGCATCCAAAACTACTCAAGTGTTGAGGACAACGCTTTTTTGAAGTAGAGGGGCATGTTAGGTCACTATAATACTAGTGATGCCCCCATTAATATTGTAATTGTATCCCTTGTTGATATTGTCATGCCCCTATTTTCCCCATATTGTTATTACTATGCCCCATAGAATCCCTATATTGTTATTTTTGTGCCTCTATATTATTGTTTTTAGGTCGTCTTGGTTATCTTGTGACCCCTTAGACTCCTATATATAGAAAGGAGGTTTTTTCATTTTAATCATCAAAGAATTGTTCATTTATGTAATGTAAAGGAGGTTTCCCCCTTGAAGAGGCTGAATTCTAAGATGTTGATCTCTCTTTTCTATCTTTTTGTGAGCTGGTGTCATAACAATGCAATCCAATACAAGTGGAAAGGGAAGCTTTAGATCACATTGGTATTTCATATCCTCATATAGGTAAGCTTCAATTTGGATTGGAAACATGACCTAATGTGCAAGGGAATCTAGGTAGAATATGTTCCCCTAGCCTCCACCACGTCCCCATATCAATAATTTCCCTAAGGCTCCTAACACCTTCCTCTTTTACTATTTCTCTTTGTTGCATTAAATATTTATGTCTCAATATACTAAGTGAAAGACCATATCATACTTTAATAGCCCTTAGACTCACACTAAATTATAGAACTTTAGGAGAAGAAAAAACTCCCTTGTTGCATTAGTATTTGTCCTTGTTCTCGATTTTTATTTGATGCTCTTGTCTTGGCTTCTATTATTTAGATTGATGCACCTCTTCTTCATCTCCCAAATATTTATTATTTATAGTTAGAGTATGCTTTTTATTTCAATTTTCTTTGTTTTACAAAGTTAAAGAAAATAATCTCCTTTATTTCCTACTACTTTACTTTAGTTTGAAATTACAAGTATAATTAGTCCTAGCTAGGAAGAAGTAGGAGTTTGCATAGGTTAATGTAAATTTGTAGATGAATATTAATCCTTCGAAATATCATTGAGGAGAGGGTAAACTTCACTTTGCTAAGTATTTATCATAGTTTTTTATTATCATTTCAATTTAAAATCTCATTAGTTGTTATTTCTTCTATTTCAGCCATTTATTTTCATTCTTAATTACACCGTTCATTCATACACTTCACTTCGTGATCATATGCATGGGTCATGACCCTAGGTCGAACCTAAAATCAACCGCTTGACCTAACACATTAATTTCCTCCTTTGGGGGCAAAAGAATTTTGTAGCTAAGTTATTGTTGTGGGGAAAGAAGTCTAAATAATTCACTACAACCACTCACATATAAAACATAATAGTTGACATTTTATGGAATTAGAAACCATTTCATTTGAATATAGTTAAGAACCATTGAAGCACATGTGTGCACTTAAGAGTGGATAATACCATGAGTTTTGATTGTGACTCACTCTTAATATATCGAGGATCTCTTCATTGTTTGATTTCAACTTGGAGGAAAGGTAACCTATTTCATGTATCCATGAAAATGTAGCTTAGTGGTATTTCTACTAGGTTTCTATCTTAGTGGTTCTCATAGGAGGGAGGGTGTCTAAGACAAATTTCTATGAGAAATTAGGATTTCATTTCCATTTACCTCATAATTATATCTATCGTATTTTTCCTTTCACTCATCTCCACATAGTATCTACTTACTTCTTGTGATGCTTTCATGGAATACACTTTTATCTACTATTCATCTTCTTTCAACTATGATGTCTTCAACCATTATTTAAGGAAAATTTTGGAAGGGTCATAGTCTCTGCAAGTTTGAGAACATTTAATTTATATTTTGAGTGATTTCCTTGATTAGGAAGAAAAATTCAATCACAAAATCAATATATTTTATTATTAATAATTTTTAGAAGTATTATATTTTATTTTTACATCATCCAACATCTCTCTCAAAGTGCTTAATAAATGCACCTGATATCATTTGTGCAAGATAAGTAATTCATTGATATATTCATTTAAGTCATTCAATACAATAATGTAATGATTACATCCAGACACATATATTGATATATAAAAATTATCTGATTTATTGCCATGTTCAAAACTTTATAAAAAACACTCTAAAAAAATATATATTACTATTATATTTCAAAATTATGTTTTAGTGAATTGTTTTTGGAAAATTTGCAATTAAAATTTCTTTAGTTTATTCAAGAAAATTAGTAGAAAAATAAAATTAGTCTATTGTATTTCTCTGAGAAAAAACCTCAGTTTTAGAAAGCTAAATTCCAATTAAATTTTCTATTAATTTGAAAAAAATAATTTAAACAAATAAATAATAATTGAATATCTGCACTTTTTTTCTAAGAAAACCATATATTCTTACCAACATAAATTTTTCAAGATATTTTAAATTACAAAATATTAACTTTATCATTCTAATCATTTAAATACATAGAAAAAAAAACCTTTAAATTTTTTTAAACTACATAATATTAATTTATTTTTTAATAATTTAAAATTATAATAAAAATAATGTTAAACAAAATCTCCAACAAACTATATTGAAAAAACAAAATCTCAATTTAAAACAAAATTTGCAATATTATAACTTATTATCAATAATATAAAATTTAGTTTTATAAAATGTTGATAATATTTTATAAAAATTTACTCAATGCCGGGTACCTCCTCCTCCTTATTCGGGACTCCGCGGGCCTTAAAATAACCATTCCAGCCTGTTTCTGCCTGAGAAAGCATCTTTGATCTCGTCCACGAGTGGTAAGATGACCTTGGCAAAGCAGTCCGTGGGAACTTTTTGGAAAGCTGCAGAAGGTTTGATCCCTAAACCTCCTTTTGAAGGAAAGTTGGGTTGTGACTTTGAAGGAAAGTTGGGGTCTGACCTTGAAGGAAAGTTAGGGTGTGACTTTAAATTACATTGAAGTTGAAATTTTAAATACAAGTGATAATGATCGAAAGGAAATGATATTTTAAGGTCCACGAGATTAAACATAGTCAATGCGACCATTAGTTCCATGTTTTTTGTTTTTTGCAATGCAATCATTTTCGAATTTAAATTAATGGTGAGCTGGCCCAACCTTCTAAGAATCCCTTCACTAAAAAACCAATGCCAAGACACTGATGCTAGCATGTTCTCATAACTTTCTTTGATGTTTTTGACTGCATGACAGTCCAAAATGAAATACTTTTCTGATTCCATAGCCCAGATGTGCAAAAAGTACACCCCCCTTCTTCCCAAGTTTCTTTAGGCCTTTTCCACAGTTCTATTTCACGTTGAAGTTGATGTGAGTTGGTCCTTAATTGAGCAATAAGAACCTTTGCCCTCCACGAAATGCTAGCTCCAATGAAATCTTTTTGTTGTAGATCACACATCGGGGTGAATTTCACGTACTATTTCTTCTTTCAATGCCCTCCATGAAATGCTAGCTCCAATGAACTCTTTTTGTTGTAGATCACACTTAGGGTTGAATTCCTCAATGTAATATTTCCTCTTTCCACCCAACTCTTTTCCCCACGAAACTTCTCCATAACAAAATCTTTTAGCTCCTTGTTAATTGGGGGATAGGCATTGAGGTGGATATTCCATTTTTGCATCCATGTGTAGTTTTGTTTCATCCATGTTTTTGTTCTTTCACTCATTCCTTCATTGAAGATAACATTAGGCCATCTAACTACTCTCATTTGCTCAATTCTTTTTAGATATCTTATGAGTGGCACCATAGCAATAATTTGCTTCTTGCTCTTGTTTCACTCAATATTATTTCATGACCTTTTTATTTTGAAATTGCTCATGATAATTTTTTTTAGATTTTCTCAATTTGTTTCCATTTTAAGATGCTAGTGCTGCTAACGCACAATTCACACCCATATAATATCACTGGACAAACTAGGAGTCTATAAAGCACTTTAATATTTTTCCAATCTTATAACTCTACCTCTCTACCTCTCTTTTAAAGAGTATATAATACATTCCCCTCAATTTATTGTTAAAATCAATCCCTTGTACCCATTTACTTATACACATTTTTAAATTACTTAAACCTAAGTTAACTTAGCATTACAAAGATACTAACGATACAAAATACCAAGACAATAGTAGCCGTATACTAACTAATATTCGAGCTCAATGGATACAAAAATAGTGAAAGTGCTAAGACAATTAGGAGTCGCACTATACTAACACACATATTCGAGCAGAATAGACACAGACGGCGTTATTACAATTTCTCCTTCGAGGAATTTGAAGACGTGCTGTTTTTTTTTCTAGTCCCTCAGCCGTGGATATCCACTCCGTGTAACGTTGTGGATATGTGACTCCCACAGATTTCTCCGTTTGTTGCATTTCACCGTTGTAGCGAATCCCCTAACCACGTCACTCGGACTGAAGACTTACGTACGCTGCAAATGCTCTGGCTTCTTTACTCTGAAATCTACCTCCGTTTGTTTCTTACAGCACCCTAATATTGTCATGAATAACCTGAGCATCGCTCCTTTCAGGCTTTGCTAAACAAGCGCTGAAAGCTTTGCCCAAGTGCCGCCAGCTGTAGGCAAACTTACAAAGTACGAAAATGGTAGCGCTGAATGGCTTTTTTTCGTGAGTTTGGTAAGATTTCCAAGTTCAACTCATCTACGAAAAATCCTCGCAAACTTACAAAAAACGAAAATGGTAGGGTTGAATCGCTTTTTTAGTGAGTTTGGTAAGATTTCCAAGTTCAACTCATCTACGAAAATTCCTCGCAGCCATTTTCGTGTCACGAGCCCCTGTAAGAAAAGAAATACGTGAGAGTGAATGAAAGTCAGCATTTGCTACCTCGTTTACATCAACACCATATTCTAAAAGTCCTCATATCTCTTTTATTTCATGAATTGAAAAAGCCCCAACTTTATTTCTCACGAATGGGAGAGCCTTTTAAAAAGTTCATGTTTTTTATTAAAAATTTTAATTAAAAATGAGTGTTGATTAAAAAAATGTGTTTTTTATGATTAAAAAAATAAATTGATATTGTTATTAAAAAAACAATGAGTTTTGTTCACGATTTTAAAGAAAAAAAATGGATTTTTGGATTTCTTTTTCTTGAAGTGCTTGGTTTAAAAAAGTTCTATTGAAGATAAAAAATTAAAAGATTTGAAAAAGAGTTAAAAGAGTTTACAAGGTGTTTTAGAAGGTCCTGTGAAAGGTGGGTTTTGTGGAAAATTTGTAGATTTTTTTTGGGAAGTGGAGCAACAGAGAATCTATTACAAAAATGTTTTTGTTTTAGACAACTATCGTTTGCAAGTACATTTGGTAGTTGAGCTATGGTCAGCAAACGCTCAATGAATGGGAAACCAAGAGGTGAAGATAATCGAAGCAACAAAGATGTATGAAGCTTTTTTGAAAGAATTGAAAGTGAAAAGGCAAAAGAATGTATTTGCATTAAAATGTATAAAAGAATGTATAGATGACAACATTCTACCCCTAATTGCAGTTGCAAAGACACATTTGAGAGGAATTTTGGTGTAAGGGGGAGTAATCTAGTTAAAGTTGAAGAGTTTGTTAAATCCCACTGTGCTTAGCAACAAGTGGAAGACTATGAAAAAATTGTAGAAGAAGCAGAGAAAAAGCACACAAATGCTCATGAATCTGACTGCGCGCAACAACACGCTAATCACAACAACAAGCTAATGAAAATTTGGTGAATCCAGCAACAAAGCTTGTTGATGACAATTTGGTGAATCCAGCCATGGGGGAATTCACTCAGTGAACATCTGACATAACACATGCATTTGTGGCATATTAAAAAATTCCCTTAATTTGACTACATATTGGAAAATCCCTCTAAAAATCACATTATTCAACCACCTACCAAAACGAACCCAGTACATCTTCCCAATTTAGAAAACCCCTACTTTAACTAAATGTTGTAGGCATCCATTTTTTCATTAACATTTTTTTATATCCCTTTATATTTTTGTGTTAAATTTAAGCACTACTTTTTATATTTTCCAATGTAAAAACCCTTTACCGCCTATATATTGCCCAATATGAACCCACATGGTATGATATGGCTCCCCAGTGAAGCCCTCGTAATATGATATTGTTCCCTAGGGAAGCCCCCACGAATCCCACAACAAAGTTTGTTGATGACAATGAAGGTACCATTGAAACAACCAATGTTATGGTGAATCCAGCGATTCAATTTGTTGATGTCAACTTTGATGAGGACTTATTGCCTAATGATGAATGGTTGCATATGTTGCAAAAAAAAAATCAAATCGACATGATGTTATTCTATAAGAGAAGCCCACTTAAGTCTAAAAACCAAGTGTAAGTAGCACATGTTAGTAAAGAAGTGGAAGAGACACAAACAACGATAGAAGCAGAGGCAAAGAAGAAAGGCCACAAAGAAAAAGCAGAGACAAAGGGAAAGGTAGAGAAGAAACCACAAGAAGAGAAAGCTATCATTGCAGAGCATAAAGAATACAATCGATATCGTTCTGCAAATACTTTTAATTCTAGCATTGATTTTTAATGTGCAGGTACACCGAACCATTATGAAGAAGAATTAAATTTCCTTGAAACATGGCTCGCAACACCATGTTTTGATAAATTTTGCATTCAATTTGTAGAGATTAATGTTGAAGACAACTTGGATAATGAAAACATTAATGAAATTTCTGGGTATTCGAATTTTAAGAGATAAAATTTCATTATCATCTTATGTTACCAAAAATTGATGATGAAGATCACACAACAAAAGATGACATGTGGCAGCAGTCCATATACAAACATATTTTTGAAGATACATATGATATGCATGCACACCCTGAAATAATGGAAGACTCGAACCGACAAATGAAAAAACTGAAATTGATATTTGAAGGATGCATCAAAAAGAAAATGAAAAAGAAATTGTAATTTTTGTTTAATTTGTAAGCATAGAGCTGGAGGTATCTTAGTTTAAATTTTATGTAGTTGCAATTAAAGGAGAGTGTAGGAGAATCTAATTCCAAGCAAATTTTAGGTGTCATAATTGTCCATCCAAGTGTCACAATCAATTAGAGTTCAATCGAGTTCGATTGAGATATAGTTCAATCTTACTACAATGATTTATTGTTGATGTCTACTATGTAATTCTATTTAACTAATTTTGAATATTGAGGAGAAAATCTTGTCACAAATGCAATACCTTTTTTAAATTTTTGCAGATGACTTTTTGGAGATGATTTTTTAATTGTGGGTGTTGACTTATGGAGATGGATGGGAATTGGGCTGAAGTTTGTAAGATGACTAAAACAATGGCTTAAAATGAATGGCGCTGAATACGCTACATGGCCACTCATAAAGGTAACGAACCATTCATAAAGCTTTTTCTGTGAGAAAAGAAATTATAATAACTTTCCAGCACCGGTGATATTGGTTCAACTGGTTCAAGCACATTCGTTGCAGTGTCAAAATCCATCAGAGTCTATATATAAAGCCTATCTATGAATCAGAAAATTCTCAAAAAGGGTCTATCCCTCCAAACGGAGGGGTTGTCCATGGTTTTGGGGTCGCCTTAAATATCTGATATGATATTTGTATAGTTATGAAGTTGATTGTGTGTGTTTGATTGACTTTGCTTCCAAAATAATTTAGAATCTATAATCAAGTTAGGTTGAGAGCTTTAAGCATCTGGAACAAGAACATAACATGCATTCACAGATGACAACGCTGACTGTTTTGTGATAGAGAGAGATCGATACTGATTGACCCTGTGAAGACGAACATTGCTCGCTGGCTTGCTTCCCCTTCCCTAAAGACTTGTGTGTATAAATTGGCTCGGGGTTTATTTTTTTTGTTGATCCCTGAGGAGTGGGGAGTTTCGGTTTAATTTTAATTGGACTAAGTTGGAAAGTGGACATTGATCAACATTAAAATTTATTCATTATTTAAAGTTAATTATATTAAACACTTATTCAAACATTTTAATAATGCAGTAATTTAATTGTTTATTTACGTTACAACCATAGAAGCTCAACTCTATGATTCGATCTAGAAAACGCTAGTAGGGCAGACAACCAAGACAACCGCATGTGCTATATGGTGAGAGTTGGAATGTTTGGATTTCCCTAAATTTTTCTTTTTGGAAATGAACATTATCAAATAGAAATTTGATTTATTCTTTCCACCAAAATGAATGCAAATTGTGAAATAGGTTGACACTTAATTGGGTGAACTCATGTGCTTAAATTGGCCCAGGGTTTCTCACTCTCTAGAGGCTATTTACATTGCAACCATAAAAACTTGATTATAAGATTATTAGGTATAGGGCGGAGAACCAAGGCAAATGCATGGGCTATATGGTGAAAGTTAATTATGCGATATATGGATTTCCATCTGATATAGTTAATAACACTAATTTATAAAATAATTAATTTAGCGTATGTAATTATGACTTCTCCCTCAATAACCAATAACACTACAATAACTATATAAATAATATGAATGGTAAATGTGCATAATATTAATGGTAGGCGTGGATAGTTATTAATCTATATATCAGAGCCAGTAACGTCTGGTTCTTAAGGTTGGTACTCAGATTTATACTCTCTTAATAAGAATGGAATCGTTTAGGAAATCTATTTCTTTCCAAGAGCTTGAAGAGAGAGATTCTCAAGCAGAAGAAAACCCCCTTAGAGAAATGTTTGCCAGTAGTTCAAGTAGAACTCTAAACTCTGTTGAACTAACCTATGAAGAAACTCAGCCCTCTGCTAGATGGGAACTGCCTGCCATTTCACCCTCAGATGTGTATAGCGACTTAGCTCCTTTTCATTTAATTGCTGCTTCTAGAATAAGTATTAAAGAATCTGTTAGTCAGGTTCAAGAAAACTTGGATAGTATCCAGACTATACCTCTGCTCAATCCTAAAGCCTTACAAGCAGAAGCAAAGAAGCTAAAGAAAAATTATTTGCATTTAGGGTGCACTTGGGTTGGAATCAATCCTTTAATCCATAAAGGATTACATATTTTTGTGCTTGCTACTGTGAGAGACATGACGCACAATAAGTATACAGATTCCATTATTGGAGGAATTGTGGCCCCCCTGTCTGACGGTCCAGTTTATTTCGACTGCTTCCCAAATTTCTCTGTGTATGTCTATGATGAAACTATTGAAGAAATCCTGCAGTTGCAAATCCAAACAATGGGATTTGATATGAAGAAGAAGAGGAATAATATAGCCATATAGACTAAAGCTTGCTTTAGACACACCAATACTCTATGGCCAGCCATCCGACATACACCCAGTAGGGACTCCAAGTCCAGTGTTGTGGTCAAAACAGACCCCAAGAACCAAAAAGTTGAACATCTGTTAATCAAATGGGAAGACTTGCAGTTTCCAGAACATTGGATCGTAAATCATTCTAGGCCTCATATCCCCAGAGATATCACCTCTGCAAATATTACTGAAAATGCTTCCAGTGCAGTCATTTCTTTTCCTCGAAGATCTACCATAGACCACCATAGAATTGATGCTTCTTGTAAATCTTCAAAATACTACAGAGATCCTTCCACTGTGAATACCGCTTGTTCATCATCATCCTCCTGTAGACATAACCAGTTATATGAATTAGCTCAGCTTGTAAATTTTTCTTCTTAGAAGTAAAATTTCTAGATTGTGAAGAATCTGTAAATCTGCTTACATTAGCCGAACAAAATATTCATCTGCAACATAATCCACGAACTGGTATTGCTCCACTTTCTACTTCCATCAATTCATGTCTGAATCCCAAATGATCTGAAATTCCCTTCCCACATGAGCCGGAGCCAGATTCAGACCATGTTTTCATGATTCATACAGTTGAAGAAGAAGACCCTAGACTTACTGAA
This sequence comes from Pinus tabuliformis, assembly GCA_031772625.1. Lineage (NCBI taxonomy): Eukaryota > Viridiplantae > Streptophyta > Pinopsida > Pinales > Pinaceae > Pinus > Pinus tabuliformis. The sequence continues at coordinate 659,839,766 of CM062807.1, forward strand.
ATGATTTGCTTGATGAGACCATCAAAGCCAAGATATGGGCTAGGAAAACTTGAGCAATCACAATTGATTCCAGAGTGCAGATTTAAACAAATCCCTTCTGACTGTAAAAAGCCTGCAGTTATGGAAATTCATAAGTTCTTTGCACTTATGGAGGGTTGTTTGAAGTCAGAAATTGGTGCTAAATGGATGAAGGATATGCTAAATTAGGATTTGTATACAAATCCTCAGGCAGAAGAATTCGACCAAGCCTACACTCCAGAACAAAAGAGACAGTTGGCAACTGATTGAAAACATTATATGGAAGCAAATAACACTTGGATATCTTTCTATTCATGGAAGGATAAAATTGCTCCTATAAATGTTTTCACTGGGACTACCTCTAGCACTTCAGTTAATAAACATGGATGGACTGCACTTGATGGATCAAAGGCAGAAACTCCTACTACATTTCCTCCTTATAAAGGAATTATTTTAGGAGAAAATACAAATGCAGCCAAAGCCATTACCCTCGTCCAAAAAGATGACAATGCCTTAGGCATTGATGGAAGAATCCAAAAAGCCAGTGAACAATTAAATTGGACCAATACTACTATCAAAGGCTTGGAAATGAATGTAGCAAAAACAGAAGATGTAAAGAAGCAGATAGATGTTGTACAATCCTCCTTAAATAGTGTAAATAGTTGCTTGAATAATTTACAGTTTGATTCCAGCATAACTCGCTCCTATATCAGAGATTCATTGAGCAAGATAGAAGAAGTATGAGAAAATCTAGTTGGACACACAGGTGTAACTAAGACTCTCCTTACTGGCTTAAATGAAAATATTGAAAGAATACATTTGACAAAAATTGAAAAGCCAGTTCCAAATTCTTTCCTAGTAAAGAGAAATATAAAAATTGAAAATCCTGTGAGAAATGTTCAAAAATTCCCTCTTTTTTTCGTAAAGAAATTGCCTCATCATTACGAATTGATGAATCAGAACATATTAGTATTGCTTCCTTATTCAAAGAAATAGAGGCAAAAGAAAAAGAGCAGAAAACACCAGAGACACTGATCCTTCCAATCTATGAACCTCTGGAACATAGATTTTCTAGATATTCTGCTCCTGATATTGAAGGAAAAGGGAAGATGCCTGAAGCTCACACTTTCTTCCATGATTCCCACAAAGAATGGAATATAGACAACATGAGTATTGGCCAAATTCGCCAAATGATAGATTTGATGTATACTGAATATAAGCTCATGTGTCTCAGAGGCAAATCTGAAATAGATGCTTGTAGAACAACCATTCAATGTTTTATAGGTACTCTCCTCAGAGGGTGGGAGACTGAATCATCTCCTCAACTCATTGAAACTATGGAAGCAGAAGTCCTCAAAGATGAGAAAGGAGACGTCATTCACAATCCGGATGGCACTGTCATCAATAATATGATTAGCGCACTGACATCAATGATTCTGGAGCATTTGTGCGGAAGTGAGACAGAGATAGCCAATAAGCATGAGGTTATTCTCATGAACCTCAAGTGCCATAAAATGTCACAATTTGATGATTTCCATAGAGACTGGATGCAGTGGATCTATTAGGTGAAAGACTCCAAGAACTTGTTGTGGAAACAGGTATACCTTGCTGCTTTGCCTTCTAGATTTGTTGATTATATGAGAATGCAAGAGATTTTTCAGTTACCCTTTGAATCTTACACATGGGGTGAGATTTATTCCCATATTACCAAGACATTGGTGTCTTTGTACTAGTTCAAAGGTTGACAAGTCTCTAGAGAAATTATCAAGATTACTAGATAAGAAGTCCATCTGCAGCAACTATGGACTCACACTAGATGATCCTTTAGTTAAGAAAAGAAAGTCCAAAAAGAGAGCCAAAAGGGAATTTAAAGAGACTTTCTACAGGAATAAAAGAAATTATCCAAACGATAAAAGGAGATATCCCACAAAGGATCAAAATCAGAAAAATAAGAAGAAGGGTTATTACAAGTATGTCCCAAAGACTCATTATTACAACCCCTCTGATATTCATTTGCATTCAACCAAACAAGAAAAGTGGAATAAAATCACTTGTTGTTTGTGTGGCCAAAATGGGCATATAGGTTCCAGATGCCCCCAAGGGGAAGAATCAAAGATTAATAAAGGAAAGAAAACAGTTGTTTATGCTGAGAAGCCCAAGCAAGTCAAGCAAGAACATTCAAGACCTAATTTTTGTCTTAGATGCAAATAAAAGATAGATGTTACAGAAAGATGCCCAAACCTTTCCATCAGAGACACAGCCCAACAGCATCAACTAGAATAATCTTCTCTTTATTTTTTTAGTACTACATCAGAAGAAGAATTCCAGGTCAATATGAGCCAGTATTCTGAATTAGACTCATCAGAATGTTCATGCTCAAATTCGGAAGAGTGTGCTTGTCATATTTTATATGAAGATGATTCTGAATATTACACCAGCTCCAGTGAAGAAGAAAGGCCTAAGCCTCCAAAAGAAAAGGTTCTGATGGCATCTACTGAAGGAGAATTAGAATTGAAGATCTTTTCTCAAATAAGGGAAATGGAAGAAGGAGACATGAAGAACTGCCTGATTGAAGCGTTCACTGACTAGCTGAAGACCAAAGCTTCTAAAGAATCAGGTAAGAAGCCTTTATTTATTGATGCATCTTATGAAAGAAACACCAAATCATTTCAAATGCATCATCAAAAGCCAGGAAAAGTAAGGTCACTTACTTTGGGAGAAGTGGTGAAATCCACCATCTTAATGTAGAAATTTCTGCAATCAAAGCTCAAATTGTAGAAATACAAAAAGGAAAATGACTTGCAGAAGGAAAAAAGGAAGAAGAGGATTCTTGGAATCCTATGGCATATCACCAAGAAGTGCACGTTGATTAAGGAATGCAATATCCACATTTTGGATTCAAGGACATGAGATTGTTCACAATCACATACCAGGAACACCATGTTAATGTAAAACTCTGCACCCAAGGACAAATTTTCCATATGATTGCATTATTAGATTCTGGTGCAGACATTAATATCCTTAACATTAAGAATGTTCCAGATAAGTATTGGGTTTCACCTAAGAGGGAAGTAGTAGGCCTTGGGAACAAGAAACTCCAATATGAAATTCCCAGAGCTTCATTATGTTTTGATACTCATTGTGTATATATGAAATTTGCCATAGCAGACATTCCTGTTGATTGTATATTAGGAAATGTCTTTCTAGCTGTACTAGAACCCCATGTCTCAGCCAGGCTAAAAGGGGGAAGAGCTGGTTATTTTATTTCTGTTCCCACATCCAAAGGCAAAAGAAAGAAAATTGAACTTCCTCATGTTTCAAGTCCAAGGCTTTCAACAATGGTCCAAGCTATGCAGAAGTTGAATAAAGCAGAATCTCTGTTGACTGATCTCAAAGACTTGAAAAACACATTAAGGGTTGAAGAACAGCTAAAATTACCCCAAATCAAGAGAAAGATCCAGGATCTGAGAGAAAAATTAGAAGAAACATGTTGTTCAGAAGAACCAAATGCTTGCTGGCACAGGAAGCAGCGTACTATCAGATTGCCTTACAAAGAAGGATATGTTGGAAAACCCTGTAAGAGCAGAGCCATCCCGATGAGCAAGGAATACAGAGATATTTTCCAAAAAGAAATAGAGCAATTACTTGACAGAATACTGATCAGAGAATCCAATAGCCCCTAGAATTGCTATGGATTCTATGTGAATAAAAGAGCGGAACAAATTAGAGGAATTCCCAGACTTTTTATAAATTATAAACCTCTAAATTCAGTTCTGGCCGATGACACTTATCCAATCCCCCACAAGGGAGATTTGGTTAGAAGGATTGCAGGTGACAAGGTATTTTCAAAATTTGATCTAAAAGCAGGATTTTGGCAAGTTGCCATTGATGAAGCTGATAAGTTTAAGACTGCTTTTAGTATTCCAGCAAGGCATTATGAATGGAATGTCATGCCATTCGGCCTCAAAAATGCCCCCTCAAAATTCCAGAAGGTAATGGATGATATCTTCAAGCCATATTTTGATTGGCTAATTGTTTATATTGATGATGTTTTAATCTTTTCCAAAAATATCGATAACCATTTCAAACACGTCAATATTTTCATGAAACTAGTTCAAAAGAATGGACTAGTGCTAAGAAAAAATAAAATGGAAGTATTTCAGACTTCTATAAAATTCTTGGGACACACAATTTGCAACGGGCAAATTTCTCTACAGCAACATGCCATTGAGTTTGCAGATAAATTCCCAGATGAGCTCAAAGACAAAACACAACTGCAAAGGTTTCTGGGGTGCCTAAACCATGTCAGCAATTTCTATCAGGATTGTGCCAGCAACAGGAAGGTGCTCAATAAGTGGCTTGGTAAGAACCGCCCTGAATGGTTAGACCGCCACACCAGAGCAGTCCAAGAAATCAAAGCCAAGGTAAAATCTTTACCTATACTTTATGTAGTTGATGATCAAGCTTTTAAGATAGTTGAATCTGATGCCAGTAATGTTGGATGGGGAGGAATACTGAAACAAAGAATTGGAAAAGAAGAACAGGTTGTTTAGTTTGCTTCAGGAATTTGGAATTCAACCGAACATAACTATTTTGTTATTGAAAGGGAGGTAAAAGCATCATGGAATTGCATTAGCAAATTTGAAGTTTATTTGATAAATAAGACTTTTCTTCTTAGGACAGATGCCTCAGCCATGCAAAAAGTTTTATGTAAAGACATCAAGAAAGCTGGAGAAGCTAAGTTTGCCAGATGGCAAGCTTCGTTTGAAAATTTTGATTTTCAAGTAGAGCACAATAAGGGAAAAGATAATACTTTGCCTGATTTTTTGAGCAGAGAATACATAGAATCAAAAGATCATGTCATAATGATTATTACTAAATGGCACCAGTAGCAGAAGCAAGAAGTCCTGAGGACTATTCTAGACAACCAAGACTGGGAAACATACAAAAATAACTTGAGACCCACATGGCAGCTAAGAAATACAAAGTATTGGATGCTAATCTACAACCTCACGCTAACATCCAACACTTTGTACCTGAAAGAAAAGTGTACCCTAAGGGTCAAAAGTGGATCCATGACATGATATATGACAAAGCCAAAAGACATGCTGGAATTTCTCACCAAGTTCTCGAGCAGAACTTTCATGATATTGTTGGCATCTGGTACCATGGAGGCCGCAGTACGGGAATCTATGAAAGATACTTTTGTATCTATCGGACCAGAGATCTGTGGAATGAACAAGGACACATAGCTGTCCAGCCATGTGCTCGGTGGCCCAGAAATGATCCCAAAATTATTTTTCCTCATACTATTTATGATTTTGCAGTATATAAGAAGTTATGGGGGGACTTCCTAAATATTGATCATAAAGAAGAAACCAATTACACGAAGCTGAAATTCAGTACGCTAATAGCATCACAAAGAGGTCAACAGTGTCAGTGGTTTCGAGACTGGTGGACAGATTACGGAGTAAGCAGAACTGCGACCCAGTATATCATGAACCATATGAAAGAAAATACTGTGAACGATGCTTTGAGCATGGAATTGGAGAATTATTTCACAGCATCTATAAAATTGTCAAAGAAATGACAGTCAAAGAATGGGATCCTTTTCATAGAACAAATTACTCACTCTAGGAATATATGAGGGAGCATCTAGAATGGTTAATTTTAACCAAAGTTCAGCATCAGGTAATCTTAGGGAAGCCAATGATAGTCTGTAGGATTTACACGAAAGCCTGTGATGACTTGCTATATAAAAGGGACAGATTCCCTGATTTGACCGTATTCTGATCAATAAGTACCAGTCACAAGGGCTTAATTGTGACCAGTTTATCGTGAGCTTTGCTGTTCCAAAGCATTCACTATGTAGATATTCTTTTCTCGTGGGCTTTCATGAAAAAGTATCCACTTTGTTTTGTCAGCCCAATGTTTGATAGGGCCCAGTTTCTCGTGGGCTTTTACGGAAAAAGCATCCACCTTGTTTGGTCAGCCTGCATAATGAATCTGGATAAGATATATGTACGAGTACGAATTACTTTGGCGTTACCCGAAAGCAACTATTCCATCCATCGGACTGGAATCTTTTTGCGGACGTCGTCTCAGTCTTATTCGAAAGTAATGATTCTTTCCGCTTTTAGGACGGGTCACAGATGCCCTACAGTGATGTTTGTCCCACCTCTCTTCCTATATAAGGAGGGTAAGGCTCATTTCTGAGGCATCAACATTTAGAGTCTTTGTGTGTGTGTGTGTTTGAGTCGAGTGTTCTCCTGCTCTGCATCTGTGGATGATCAGTCTGATCTGCTTGCAACACGAGAAATCACTCAAAGTCTTTAGATGGTTTTGGAGCCTGCGCATCAGTGTGCTCGGCACTGGTGAGAACCTGAAGTGGCCGAACCATTAGAAGTGTCATTCATAGTCTCTGTGTGTGAAAAGTCTGATTCTACGCAGAGCCTATCCCTCGCCAAAAAGCCTCCGGTAGTAACTTGTTCATTATGAACGGTGAAAAGTCCGGTAAATGCGAGATTAGTCTATCTCTGTAAAGAATCCATCTCTGTAAAAGTTTCAAGAATTATGTAAGATTTTCCTCCATTCTTAAATAAAATGAGTAAGCCATTATGAATCTCAGTATCTCTGTGCATTTATAAAGTCTGTTGTGGTAGTAGTTTTCTCTGTGTCTTCATCCGAAGTTCGCAGGAGGTTCGCCAAAGGATCGAAGGGACACCAAGGCTGTTAGAAGGCGTGGAAGCTGTTGTTGAGGCCGTCAGAGTGTGAAAGCTCTGAGTAGGTTCACCACTGGTTCACCAGGAGTTGGCATTTAGAGAAGAACAAAGAGACGCAGCAAGAGCAAGCTCGTGACAGGAGCCCCTGCTAGAAATTGGTATCAAAGCCAGTAACGTCTGGTTCTTAAGGTTGGTACTCAGATTTATACTCTCTTAAGAAGAATGGAATCGTTTAGGAAATCTGTTTCTTTCCAAGAGCTTGAAGAGGGAGATTCTCAAGCAGAAGAAAACCCCCTTAGAGAAATGTTTTCCAGTAGTTCAAGTAGAACTCTAAGCTCTGTTGAACTAACCTATGAAGAAACTTGGCCCTCTGCTAGATGGGAATTTCCTGCCATTTCACCGTCAGATGTGTATAGAGACTTAGCTCCTTTTCATTTAATTACTTCTTCTAGGATAAGTAATAAATAATCTATCAGTCAGGTTCAAGAAAACTCAGATAGTGTCCAGACTATACCTCTGCTCAATCCTAAAGCCTTACAAGTAGAAGCAAAGAAGCTAAAGATAAATTATTTGCATTTAGGGTGCATTCAGGTTGGAATCAATCCTTTAATCCATAGAGGATTACATACTTTTGTGCTTGCTACTGTGAGAGACATGATGCACAATAAGTATACAGATTCCATTATTGGAGGAATTGTGGCCCCCCTGTCTGACGGTCCAGTTTATTTCGACTGCTTCCCAAATTTCTCTGTGTATGTCTATGATGAAACTATTGAAGAAATCCTGCAATTGCAAATCCAAACAATGGGATTTGATATGAAGAAGAAGAGGAATAATATAGCCATACAGAATAAATCATGCTTTAAACACACCAATACTCTATGGCCAGCCATCTGACATACACCCAGTAGGGACTCAAGTCCAGTGTTGTCGTCAAAACAGACCCCAAGAACCAAAAATTTGAACATCTGTTAATCAAATGGCAAGACTTGCAGTTTCCAGAACATTGGATCATAAATCATTCTAGGCCTCATATCCCCAGAGATATCACCTCTGCAAATATTATTGAAAATGCTTCCAGTGCAGTCATTTCTTTTCCTTGAAGATCTACCATAGATCGTCGTAGAATTGATGATGCTTGTAAATCTTGAAAATACTACAGAGATCCTTCCATTGTGGATACCGTCTGTTCATCATCATCCTCCTATAGACATAACCAGTTATATGAATTAGCTTAGCTTGTAAATTTTTCTTCCTTAGAAGTAAGATGTCCAGATTGTGAAGTATCTATAAATCTACTTACATTAGCCGAACAAAATGTTCATCTGCAACATAGTCCACGAACTGGTATTGCTCCACCTTCTACTTCCATCAATTCATGTCCGAATCCCAAATGCTCTGACATTCCCTTCCCACATGAGCCAGAGCCAGATTCAGACCATGTTCTCATGATTCATACAGTTGAAGAAGAAGACCCTAGACTTACTGAAATGATTTTCTTGATGAGACCATCAAAGCCAAGATATGGGCTAGGAAAACTTAAGCAATCACAATTGATTCCAGAATGCAGATTTAAACAAATCCCTTCTGACTGTAAAAATCTTGCAGTTATGGAAATGCATAAGTTCTTTGCACTTATGGAGGGTTGTTTGAAGTCAGAAATTAGTGCTAAATGGATGAAGGATATGCTAAATTGGGATTTGTATACAAATCCTCAGGCAGAAGAATTCGACCAAGCCTACACTCCAGAACAAAAGAGACAGTTGGCAACTGATTGGAAACATTATATGGAAGCAAATAACACTTGGATATATTTCTATTCATGGAAGGATAAAATTGTTCCTATAAATGTTTTCATTGGGACTACCTCTATCACTTCAGTTGATAAACATGGATGGACTGCACTTGATGGATCAAAGGTAGAAACTCCTACTACATTTCCTCCTTATAAAGGAATTATTTTAGGAGAAATACAAATGCAGCCAAAGCCATTCCCCTGGTCCAAAAAGATGACAATGCCTTAGGCATTGATGGAAGAATCCAAAAAGCCAGTGAACAATTAAATTGGACCAATACTTCTATCAAAGCCTTGGAAATGAATGTAGCAAAAACAGAGGATGTAAAGAAGAATATAGATGTTGTGCATTCCTCATTAAATAGTGTAAATAGTTGCTTGAATAATTTACAGTTTGATTCCAGCATAACTCACTCCTATATCAGAGATTCATTGAGCAAGATAGAAGAAGTAGGAGAAAATCTAGTTGGACACACAGGTGTAACTAAGACTCTCCTTATTGGCTTAAATGCGAATATTGAAAGAATACAGTTGACAAAAATTGAAAATCCAGTTCCAAATTCTTTCCTGGTAAAGAGAAATATAAAAATTGAAAATCCTGTGAGAAATGTTCAAAAATTCCCTCTTTTGTTTCCTAAAGAAATTGACTCATCATCACGAATTGATGAATCAAAACATATTAGTATTGCTTCCTTATTCAAAGAAACAGAGGTAGAAGAAAAAGAGCAGAAAACACCAGAGACACAGATCCTTCCAATCTATGAACCTCCGGAACATAGATTTTCTAGATATTTTGCTCCTCACATTGAAGGAAAAGGGAAGATGCCTGAAGCTCATACTTTCTTCCCTAATTCCCAAAGAGAATGGAATATAGACAACATGAGTATTGGCCAAATTCACCAAATGATAGATTTGATGTATACTGAATATAAGCTCATGTGTCTCAGAGGCAAATCTGAAATAGATGCTTGTAGAACCATCATTCAATGTTTTACAGGTACTCTCCTCAGATGGTGGGAGACTGAATCATCTCCTAAACTCATTGAAACTATGGAAGCATAAGTCCTCAAAGATGAGAAAGGAGACGTCATTCATAATCTAGATGGAACTGTCATTAGTAATATGATTGGCGCACTGACATCAATGATTCTGGAGCATTGGTGCGGAAGTGAGACAGAGTTAGCCAATAAGCATGAGGTTATTCTCATGAACCTCAAGTGCCATAATATGTCACAATTTGATGATTTCCATAGATACTGGATGCAGCGGATCTATAAGGTGAAAGACTCCAAGAACTTGCTATGGAAATAGGTATACCTTGCTGCTTTGCCTTCTAGATTTGTTGATTATATCAGAATGCAAGAGATTTTTCAGTTACCCTTTGAATCTTACACATGGGGTGAGATTTATTCCCATATTACAAAGACATTGGTGAGTCTTTGTACTACTTCAAATATTAACAAGTCTCTAGAGAAATTATCAAGATTACGAGATAAGAAGTCCATCTGCAGCAAGTATGGACTCACAATAGATGATCCTTTAGTTAAGAAAAGAAAGTCCAAAAAGAGAGCCAAAAGGGAATTTAAAGAGACTTTCTACAGGAATAAAAGAAATTATCCAAGGGATAAAAGGAGATATCACACAAAGGATAAAAATCAGAAAAATAAGAAGAAGGGTTATTGCAATTATGTCCCAAAGACTCATTATTACAACCCCTCTAATATTCATTTGCATTCAACCGAACAAGAAAGGTGCAATAAAATCACTTGTTGGTTGTGTGGCCAGAATGGGCATATAACTTCCAGATGTCCCCAAGGGGAATAATCAAAGCTTAATAAAGGAAAGAAAACAGTTGTTTATGCTCAGAAGCCCAAGCAAGTCAAGCAAGAACATTCAGGACCTAATTTTTGTCTTAGATGCAAATCAAAGACACATGTTATAGAAAGATGCCCAAACCTTTCCATTAGAGACACAACCCAACAGCATCAACTAGAAGAATCTTCTCTTGATTCTTTTAGTACTACATCAGAAGAAGAATTCCAGGTCAATATGGGCCAGTATTCTGAATCAGACTCATCAAAATGTTCATGCTCAAATTTAGAAGAGTGTGCTTGTCATATTTTATATGAAGATGATTCTGAATATTACACCAGCTCCAGTGAAGAAGAAAGGCCTAAGCCTCCAAAAGAAAAGGTTCTGATGGCATCTACTGAAGAAGAAGCAGAATTGAAGATCTTATCTCAAATAAGGGCAATGGAAGGAGACATGAAGAACCGCCTGATTGAAGCATTCACTGTCCAGCTGAAGACTAAATATTCTAAAGAATCAGGTAAGAAGCCTTTATTTATTGATGCATCTTATGAAAGAAACACCAAATCATTTCAAATGCATCATCAAAAGCCAGGAAAAGTAAGGTCACTTACTTTGGGAGAAGTAAGTGGTGAAACCCACCATCTTAAAGCAAAAATTTCTGCAATCAAAGCTCAAATTGCAGAAATACAAAAAGGAAAACGACTTGCAGAAGGAAAAAGGGAAGAAGAGGATTCTTGGAATCCTACGGCATATCACCAAGAAGTGCAAGTTGTTGAAGGAATGCAAGATCCACATTTTGGATTCAAGGACATGAGATTGTTCACAATCACATACCAGCAACACCATGTTAAGGTAAAACTTTGCATCCAAGGACAAATTTTCCATATGACTGCATTATTAGATTCTGGTGCAGACATTAATATCCTTAACATTAAGAATTCCCCAGCTAAGTATTAGGTTTCAACTGAGAGGGAAGTAGTAGGCCTTGGGAACGAGAAATTCCAATATGAAATTCCCAGAGCTTCATTATGTTTTGATACTCATTGTGTATATATTAAATTTTCCATAGTAGACATTCCTATTGATTGTATATTAGGAAATGTTTTTCTAGCTGCAGTAGAACCCCATGGCTCAGCCAACCTAAAAGGGGGAAGAGATGGTTATTTTATTTCTGTTCCCACATCTAAAGGCAAAAGAAAGAAAATTGAACTTCCTTATGTTTCAAGTCCAAGGGATTCAACAATGGTCCAAGCTATGCAAAAGTTGAATAAAGCAGAATCTCTGTTGACTAATATCAAAGACTTGAAAAACACATTAAGGGTTGAAGAATAGCTACAATTACCCAAATCAAGAGAAAGAACCAGGGTCTGAGAGAAAAATTAGAAGAAACATGTTGTTCAGAAGAACCAAATGCTTTCTAACACAGGAAGCACCATACTATCAGATTGACTTACAAAGAAGGATATGCTGGAAAACCTTGTAAGAGCAGAGCCATCTCGATGAGCAAAGAATACAGAGATATTTGCTAAAAAGAAATCCAGTAATTACTTGACAGAAGACTGATCAGAGAATCCAATAGCCCCTGGAATTGCTATGGATTCTATGTGAATAAAAGAGAAAAACAAATTAGAGGAATTCCTAGACATGTTATAAATTATAAACCTCTAAATTCAGTTCTGGCCGATGACACTTATCCAATCCCCCACAAAGGAGATTTGACTAGAAGGATTGCAGGTGCCAAGGTATTTTCAAAATTTGATCTAAAAGCAGGATTTTGGGAAGTTGCCATTGATGAAGCTGATAAGTTTAAGTGTGCTTTTAGTATTCCAACAGGGCATTATGAATGGAATGTCATGTCATTCGGCCTCAAAAATGCCCCCTCAAAATTCCAGAAAGTCATGGATGATATCTTTAAGCCATATTTTGATTGGCTAGTTGTTTATATTGATGATGTTTTAATATTTTCCAAAAATATTGATGACCATTTCAAACACGTCAATATTTTCATGAAACTAGTTCAAAAAAATGGACTAGTGCTGAGAAAAAAGAAAATGGAAGTATTTTAGACTTCTATAAAATTCTTGGGACACACTATTTGCAACGGGCAAATTTCTTTGCAACAACATGCCATTGAATTTGCAGATAAATTCCCAGATGAGCTCAAAGACAAAACACAGCTGCAAAGGTTTCTGGGGTGCCTAAACTATGTCAGCAATTTATACTAGGATTGTGCCAGCGACAGGAAGGTGCTCAATAAGCGGCTTTGCAAGAACCTCCCTGAATGGTCAGACTGCCAAACCAGAGCAGTCCAAGAAATCAAAGCCAAGGTAAAATATTTACCTATACTATATGTAGCTGATGATCAAGCTTTTAAAATAGTTGAATCTGATGCTAGTAATGTTGGATGGGGAGGAATACTGAAACAAAGAATTGGAAAAGAAGAACAGGTTGTTTAGTTTGCTTCAGGAATTTGGAATTCAACAGAACAAAACTATTCTGTTATTGAAAGGGAGGTAAAAGAAGCATGGAACTGCATTAGCAAATTTTAAGTTTATTTGATAAATAAGCCTTTTTCTTCTTAGGACAGATGCCTCAGCCACGCAAAAAGTTTTATGTAAAGACATCAAGAAAGCTGGAAAAGCTAAGTTTTCCAGATGGCAAGCTTTGTTTGCAAATTTCGATTTTCAAGTAGAGCACATTAAGGGAAAAGATAATACTTTGCCTAATTTTTTGAGCAGAGAATACATAGAATCAAAAGATTATGTCATGATGATTATTACTGAATGGGACCAGCAGTAGAAGCAAGAAGTCTTTAGGAGTATTCCAAACGACCAAGACTGGGAAACATACAAAAATAACTTGAGACCCACATGGCAGCTAAGAAATAAAAAGTATTGGATGCTAATCTACAACCTTGCGCCGACATCCAACACTTTGTACCTGAAAGAAAAGTGCACCCTAAGGGTCGAAAGTGGATCCATGACATGATATATGACAAAGCCAAAAGAGATGCTGGAATTGCTCACCAAGTTCTCGAGCAGAACTTTCATGATATTGCTGACATCTGGTACCATGGAGGCCGCAGTACGAGAATCTATGACAGATACTTTTGTATCTATCGGACCAGAGATCTGTGGAATGAACAAGGACACATAGCTGTCCAGCCATGTGCTCGGTGGCCGAGAAATGATCCCAAAATTATTTTTCCTCATACTGTTTATGATTTTGCAGGATATAAGAAGTTATGGTGGGACTTCCTAAATACTAATGACAAAGAAGAAACACATTACACAAAGCTGAAATTCAGTACGCTGACAGCATCACAAAGAGGCCAACAGTGTCACTACTTTCGAGACTGGTGGACAGATTACGGAGTAAGCATAACTGTTATGGACCCAGTATATCATGAAGCATATGAAAGAAAATACTGTGAACGTTGCTTTGAGCATGGAATTGGAGTATGCTTTCACAGCATCTATAAAACTGTGAAAGAAATGACAGTCAAAGAATGGGATCCTCTTCATAGAACAAATTATTCACTCCAGGAATATATGAGTGAGCATCTAGAATGGTTAATTTTAACCAAAGTTTAGCATCAGGTAATCTTAGGGAAGCCAAGGATAGTCCGTAGGATTTACACCAAAGCCTGTGATGACCTGCTATATAAAAGGGAGAGATTCCCTGATTTGACCGTATTCTGATCAATAAGTACCAGTCACAAGGGCTTAATTGTGACCAGTTTCTCGTGAGTTTTATTGTTCCAAAGCATTCACTGTGTAGATATTCTTTTCTTGCAGGCTTTCATGAAGAAGTATCCACCTTGTTTTGTCGGTCCAATGTTTGATAGGGCCCAGTTTCTCGTGGGCTTTTATGGAAAAATCATCCACCTTGTTTGGTTGGCCTACATAATGAATCTAGATAAGATATATGTACGAGTACGATTTACTTTGACGTTACCTGAAAGGAAATATTCCATCCATCGTACTGGAATCTTTGTGTGGACTTCGTCTCAGTCTTATCCAAAAGTAATGATTCTTCCACTTTTAGGATGGGTCACGGATGCCCTACAGTGATGTTTGTCCCCCCTCTCTTCCTATATAAGGAGTGTAAGGCTCATTTCTGAGGCATCGACATTTAGAGTCTTTGTGTGTCTGTTCTCCTGCTCTGCATCTGCGGACGATCAGTCTAATCTGCTTGTAACACGAGAAATCAATCAAAGTCTTTAGGTGGTTTGGGAGCCTGTGCATCAGTGTGCTCGGCACTGGTGAGAACCTGAAGTGGCCGAACCATTGAAGTGTCATTCATAGTCTATGTGTGTGAAAAGTCTGATTCTGAGGCAGAGCCTATCCCTCGCTAGAAAGCCTCCGGTAGTAACATGTTCATTATGAACGGTGAAAAGTCCGGTAAATGCGAGATTAGTCTATCTCTGTAAAGAATCCATCTCTGTAAAGTTTCACGCATTCTGTAATATTTCCTCAATTCTAAAATAAAATGAGTAAGCCATTCCGAATCTGAGTATCTCTGTGCATTTATAAAGTCTATTGCGGTAGTAGTTTTCTTTGTGTCTTCATTCGGAGTTCGCAGGAAGTTCGCCAAGGGATCGAAGGGACACTAAGGCCGTTAGAAGGCGTGGAAGCTGTTGTTGAGGCTATCAGAGTGTGAAAGCTCCGAGTAGGTTTACCACTGGTTCTCCAGGAGTTGGCATTTATAGAAGAACAAAGAGATGCAGCAAGAGAAAGCTCATGATGGGGACCCCTACTAGAAATTGGTATCAGAGCCAGTAACGTCTGGTTCTTAAGGTTGGTACTCAGATTTATACTCTCTTCAGAAGAATGGAATTGTTTAGGAAATCTGAGTCTTTCCAAGAGCTTGAAGAGAGAGATTCTCAAGCAGAAGAAAACCCCCTTAGAGAAATGTTTTCCAGTAGTTCAAGTAGAACTCTAAACTCTATTGAACTAACCTATGAAGAAACTCGATCCTCTGCTAGATGGAAACTACCTGCCATTTCACCCTCAGATGTGTATAGCGACTTAGTTCCTTTTCATTTAATTGCTGCTTCTAGAATAAGTATTAAAGAATCTGTCAGTCAGGTTCAGGAAAACTCGGATAGTATCCAGACTATACCTCTGCTCAATCCTAAAGCCTTACAAGCAGAAGCAAAGAAGCTAAAGACAAATTATTTGCATTTAGGGTGCATTCGGGTTGGAATCAATCCTTTAATCCATAAAGGATTACATACTTTTGTGCTTGCTACTATGAGAGACATGACGCATAATAAGTATACAGATTCCATTATTGGAGGAATTGTGGCCCCCCTGTTTGACGGTCTAGTTTATTTCGACTGCTTCCCAAATTTCTCTATGTGTGTCTATGATGAAACTATTGAAGAAATCTTGCAGTTGCAAATCCAAGCAATGGGATTTGATATGAAGAAGAAGAGGAATAATATAGCCATACAGACTAAAGCTTGCTTTAGACACACCAATACTCTATGGCCAGCCATCCGACATACACCCAGTAGGGACTCAAGTCCAGTGTTGTGGTCAAAAAAAACCCCAAGAACCAAAAAATTGAACATCTGTTAATCAAATGGGAACACTTGCAGTTTCTAGAACATTGGATCATAAATCATTCTAGGCCTCATATCCCCAGAGATATCACCTCTACAAATATTACTGAAAATGCTTCCAGTGCAATCATTTCTCTTCCACAAAGGTCTACCATAGACCGCCATAGAATTGATGTTGCTTGTAAATCTTCAAAATACTACAGAGATCCTTCCATTGTGGATACCGCCTGTTCATCATCATCCTCCTGTAGACATAACCAGTTATATGAATTAGCTCAGCTTGTAAATTTTTCTTCCTTAGAAGTAAAATGTCCAGATTGTGAAGAATCTGTAAATCTGCTTACATTAGCCGAACAAAATGTTCATCTGCATCATAATCCACGAACTAGTATTGCTCCACCTTCTACTTCCATCAATTCATGTTCAAATCCCAAATTCTTTGACATTCCCTTCCCACATGAGCCAGAGCCAGTTTCAGACCATGTTCTCATGATTCATACAGTTGAAGAAGAAGACCCTAGACTTACTGAAATGATTTGCTTGATGAGACCATCAAAGCCAAGATATGGGCTAGGAAAACTTGAGCAATCACAGTTGATTCCAGAATGCATATTTAAACAAATCCCTTCTGACTGTAAAAAGCCCGCAGTTATGGAAATGCATAAGTTCTTTGCACTTATGGAGGGTTGTTTGAAGTCAGAAATTAGTGCTAAATGGATGAACGATATGCTAAATTGGGATTTGTATACAATTCCTCAGGCGGAAGAATTCGACCAAGCCTACACTCCAGAACAAAAGAGATAGTTGGCAACTGATTGGAAACATTATATGGAAGCAAATAACAGTTGGATATCTTTCTATTCATGGAAGGATAAAATTTCTCCTATAAATGTTTTCACTGGGATTACCTCTAGCACTTCAGTTGATAAACATGGATGGACTGCACTTGATGGATCAAAGTTAGAAACTCCTACTACATTTCCTCCTTATAAAGGAATTATTTTAGGAGAAAATACAAATGCAGCCAAAGCCATTCCCCTGGTCCAAAAAAATGACAATGCCTTAGGCATTGATGGAAGAATCCAAAAAGCCAGTGAACAATTAAATTGGACCAATACTGCTATCAAAGGCTTGGAAATGAATGTAGAAAAAACAGAAGATGTAAAGAAGCAGATAGATGTTGTACAGTCCTCATTAAATAGTGTAAATATTTGCTTGAATAATTTACAGTTTGATTCCAGCATAACTCGCTCCTATATCAGAGATTCATTGAGCAATATAGAAGAAGTAGGAGAAAATCTAGTTGGACACACAGGTGTAACTAAGACTCTCCTTACTGGATTAAATGCAAAGATTGAAAGAATACAGTTGACAAAAATTGAAAAGCCAGTTCCAAATTCTTTCCTGGTAAAGAGAAATATAAAAATTGAAAATCCTGTGAGAAATGTTCAGAAATTCCCTTTTTTGTTTCCTAAAGAAATTGCCTCATCATCGGGAATTGTTTCTTCATATAATTTATTTAAATCCTTGTTGAAATATATTTTAAAAATTGATATGAAATTATAGCAAGTGATGTAGAAATAGAAATATTTTATTTTTGATTAAGTGTGAGTGAAATACTTTTATTACATTATGTTGTAACATAATAACAAATTGAGTAATGATAAGAAAGTAATTTTATTAGAAAAAGAAAGAAGAAGCTTATGATTATTCCCATTTGCATAAAATTATTGTATTCTTAATTTATATATATAAATGAATATAAATAATAATAACATGAAAAGATTTGCATCACCATAATGCCCCTATATATCTCACCAGTATAAATAATGTAGTATATTTAGAATTCTTGAAGTTCGAAAGATTTCAATTGAATAATTTTTTTTGGAAAAGGACAGCCATACAAGTTTTTTTGGGTAAGAATATAAAATATTTAAAAGTTTTGGAATGGAGTTATTATTTCATAATTTATAATGCATATATAATATCCAAAGTAAAGAATTTGTACCCACTATGTGCGTCTATATATGCATAACCAATGGTTAAATATAATATTTAAAAAAAATATATAATGTTTATATATGATATTTAAAAATAAATTTAATGTAACTATTAAATAAATTAGTACAATGTCTCAGAAGACTTTAAAAAGGGTAAAAAAGGGATAAACTCCTTAATGCAAATGTAGCCAATAAAAACCAATGTGAGTGAGTTGAGAGAGATGTATTTTAACTTTTATTTTAGCTTAGGACATGAAAAGCTGGGTCATTAGTCAAATATTGATTATTTAACTAGTTTATATTTTTTAAGTTTTTTTTTTAAGATTTTTAAAGTAATTGAAAATAAAAAAAATAATCTATTTTCTTCATAAGCATTGTTTTTTAATAGAGAGAAGAATTAATGTCAATTATGTAGACAATTGAAAGTAAAAAAAAAATCTTATTGCGTTGATAATATATTCTACAACCCAATATGAGAGAGATGTGTAATTCCTTCGATAGTCAATCTTAAGTTGACATATATCTCTTTTCAAATCAATAACCTCAATGTATATTGCAGAATTCCAGCGATAACCTCAGTGTATATTGTAAAAAAAGGTGTTCATGCTTTGGAACCAAGCAATTGAGAAGGTTAAAGTGTAGTGGAAGTGCTTCTGGCCCAATGAAGCAACATGGGAGATGGCGGATCAGAAGCAAGCTATATATCATTCCTTATTCCTTGGTTGAGAAAATGTTTTGTAATATGTCTTTGGTATATGTTTTCGGTACATGTTTTAGTGATGTTTCGTATACGTACATATGTATAAGGATGTAAATGCCACCATCAACTATGTTATAAAGCTCCAATAAACGGTATGAGTGTCATCTCATCGTAGATTTCATGTTTTTATGTTGTCATGTTTCTTTGCTTCTCTGCGTGATGATCATTGTAAATACAACATCGAGTTATGTTATAAAGCTCCATGGGTAGTATGTTTTCTTTCCAATAATTTTGTTGAGGTAAAGATGTGGTTGAACACCAAGGATGGTGTCCCCCAAGGGGAGGGTTCTGTAACATCCCTAGTGAAAATTCGATGTAATAAAATTTAATAAAGGAAAAATAATAACCATGGTTGATGGGACACTTATTCAAAGCTAAATGTTGGGAAAAGCATCCTAGTGTGGGTATTCATTGGTTTATTATAGCTAAGGAAATTGGAAAAGGAAATGGCTAAGACTTTGGAAAGGAAAAATTGAATTTTTGGCACATTTATTTATGAAAATAATGAAAATTAGGAGAAAAGGAAGGTGAAAGGTCATAGGTTTCACCTGAGGAGGAAATTGAAGGAAAATAATGGAAAATGAAGAAAATAGAAGCGTAATTAATAAAAAGGCTTATGAGGATCCATTGGTACATTTTTTCAGTTTAGTTTTGGGGCTCTCTCATTATTCTCTCTCTCTCTTACTCTTGGACACCTATATTTTTCTTGGAAAACTTTGGCATTGGATCGAGAAAGGAAAAGAAGGCAAGAGGAAGCAAAGATCAAGAAAGGAAGAGAAGGATCAAGCCACTACAACAAGATTCTTTGCAGGTATCTATTTGCATGTGTTTTTTCCTTGTTAGATTTGGCATTCATGGTATTGCATGTGGTTATTTGTTGTTATGACATGGGTTTTGCGAAGTGTGACATTGTTTTCAGCCTAGCTTTGTCATTTTCGGATAGCCATGGTTTGATGGGGTTCTCATGTTTTGGTTAAGATGAATTGCCAAATGGATTCGAACCTGAGTGAGGTAGATCTCCAAAAGAAATAACATATGGCCTAGTGATCCCTAAACCAGACTGTGATCATGGTAAAGCCACTGACCTAGTTACCCCTTAACCAAATTGTGGGTTACGGTAAAGCCAAGTATTGTGTTCCTTGGTGGGCCTAGGAATCCTCAACCAGTTAATGGAGAGATATATGGTAAAGCCTAGAGGTGGTTTCCCTTGATTAGGCCTAGGAATCATTGCTGGTGAATGGCGAGATATACGATAGGGGTGGTGTCTCGGTTTAGGGCCTAGTGATCCGTGGATTGAATTGTGGATTACAGTAAAGCCTAAGACACTAGGAGACAACTAAATTCCTCATGGTGTAGGTGGATAAATTCAGTGGCATCCATGCTTGTTTAGGCCTAGTGATCTGGTGGAGATCATTGCAAAGCCTATTATTACATGTTTATTGTTTTAGCCTAGTTATCCATTGTGGATTACCGTAAAGCTTAGTTTCTTTAACAAGGGTGAGGTGGTTTATCCTTGGGATGCCCTTGTTGGTTTTTTTTTTTTGAGTCCCACATTCATGCTTGGAATATGGAATGGGGGTGAATGGTTAAAGAGTGAATTGGCTCAACCATTCTATGGTCTGGTGGAATGTGGCAGTGCCATCCCGGGTTGGCATTTGCATTTATTAATAGGAGGTTCCTTCATTAGTATCTTATGTGTAAATGTATTGGTTTATATGTGGATTTTTTGGTTGATGTATCCATGATATTTTTTTGTTGTTATGTTGGTTATAAGAATGTCTTATAACCGTGATGATGTATGGCTCTCCTGATGTTTATATTTGTAAATGAATGGATAATGCATCTGTGACCTAATAGATGATAATGTAGCTGATGATATAAGGGGAGAATGGTTCTTAGTGACTCTTAAATAAGTATGAGACCCCTATGCTCAGATTTGTTGTTTAAACATGTAGATTACATATTCGTCACATATTTGACAAAATTCCTATCATGGATTGTAGGGGTCCAGTCGAGCACTTGTTCAAGTAATTGCATCTGTAACATTATTTGATTGTTATCTTTTAGTTCTAAAAGTGTCACTGAGTTATGGGAAGTGACATGGGATCTAGGCTTGAAAAAGTTGCACAAATCCTAGAGACACAGGGAGAGGTCTGAGGAGAAAATTCCCTAGACACATCCATAACCATGTTGTGGGAGCATCTAGAGTCTCCTAGTCACATGCACGTCCATATCAAGGGAGCATCCAAGGGTTTAATGGTATAAAAATTCAGTTGGTCCTAAGGGTTGGTTCCCTAAGTGCCTGGGACAGCTCTTGGGAGTTGTTTTGCTAATGTCGAAGGTCTATGTGGTGTGCTTCTACTAATTTCACTTCCTTAAGGTCACCTATGTCAGGCCAGGGTAACTCCAGAATGAGCGGGAGAGAAAAATGATAATATTATTCATTAGCTAACTCATATTTATATACATAAATACAACGGATCAGTTCATCTTCTAGATGACTGTCCAGTTCACCCATCCGTTTCGGATTAGGTGTCAACATTCCCCCCTTAATCTGAAGGGATGTTGGTGAGTCCAAGCATCGTTCTGAATCTTTCAAGCTTTTCTCTTCCAAGCGCTTTGGTGAAGATGTCTGCAATTTGCTCATTTGTGGAACAATGACGGAGATGGATTGTTTTGGCCTCAACATGATGTCGGATCAGATGATATTTAGTATTGATGTGCTTAGTACGATCATGGAACTTTGGGTTCTTGGCCAACTTTATTGCAGATGTGTTATCAATCATGAGTGGAGTTGATTGTATTTTTTTTACCTGCAAATGTTCAAGAATTTTCCTGAGCCACACAATTTCTTTCGTTGCTTCAGCTTCTGCCACATATTCTGCTTCTGTTGTGGAATCTGCTGGTACTGATTGTTTGCATGATCTCCAGGAGACAGCTCCTGATCCAAGACTCATAGCATATCCTGAAGTAGATACCCCAGTTTCTTTTTCTCCATCGAAGTCTGAATCAGAGTATCCAATCAAGTTGAAGTCGTACACCTGTGTATACTTGATTCCAAGGTCTTGAGTTCCCTTCAAGTACCTTAGAACTCTTTTTGCAGCAGACCAATGTCCCTCACAAGGCTTTTGCATAAACTTGGAGAGGATTCCAACAGCAAATGAAATGTCTGGTCTGGTAGTAGTGAGGTAGATGAGACTTCCTACAAGCTGTCTATACTTTGTTGCATCCTCAAATTCCTTTCCTTCAATAGATGTGAGCTTCAAGTTTTGTTCCATTGGAGTACAAAGGGGATTGCACTTTGTCATTCCAAATCTGTTTAACAAATCTCCAATGTATTTCTTTTGAGAAAGAAATATGGACTTTGGATGTTGGGTTACTTCAATGCCAAGATAGTAATGAACATAGCCCAAATCAGTCATTTCAAAATTTTTTCCTAATTCTTTCTTTATGGATGCAATATAGCTTTCATTGTTCCCTGTCATTAAAAGATCATCTACATATACCACAAGATATACAACTGTTTTGCCAATTTTCTTGACAAATAAAGTTGCATCATCAAGATCAAAATGTTTGAAGTTGAGTTTCAGAAGATGCTCAGTTAGTTTTTCATACCAGGCTCGTGGTGCTTGTTTGAGGCCATACAAGGACTTCACAAGTTTGCATACTTTGTGTTCATGTCCTTTCATAGCAAATCCTTCAGGCTGGGACATAAAAACATTCTCTTTTAGATCTCCATTCAAGAATGCAGTTTTTACATCCATTTGATGGACTTTCCAACCGTTTTGAGCAGCTAGTGCAAAGAGTGTCCGGATGGTGGCCCATTTTGTTGTGGGGGCAAAAGTTTCCTCATAATCGACCCCTTCCTTCTGTGCAAAACCTTTTGCTACAAGCCTAGCTTTGTGCTTGTCAAGTGAGCCATCAGCTTTGTATTTGTTCTTGTAGACCCACTTGAAGCCAATTGGTTTGGTTCCAAATGGAGGATCAACCAGCTTCCAAGTGCCATTCTTTATGAGGGCATCATACTCCTTCTGCGTCGCTTCTTTCCATTCATCATGAGAAGCAGCTTCTTTGAAGGAAGTTGGTTCAAAATCTGTAGACAAGTTCAATTCACAATCATAAGTAACATCCATATCAACAAGTGAATTAGAGTTATCTACATCACCTCCATCTTGTCGGTTTTTATTTCTAGTTCCTGTTTTTCCAATTTCATCAGGATGAACACTTTCAAGTGTCTTTGTCAGCCACTTTGGGGGACCTTTCTGAGATGGTCCAGGCTGCTCTGTTGATTGAGTTGGGTCTGAATCAAGATTGAGTCTCCCAATTCTATCAATTACATCACTTAAAGCATCATCCGTTGTTGGAGTGTCATGCAGGGGAGATTGTTCTTCAGAAGAAGCTTCCACATGTTGATCTAGTATAGGGATCCCCCCTTCAAGATGTGGAATCTGATTATCAAACTCTTAAAATGATTTTGGTTTTGTGAATTTATCCAAGCGATCAAGTTGCCGCTCAACAACACTGTCAGATTTGGATGATTCAAGAAAAATGACATCTCTAGATAAAACAAACTTTTTATTTACTTCATCATAGAGGCAGTATGCTTTAGATGTGTTTGAATACCCCAGGAAGATACACTTACGACTTCTAGCACCAAGTTTGTTTCTATGTACCTTTGGTATTAAAGCGTAACAGGTGGAACCAAAAATCCTGAGATGTTTTACCGAAGGAACATGTCCATACCACAATTCATAAGGAGTCTTGTTTCTTATAGCACTAGATGGACATCTATTCTTTATATATGCAGCACATAGAATAGCATCAGCCCAAAACATTATCTTTACATTTTTTAAGAAAAGCATGGATCGTACCATATTCAGGCCAGGGTAACTCCAGAATGAGTGGGAGAGAAAATTGATAATATTATTCATTAGCTAACTCATATTTATATACATAAATACAACGGATCAGTTCATCTTCTAGATGACTGTCTGGTTCACCCATCCGTTTCGGATTAGGTGTCAACAACCTAGGAGGTTGAATCCCATTATAGTGGCCTCTTTTTCATATTTACCTCGGTTGGTTAGTTACTTTTCTAGATGTGGGATTTTGGTGTTATAATGTTAATTTTTATTTATTTATGTAAAAGTTAGTTGAATTTTTACTATTTCATGTTATAGGGAAAATCTAAATCTTCTTAGTCGTGGAGATCAACCAATTATAAGTAATTGTGAGTTCATGCATGTTGCATCCAAGATAAAAGAGGATAGTGATAAGCCTATTCTTCTGAATCTGGTAGATGGAAAGAGTTATAGCCAAGTATTGGTTCATGATGTTGCTGTAGGAAAACTAACATATGAGCATAAAGATGCAAAAATAGATAGATAACATCTATCAAAAACCACAAACATTGATCAATTATCTTATAGATTTATGTTCAAATGAAGGAGATTGGGTTTTCGATTTGTTCTCAGGTTCAAGTAACTTTTATGATATTAATTATATTTCAATGTATATGTTCTTAATTTTTATATTTTTATGCTACTTTAGTTAGTTATTTCTGTTGTACTTAATGATTAGGTACAACACTAGCATGCTGCTTACAAAAAGGAAGAAATTACATAAACATTGAAAAAGGATCAGTCCAATGTAATTTTATTAACTAAAGAATTAACTATATTAAAGGTCTTCCAAATGTAATCCAATAAGTTTGTTTGAGGAAAGGGGATTTTAATCAATCTCATGTGGAAAAATAGGAAAAGGAACCTCAACAACCGTCAGATGGAATGATAGAAAAGGGAAATTTTTGGATATTTGTAGACATCAAATATCCAATATGAGAGGAAAATGACCAAACTAAAGCACATAACACTATGGAAGAAGAAAATAATCAAGCTGAAGAATACGATGAACATGGATTATATGATATTGTTGATTAAATTTATGTTATGTTTGAAATTCAAGCTCAATTTTGAGAACTATTCTTTAGTTATACTTGTAATGTTTTGACTTTGAGATTTTATGATCAAAATAAGTATTCAATTATTTTTGTTAAATGTTTAATACTTTTATGATTTGATGTTTAAAATACACAAATAAAAATAAATATTTCATTACGAAAATAGTTGAAAAGAAAAATCTTGAAAAACACTTAAAAAAAACAACTGAGGGAAGAAGAAGAAGAAAAAAAAGAAGAATACTTAAAAAATTGTTAAATAACCAACATTTAAAGTATAAAAAATAAGCCCCTCCAAAAAAAGGAGTTGATGTTGCATTAACACTTTTCAAAATTTTCATGAAAATCAAGAACATTTAAAAAATAATGTCCATACTTAATATATAAGAAAATTAAAAATTTAAAAAATGTGCTCCAAAAAAAAAGGTTGATGCTACATCAACACTTTTCTAAATTGGATGATTTTTTGCAACCTTTAAAAAAATCAGAACTTAGTAAAATTCATGTTAAGTTGGCAACTTTGTTTATCATTTGCCATGAAAAAAATTGAAGTAGCCAAGGATCATTGAAATGGTTAATAGATCATAAGTTTGATCTTCATGTCTTCCACGAAGTGGATCTTTTCCTCTTTTAAAACAAATCTCATGATCTAATAGTTTCAATAAATTCTAAATCATTGTAGTAGGGACCTTACATTATCAAACAATGTCTAGGAAAGGTGGGATATTTGCATTTGGAAGATAGAAGGGGAAATTCTCCCTAACCTCTGAAATGCGCACTACATATATAAATTTTACCCCTAATCCTTTCTTCTAGGAGTGTTCATTCATCTTGTATATAGTTTACACAGGGTTTTATATTATGTTTGTAATGTTTTCATCTAATAAATTTTTCTCTAGTGTCACTCAATTTTTCTACATTAATAATGTCGATGGTGTGAGATTTTACTCCTGGAATATTACCTCAATATATTGGTCCATTTTTACGCTTTCTCTTTTCTATGTCCATGATGGTACCATTTGGATTAGACTTTTCACCAATAACTAGGATGAATTGATATTGTGATTGATTTGTTAACCAATTCCGTTGAGTATCGCATTTGTAACCTGTGTTTATCTTTATTTCCAAATTATCATCATGTAGTTGAATATCACTTATCATGTGCACAACCTTTTATTTTCCATGAAATATTTAAGAGTTAAATTTTTGGTGCATTCATTCCAATTGGTTCCATTTAGTGACATTCCTAGAATCCAAAATCCTTTCATATAAAACATTGTAGATAATATTTTATACTTGCATTTAGTGCATGCATGTCTAAGATGATAATTTTTTCATTAATATATAATTTACCATCCATCACAATTCATAATTACCTAACCGCACTATAAATTTACATTAGACATATAATTTTGAAAACTACATCCAATATATACACCATTTTTTAAGAAATATATATTCCATATGAGGAATATACATGTTTTTGTCCTCAAGGGAATATTAAAAATATGGATTCAAGCCATTATAAATATACACCCATTATGATAACAACATATCACATGCAGGAATTTAAGTCATATGTGGAGGATAACAACATTTCTCCTGAGAATACAAGTTACATCCAATTGACACAAGCACATATCATAAAAGGAAACAAAAGAAGTTGTTCATCATATACTCTAGCACTCTACAAGTTATTCCATACTCATAGCGTGTTAAAAACAAAAAATTAGGTGGCATAATTCTCATGCATCCTTAACTAGCTTATTCCCCCATTCCCATTGGATGGAGGGTCATGAACAAAGGGTACTATTCCCCCTCAACTAAATATATGACACACTGGTCAACTATCAGTAACCTCATCATAATAGTGTGCCACTCAAGTGGTAATGTACTACATGCACCTACATTAGATCATTTAACTCATGGCACTTGTGCTATCACACCCATTTGAGAAATTGGTCTAGTCAACATCATATACCCTCAATGATTTAGTGTTATGATGCATCAAGGTAAACCCTTTGCCTTAGTCTAAATAATCTTATTTATATATTCTTAACCCTCCCTAATAAAATGCATGATTAGTGACGTTTATTAGCACAATATCTAGAAACAAATATAGTAGATGATTAATGTTGATATTTAAAATATCATATGCTATGTAACTAAATAAAATGAAACAATAAAAACCATTTTGGACGCAATCCAATAAAAATGGAAACGGAATCTTTAGATCACCTTGGTAATTCATACCCTCATATAGGTAACATTCAATGTGAATTGGAAACATGACCTAATGTGCAAGTGAATCTAGGTAGAATATGTTTCCCTAGCCTCCACCACCTTCCCATATCAATAACTTCCCCTAACAATGCATCCTTGGATCTTGAGGATACATATGTGGGGATATAGGGTGGACATAATCTCAAAGAAAAAAATATAAATCAATGTCACAAAATAAAAATTACATCCTATCACCCTGTGATAGGAAGTAAGTTGGAAGTTTAGCACGATTGATAGAACATACCCATAAATAATAAGTCCCAACTATCATGCTCTTAATTAGCATAATCAAAACCCTTAATATATTGTGAGGAGAATGATATACCACTAACAAAAAGATTAACACTACCCTATATTGTGTAAACAATCACTCTAGATATATTATTTTTATTGTGCCATCCTTGAACTTATCATTTTGATTACTATGTGCCAACACCAATCTAACATATTAAAAATTGTATGTAAGAACCATCAACGTTATTTTATTCCAAATGAAAAACTCTCTTATACATCTTGTACCTTATTTATACCTCCCAAATTGGAGTGGGATATTACAACAAAGAATCTTTTGAATTTTTTGAAGTACGTGAGATGGAATGTAAGGACTTGCATTCGATGGTTTTGTAGCATCTTAACTAGGTTGGAATTTATTATATGTAGTACATGAAGATTTGTTTTTATCAACTTAATCTAACCATTAGTATTCCACTCTCTATTTAGATGGGGCTTCATCTAATGTTACGTCCCCTGGGAGTTTACCACCACAAACCCCCACCACCACTTTCAATCCATCCATAAAATATCACTCCACTTGTCCACCCTACACTAATTTGAATTATAGTAACCTTATTTGTTACATCCATTATTTTTAAATATGCTATCGTTACATTTATCGTTACATTTATTGTGGCTACATATATACTTGTTGCATGAATTTATGTTGCATCCCAACAACTACATTAGATCAAGGTGTGCAACTAATGACTATGTCTCCCATTATGGAAGGTCAATATCTATCATTACTTGTGAAATTTATGGGGATATAATTAGTGGATGAAATCTTTATCCATAATATATGAATTTTATTTTACAAATTTTGAAGGTTTCATTAATCAATTCTTATAACTTTTTATTTTACAAATTTTGAAGGTTTCATTAATCAATTATTATAACTATTTTACGATGCATTGTCGAGAAGCTTGGGTTATGCTGTATGGAAATTGTCTTGAGACTAGGAATCCCGTATATAGTGAATTATGTTGTGTAAATTCTAATCATATTTTATAAGTTTGTTAATTGATAGAATTGTGGGAAATAACTTAAATAAATGGTGTTTCCTTTCTAGTCTCCAAAAATATGCACTACTGCTCAATGCAAGAAGACTCATGTTTCCTTAAGCTTGCAAAAGAGGAATATCATATTTAAGTATTCACCTATTTATGGTGAAGGTAGCATAGGTTAGTGAGTGATCCATTATGTATATTGGCATGAGGTGACTGATATACATTTTGGCACAGGGTGTATTGTGTGTTTAACATGAGTTGTTATTATTTTCCCATTTTGATAAGATATGTCATTTCGTTTCCTGGGTATGACGTACTATTCTATAAGAAAATGTACATTTGTATTTTTTTTCAAATCAAATACATCGATTTGGACATGTATAATAAATTGTTTCTGGATTAATTTTTTAATAATACTTTGTTATTATCAATTTTTTGTTTATTTGAATTTCATGATGAAAACCATAAAGTAGAACAGTCATCATGTTCTCTATCCCTTAAACCATTATTGTCTAGGTTTAACATGAAACTATTAATATGTTGAAATTTACTCACCCTTGTAAGAAATCTACACCAATAGATTAGAGATAATACTAGGGAAAATATCCATATATTCTCCCTTGATTAGGGTAATTTTTACTTTCCAACTCACGCCACTTCTTATATATATATATATATATATATATATATATATATATATATATCTATATATATATATATATATATATATATATATATATACATATATATATACATATACATACACACACACACACACTATTTTCACAGTAGGTTGGAATTCTTCATTTATACCTCACGAGTAGACCATCAACTTCCACTAATAGTTTTAGGAACAACATAGTTTTTCACTCGTATATTTTCACTCATTCAATGCCAATTTTAACCCTTATTTTTTCATTGGATCAAGACAACTTTTTTTTTTGGGTATACTTGTAGTCATTTAGCATAGTTTTCATCCACTGATTTTGCACAGTTTTCCATATATGGTTTTCTCTTAGTCTAAGTAGTACTGCTACAAAGTATTTTTCAACACTTATGTTGTTGATATTGTATTTTAATGCACTTTCTGAAAAATAATGTAGATATAGGAAAAGTTTCCTAAGGCTCCTAACACCTTTCTCTTTTACTATTTCTCTTTGTTGCATTAAATATTTATGTCTCAATATACTAAGTGCAAAACCATATCATACTTTAATATTCCTTAGACTCACACTAAATTATAGAACTTTAGATGAAGAAAAAACTGCCTTGTTGCATTACTATTTGTCCTTGGTCTCGATTTTTGTTTGATTCTCTTATCTTGGCTTCTCTTATTTAGATTAATGCACCTCTTCTTCATTTCTTAACTCTTGATTATTTATAGTTAGAGTATGCTTTTTATTTCAAAATGAAAATTTTACAAAGTTAAAGAAAATAATCTCCTTTATTTCCTATTACTTTACTTGCTCAATTTGAAATTACAAGTATAACTAGTCCTAGCTAGGAAGATGTAGGAGTTTGCATAGGTTAATGTAAATTTGTAGATGCTTATTAATCTTTCGAAATATCATTGAGGAGGAGGAAAACTTCACTTTGTTAAGTATTTATTGTAATTTTTTATTATAATTTCAATTTAAAATCTCATTAGTTGTTATTTCTTCTATTTAAGGCATTTATTTTAAATATTAATTACACCATTTATTCATACACTTCACTCTATGATTATATGCATGGGACATGACCCTAGGTCGAACCTAAAGTCAACCACTTTACTTAACAAATTAAGTTCCTCCTTTGGGGGCAAAAGAATTTTGTAGTTAAGTTGTGGTTGTAAGGAAAGAAATCGAAATAATTCACTACAACCACTCACATATAAAACATAATAGTTGACATTTTAGGGAATTATAAATCACTTCATTTGAATATAGTTAAGAACCATTGAAGCATAGGGGTGCACTTTAGAGTGGATAATACCACAAGTTTTAATTGTGACTCCTTGCTCTTTTTATATCGGGGATCTCTTCATTGTTTGATTTCAACTTGGAGGAAAGGTAACATATTTCATGTATCCATGGAAATGTAGCTTAGTGGTATTTCTATTAGGTTTCTGTCTGAGTGGTTCTCATAGGAGGGAGGGTCTCTAAGACAAATTTCTATGAGAAATTAGGATTTCATTGCCATTTACCTCATAATTATATATATCTCATTTGTCCCTTCACTCATCTCCACATGGGACCTACTTGCCTCTTGTGATACTTGCATGGAAGACACTTTTATCTACTCGTCATCTTCTTTCATTTATGATGTCTTCAACCATTATTTAAGGAAGGATTTGGAAGGGTAACATTTAATTTATCTTTTGAGTTGAATAATTTTCTTGAGTAGAAAGAAAACTTCAACCACAAAATCAATATATTTTTTTATTATTAATTTTTGTAATTATTATATTTTATTTTTACATCATCCAACATCTCTTTAGAAGTGAGTAATAGATGTACATGATATTATTTGTGCAAGATATCTAATTCATTGATATAATCATTTAAATCATTCAATACAATAATGTAATGATTACATCGAGAAACATATATTGATATATAAAAAATATCTGATTTATTGCCATATTCAAAATTTTATAAAAGATACCCCAGAAAAAATATGTTGCCATTATATTTTAGTGAATTGGTTTCGGAAAATTTGCAATTAAAATTTCTTTATATTATTAAAGAAATTAATAGAAAAATAAAATTAGTCAATTTTATTTCTATTAGACAAAGCCTCATTTTCACAAATTTCAATAAGCTTTTAAATTTTAGAAATGTGTGGTAAAATACCTAAAGCTAAATTCCAATTAAAATTTCTATCCATTTGAAAAAAATAATTTAAACAAATAATAATTAAATATCTACACTTTTTTTTTCTGGAAAAACCATATATTCTTAAAAATATAATTTTTTTTAAATATTTTAAATTACGAAATATTAACTTTTTCAAATATTTTAAATTACAAAATATTAACTTTTTCATTCTGAAAAAGAAACTTTAAAATTTTTTAAACTACATATTAATTTATAGATTTTTTAAACTATATAGTAATTTATTTTTTAATAATTTAAAATTATAGTAAAAATAATGTTAAACAAAATCTCAACCAAACTGTATTGGAAGAACAAAATCTCAATGTAAAACTAAATTTACAATATTAGAATTTATTATCAATAATATAAAATTAGTTTTATAAAATGTTTGATAAAATATTTTATAAAAAAAAATTCGCAAAATATTAACTTTATCATTCTAATAATTTAAACACAAAAAAAACATTAAATTTTCTTAAACTACATAATATTAATTTATTCTTTAACCATTTAAAATTATAATAAAAATATTGTTAAACAAAATCTCAAACAAACAGTATTGAAAAACCAAAACTCAATGTAAAACTAAATTTGCAATATTAGAATTTATTATCAATAATTGAAAATTTAGTTTTATAAAATGTTGATAAAATATTTTATAAAAGTTTCTTCAACGCCAGGTACCTCCTCCTCTTTATTCGGGACCCCCGCGCGCCTTAAAATAACTGTTCCGGCCTGTTTACGCCTGAGAACGCGTCCTCTGATCTTTGTCCACGAGTGGTAAGATGACCTTGGCAAAGCAGTCCGTGGGAACCTTTTGGAACCTAAACCTTCTTTTGCAGGAAAGGTGAGTGTGGCCTGAAAATTACATTGAAACTGAAATTTCAAATACAAGCGACAACGAGTAATAACACATTTTTGAGTTACTTAAACTTAACTTAGCATTACAAAAATACTAACGATACAAAATAACAAGATACTAGTAGCCGTATACTAACAAATATTCGAGCTCAATAGATACAAAAATAGTAAAAGTGCTAAGACAAGGAGTCGCAGCATACTAACACGCATATTCGAGCTGAATAGACACAGACGACGTTATTACATTTTCTCCTTCGCGCAATTTGAATACGTGCCAGCCGTGGATATCCACTCCTTCTAGTGTTCTGGATATGTGACTCCCACAGCTTCCACCGTTTGTTGCATTTCACCGTTCACCGTTGTAGCCAATCCCCTAACCACGTCGCTCGGACTGAAGACTTACGTACGCTGCAAATGCTCTGCCTTCTTTACTCTGAAATCCACCTCCTTTTGTTTCTCACAACACCCTATTATTGTCATGAATAACCTGAAGATCGCTCCTTTCAGTTTTGCAAAACAAGCGCCGAAAGCTTTGCCCAAGTGCTGCCGGCAAACTTAGAAAGTACGAAATCGTTTTTTCGGTAAGAAGCTTATTGCTTTTTTCTTTCTTTCTTCCTGCTTTTCTTTTTCTTTATTGAAAGTAAAGAGGTAAAAGAATGTTTTTTGCATTAAAATGTATAGATGACAATATTCTACTGCTCATTGTAGTTGCAAAGACACACTTGAAATGAATTTTGGTGTAATGGGGAGTAAGCTAGTTAAAGATGAAGAGTTTGTTGAATCTCAGTGTGCTCAGCCACAAGTGGAAGACTAAGAAAAAATTGTAGAAGAAGCAGAGAAAAATCACACAAATGCTCATGAATCCTAGTGCGCACAACAACAAGATGATGAAAATTTGGTGAATCCAACAACAAACTTGTTATGACAATTTGGTGAATCCAGCCATGGGGGATTCACTCGGTGAACATCTCACATATTACTTGCATTCGTGGCATATTAAACAATTCCCTTAATTTGACTACATATTGGAAAATCCCTCTAAAAATCACATTATTCAACCCCCTACCAATATGAACCCAATGCATCTTCTTAATTTAAAACTTTCTTTAGTGGCATACTAAACAATTCCCTCAATTTGACTACATATTGGAAAATCCCTCTAAAAATCACATTATCCAAACCCCTACCCATATGAACCCAATACATCTTCCCAATTTAAAAACCCCTACTTTCACTAAATATTGTAGGCACCCAGTTTTATACTCCTTTATATTTTTCATTATTTTAAGCTCTATTTTTTATATTTTCCAATGTAAAAACCCTTTACCCCCTATATATCCCCAATATGAAACCATGTGGTATGATATTTCTCCCCCAATGAAGCCCCCGTGAATCCAACAATGAAGCTTGCTGATGGCAATGAAGGTGCCATTGAAACAACCAATGTTATGGTGAATCTAGTGATTCAATTTGCTAATGTCAACTATGATGAAGACTTATTGCCTAATGATGAATGGTTGCATATGTTGCAACAAAAAAATCAAATCAACATGATGCTATTGGGTAAGAGAATCCCACTTGAGACTAAAAACCAAGTGTAAGACAACCTGTTTGCAGTAGCACATGTTAGTAAAGAAGTGGAAGAGACGGAAATAGAGGTAGAAGCAGAGGCAAAGAAGAAAGGCCACAAAAAAAAGCAGAGACAAAGGAAAAGGCAGAGAAGGTACCGTAACAAGATAAAGCTATCATTGCAGAGCATAAAGAACATAATCGATATGGTTATGCAAATACTTTTCATTCTAACATTTATTTTTAATGTGCAGATAGATCGATCCATTATGAAGAAGAATTAAATTTCCTTGAAACATGGCTTGCAACACCATATTTTGATCAATTTTGCATTCAAGTTGTAGAGATTAATGTTGAAGGCAACTTGAATAATGAAAACTTTAATGAAATTTCTAGGTATTGGAGTTTTAAGAGGTAAATTTTCATTCTCATCTTATGTTGCCACAAATTAATGATGAAGATCACACAACAAAAGATGACATGTGGCAGCAGTCCACATACAAACGTATTTTTGAAGAGACATATGATATGCATGCACAACTTGAAACAATGGAAGACCCGAACCGACAAATGAGAAAACTGAGGTTTGAAGAATACAACAAAAAGAAAAAGTTTAGACAATTTAGAGGGAAGAAAAGAAAAAGAAAAAGAAATTGTAATTTTTGTTTAAACTGTAAGCATAGTTGAGACAGAGCTACATGTAACTTGGTTTAAATTTTATATAGTTGCAATTAATGGGGAGTGTAGGAGAATCTAATTCTAGATAACTGTTAGGTGTCGTAATTGTCCATCCAAGTGTCACAATCAATTAGAGTTCAATCGAGTTCGATTGAGATGTAGTTCAATTTCACTACAGTGATTTGTTGTTGATGTCTACTATGTAATTCTATCTAACTAATCTTGAATATTGAGAAGAGAAAACCTCATGACAAATGCAATCCTTTTATTTAATTTTGACCGATGACATTTTGGAGATGATTTTTTAATTGTGGGTGTTGACTTATAGAGACAGATGGGAATTGGGCTGAAGTTTGTAAGATGACTAGAACGTTGGCTTAAAAATATTGGCGATGAATATGTTACATGGTCACTAATAAAGATAATGAGCCATTCATAAAGTTTTTTTTGTGTGATAAAAGCAATTATAATAACTTTCCAGCACCAGTCGTATTGGATCAACTTGTTCAAGCGCATTCATTGCAGTGTCAAAATCAATCAGAGTCTATATATAAAGCCTATCTATGAATCAAAAAATTCTCAAAAAGGGTCTATCCCTGAGGGGTTTTCCATGGTTTTGGGATTGCCTTAAATATCTGAGATGATATTGGTATAATTATGAAGTTGATTGTGTGTGTTTGATTGACTTTGATTCCAAAATAATTTATAATCTATAATCAAGTTAGGTTCAGAGCTTTAAGCGTCTGGAACAATAACATCATGTATTCTGTAAGAAAAAACTATTTGTTTTATATTATGGTTAAAACAGTACATTCTTATGATGGACATATCATCCTCATAAATCTTGAGATATTCACAGCATGACTATATTGAAAAGAAGCTTCTCCACTTACATCCATCTGAAATGTTATCTAAAAGTTACAACATTAATGATACTATTTACTCTCAGCCATATTTGTAATTTACATAGAGACTAATATGTGGTTCAGATCATTTTCATTTCTGTAAATCACAGAATTAATATAGTCTTTTCTTATATGATTTCTATACAAAATGAGATACAAAATTTATACAAAACTTTAAACAAAAAGAAGATAGGAATTTTATATGGACTTATCTGCAATGAAGTTATGCCTTTTTGAGCTCGCTTCAGCGATCTATCCTGACACTTTCAGATTTTCTAATTCTGTCTCCTCTGCTCTCGTTTTCATCATGATGTGCATACCTTCTTCTGTGCCCTATAGTCCCTTTTTCCATAATTCATCGGCAAATTTGTTATGTGCCCCGCTGATGTGCTCAATGGACGAATTCTAGAAAGAAATCCATATACTTTTTATATGTCTCAGCCAACCTTGTAGAGAAGTTTGTTGAATATTGTTCTTCCCGTTAACATGGTCTATTATACATTTAGAATCCCCAAAAAATTGTACTTGAGGGATATCCAAGCACTTGATAAACCGTAATAAACACCATACAGCAACAGCTTATGCTTTCATACTTGTTCCTTCTTCCACATACCAGTGAATCTCGAATTCCTGCTCTTCTGTAAATTTTAAGCAAAATCCATTCCCACATCTTCCTCCTTGAGCTGCTCCATAAAAAAACCCCACCTGATAGTTGGAGAACTAAACTCTCCCCTTCTCTATCTTCTTCTTTTTATTTTTCTTGGTGACTTCATTCTAATACCACCCACTGTTATATGGATTCATAGATTAAGTTTCCCCCCATCTACTGAAACGAAAAATTATATGATTCTAATCTTTCCAAATTTCCTAGAAAATGATGAAAGCTAGCAATCTCTTGCTTTTACTGTGAGTACTCCACCATTTTAAACAATCCTCAATTGTATTAAACTAAGTGAAAGGAATCTTCATCTTGTTTTCGAAATGTTTCCAAATGTTAACAAATCTATGACAATGTAAAAAAAACTGTACATTGTCCTCAGAATTATTCCTGCATAGATAGCATATCCCAGGGCCATAGTGGTTCTTCTTTTGTAAGTTTGCCGATGTCAAATTTTTGTTCTTCCATGTTAGCGAGAGCAAGATTACAATTTTAATTGGAATGTTTATTTTCAAAAAATTGTGAAACTAGCAACATTCAACATTTTGAATTTCCTTCATGCAAATTTTGAGGTAATAGTCCACCACCTCTACTTCTCCTGAAATCTTCTTCTTTCCAGCCCATGTCATACAATCCTCTTTGTTGTCATAACTTATCCCTGCCTCCTTTAATGTTTTTACAAGTTGTAGCCAGTCCTGTTTATACTAATCAATAAGATTCAGTTGGGAGAAGTCGCGCCATATTGGAATGTTTCCATTAGAATCACTGATCAGCTGACTTAAGACATAAATGCCTCGTCTAGTCAAATGAAATATCAGTTCTACTGTCCTTGGTACACCCTCACCTGCTCCTACAATGCAATCTTTACCCAACATAAAAAAGTCATCCCTACTAAACCACACCCTTTAGGGTAGTGAAAAAAGGTTCATGCTAAAGCCACAGAAGGTTGACTTAAATCAACAGAAGGACGAAGGACAAAAGAGAAAGTACAACTTAAATCAACAGAAGGACGAAGGACAAAAGAGAAAGTACAACTTAAATCAACAGAAGGACGAAGGACAAAAGAGAAAGTACAACTTAAATAAACAGAAGGACAAAAGAGAAAGTACAACTTAAATCAACAGAAGAACGAAGGACAAAACAGAAAGTACAACTTAAATCAACAGAAGGACAAAGGACGAAGGGCAGGGTATGGGCTGGTCACAAACTGAAAAGGCTTGGGATCTCAAAAAGTCTGATGACTTTAAGCTCATCTTCTATCACAACTCCCAGACTGGTCAAACATCAATTTAAAATCTAGAAGAAAATCTCTTCTTCTTGTGGGAAGCTTTGTTGATACATACCACTTGTATTAGATTTACACACTGAACTAAAACTCATATGTTTCCCAACTCAACTTTCCGGAGAGGTCAGACACCAAAATACAAGATCTTGTGGGAAGGTCAGCATATACATCTTGATGGACGGCCGTCCATCAAGATGTATATGCTGACCTTCCCACAAGATCTTGTATTTTGGTGTCTGACCTCTCCGGAAAGTTGAGTTGGGAAACATATGAGTTTTAGTTCAGTGTGTAAATCTAATACAAGTGGTATGTATCAACAAAGCTTCCCACAAGAAGAAGAGATTTTCTTCTAGATTTTAAATTGATGTTTGACCAGTCTGGGAGTTGTGGTAGAAGATGAGCTTAAAGTCATCAGACTTTTTGAGATCCCAAGCCTTTTCAGTTTGTGACCAGCCCATACCCTGCCCTTCGTCCTTTGTCCTTCTGTTGATTTAAGTTGTACTTTCTCTTTTGTCCTTCTGTTTATTTAAGTTGTACTTTCTCTTTTGTCCTTCGTCCTTCTGTTTATTTAAGTTGTACTTTCTCTTTTGTCCTTCGTCCTTCTGTTGATTTAAGTTGTACTTTCTCTTTTGTCCTTCGTCCTTCTATTGATTTAAGTCAACCTTCTGTGGCTTTAGCATGAACCTTTTTTCACTACCCTAAAGGGTGTGGGTTAGTAGGGATGACTTATAATAATGTTACAAGATCCAAAAAGCCACATAATATTTTGGAAAAGAATATTCTTGACCTTTCTAAAACTATTCCAGATTTGTGAGCCACTTTTTCCCCTAATTTCTCCTCATCTTTCTCCTTATCCAAACCAGAAGGAAAATCCCTTATTCTTCATATATTTGGATCAATCAGCTTTCCCCAAATACCTCGATTGTTGATACCCGTAACATATGACAACGTCGACTACTTTGTGGTAGAGAGAGGTCGATACTGATTGACCCTATGAAGACAAACATTGCTCACTGGCTTGCTTCCCGTTCCCTAATGACTTGTGTGCATAAAGCTGCCCGGGGTTGCTTTTTTTGTTGATCCCATGAGGAGTGGGCAGTTTCGGTTTAATTTTAATTGGACTAAGTTGGAAAGTGGACATTGATCAAAATTAAAATTGATTCATTACTGAAAGTTAATTATATTAAACACTTAGTCAAACATTTCAATAATGGAGTAATTTAATTTTTTATTTACGTTGCACCATAGAAACTCAACTCTGTGATTAGGTCTAGAAAACGCTGATAGGGCAGAGAACCAACTCAAGCGCATGTGCTATATGGTGAGAGTTGGAATGTTTGGCCCTTAATTTTCCTATTTGGAAATGAACATTATCAAATAGAAATTTGATTTAGACTATCCACTAAAATGCAAATTGTGAAATAGTTTCATACTGAATTGAGTGAACTCATGTGCATAAATCGGCCCGGGGTTTCTCACTCTCCAGAGGTTATTTACGTTGCAACCATAGAAACTTGATTGTAAGATTATTACGTATAGGGCGGAGAACCAAGTCAAACGCATGGGCTATATGGTGAGGGTTAATTATGCGCTATATGCATTTCCATTTGATATAGTTAATAACATTAATAATAACATTATCCCTATACACTCTAGCAACATTGGACATTCCGTTGGGTTGTATTCGGCGATTAATCAATCGAGCAAGGCGCGCCAACTTCGGAGGATCCTGTGCAAAAATAATCCATTGGCTTTCATGTGCGCAGAATAAATCATGATTGTAGTGGATTGTCATCTTGTAAAGATTTAGTGCATTGAGTGTGTATAATAAATGTTAGTGTCCGAGGAGTTCAGCGTGAAAGTCAATCCTTAAATGAAATTATCAGGGAGACATCTAGGCTTAATCAATACCTGACCAATTTCAGTGGCAAGGCTTGATCAATACTTGCACAATTTCAGTGACAAGGCTTAATCAATACTTGCATAAGTTTAGTGACAGTGACAATATTTTGAGCAGATTATTTTTATATCTAACAAATTGTTGTTACATCCAACATTGACACTGATATCATTTAAATAAAATATAGTTAAAAACAAAAACACGTTAATATCCAACAAATTGTTGTCGCATCCAACATTGACACTCATATCATCTCAATAAATTATAATTAAAAATAAAAAACAGTTAAGATAAAAGAATCAACGTATAATCTGCATAAACACATCAGTGTGGATTCACTCCACATAAAAAAAAAAATGAAAGTAATAAATGAACGACGGCCTAACCATTCATCGACAACTCTTAAATCAAAATTTAAAGGAAAAGCGGTGAAAGCTCTTTTTTAATAATCCACGTCAAATGCTACAAGGGCAAATTTCTCATCTTTTCTTCGTAATCGACCTCAAATAGTACGAGAATTGAGTTGTATAGAGAATTGATTTGTATAGAACTTTGCACCAGTGAAACCAATATTGCAGGTCCATGAAATAATCCGTTGCATCGGAAGAGTGAATACCACAAATTCAGCCTTAATCGATATTAATCCAATAAAGTGCTACATTCCACCAAAATCGAATGAAGTAGCATTTGCATAAGCCCAATGGGAACCAACACATATATCAGTCTGTGTCGTATTTATTGTTAATTTTTGGTAATGCTGCGAAATGTCAAAATTATTTGTGAATGGTTCTGTTGGTCACAGGTTACATGTGAATCTGTATTGTCAATTGATTCTCGGAGTATATGGGCGTACTGTTTATTATATGGGTGTACTGTTTATTTATAGTTAATTCTTGGTCACTCTTTTTGTGAAACAACAAGCTTCTCTCTCAGGAATGACTCTCTTGGACACGCATTACTTGTTGGGTTCTACTTTTGGCTGATTCTATATGTACACACACTGTCAGTGAAGCATCAAAACTTTTATTTTGTTCCATGATTCTGTTTCTCGTAAAATTTCTTCCCCGCAAACTCTACACTTAGCTTCTCCTCACACATTGACCTCTCTGTCAAATATTACATTTATACTATGTCATACCATTATATGAACTGTTTAAATCTACACTTAGCTTCTCCTCACACATTGACCTCTCTGTCAAATATTACATTTATACTATATCATGGTGAACTGTTTAAATCTACACCTAGCTTCTCCTCACACATTGACCTCTCTGTCAAATATTACATTTATACTATATCATACATCCGTTTGTAACTCGAGTTAGTTTGACATAGCCACCCCCAAGAGGAGTTTGGATATTTTGTTCACGCCAAAATATTCTTAAAAATATATTACACACACTATGAAATTGGTCAGTTTTCTAAAATATGCTCATTAAATTCTAACATTTTGAAGTCCCTTTTAATGGAAATGAGCATGTTCAACTACAAAAGCTTTAAATTTAGCTTCGTGGAAGTGTCTTACAATGTTTTGTTTTCCTTATAGTTTGTACTTTGTAGAAATGAGTCTGTTTAATCACATAAATTTTAGTTTGAAATAGTGTATTATAAACTTTTGATTTCACAATTATCAATGAATTATATTCCGTCTTCAGCGATTAGAAATTATGATGAATTTTTATTTTAATATAATTTTTATTTTTAATATTAATATATAAAAATTATAATAATTAAATTTAAAAAATTATTTATGACAATAAAAAGGGATGGAAAGCTCATTACAAATTTGAAAATAGTTATAAATTAATGGTTTTTTTATTTTGAAATAAGAAGAGATTTTTTTTTAAATTATTGTCATTCATAGAATTTTATATGATTTTAAATTTTGGAATTGTAACATTTTTAAACAATTGTGAGGAAAGATCCATATGATTTAGTATATGGAGAAAGAATTGCATCCTTCTCTTGGTAGGTCGTAACTAATCTGTAGTCGTTCTCTTTCTCTTTCTATCTCTCTATATATAGCCAAAAAATAAACCTAAAAGATGACCAAAATGTAAAATTGTGGGTCCACTTTTTTTGGCATTGAATATTTTATTATATAAAACATTAAAATATTTTATCTGAACATTCTCTTTTTTATATATAGATATCTGTGAAATTGAAATTGAAAAATTTAGATAATATCGATATTCAAATAACTTATTTAAATCCTCTCTTGAAATATATTTGAAAACTATAAAGTTTAAATATCTTGCTCACTTTCTTTTACTTGTAAATAATTTGTCTCTTTTAAAATTGATATAAAATTATGACAAGTGATGTAGACATAAAAATAATTTATATATGATTCAGTGTGAGTAAAATACTTTTACTACATTAAGTTGTAACATAAATAACAAATTGAATAAGAATAATAAAATTGGAATTATTAATTTTTTAAAGTTAAAAGTAACTAAACATATATATTATTTTTTATTTTTATTAAAGCAAACATTCTTTTTTATCATATTTTAAATTTAAATAAAGTAACATAATTATGTTAAAAAATTTGAACGTAATTTTATTAGAAAGGAAAAAAACCCTTATAAGTATTCCCATTTACCTAAAATTATTGTTTTCCTAATTTATATATATAAATAAATATAAATACTAATAACGCTATAAAAATATTTCCATCAACATAATGCCCCTATACATCTGACCAATGTGTGTAAATAATGTAGTATATTTACAATTCTTGAAGTTCGAAAGATTCCATTGCATAATTTTTTTTCGGAAAAGGACAGCAATACAAGTTTTTTTTGAGGTAAGAATATAAAATATTTAAAAATTTTGGAATGTTTCCGTTTGCATGGAATTATTGTTTCGCATCAACATAATGCCCCTATATATCTGACCAATGTGTGTAAATAATGTAGTATATTTACCATTCTTGAAATTCGAAAGATTCCAATTGCATAATTTCTTTTGGAAAAGGACAGCAATACAAGTTTTTTTGGGGGTAAGAATACAAATTTTTTAAAAGCTTTGGAATGTTTCCGTAGTTATTGTTTCATAATTTATAATGCATATATAATATGCAAAGTAAATAATATGTACCCACTATGTGTGTCCATATATACATAACCCATTGTTAAATATAATATTTAAAAATAAATATAATGTTTATATATAATATTTAAGTGTCTATGTATACATAGTAAATAGTTAAATATAATATTTAAAAATAAATATACTGTTTATATATAATATTTAAAACTCAACAAATTATTACAATGTCTCCTAAGACTTAAAAAGGTAAAAAGAAAAGGATAAATTCTTTATTGCAAATGTTGCTTGTAAAAACCAATGCGAGTGAGCTGAGAGAGATGTATTTTATCGTTTATTGTAGCTTATGACATGAAAAGGTTGGTCATAAGCCAAATATTGATTATTTAACTAGTTTATCTTTTTTTAGATTTTCAAAGTCAGGACTTTGTATTGAGTAGTGTCAAATTTATATATATAACAAGAGAAAAGTAATTGGAAAGGAAAAATGGAATTTATTTGTTTTATAAGTATTGTTTTCTTAATAGAAAGAAAAATCAATGTCAATTATGATTATGTAAATAATTGAAAATAAAAAATAAAAAATAAATCTTATTGCATTGATGATATATTCTAAAATCTAATATGAGGGAGATGTGTAATTCCTTCCATGTTTAATCTCAAGTTGACATATATCCCTTTTAAAATCAATAACCTCAGTGTATATTGTAGAATTCCAGCCATAACCTCAGTGTATATTATAGAAAAAACTGATCATGCTATGGAACTGAGCAATTGAGCATGTTAAAGTACAGTGGAAGTGCTTTGGCCTTATGAAGCTACATGGGAGATGGCAGATCAGATGCAGGCTATACATTGTTCCTTATTCGTTGGTTGACCAGATGTTTTGTTATATGTCTTTGGTATATGTTTTCTGTACATTTTTTTGTGATGTTTGGTATATGTACATATGTATATGGATGTAAATGCCACCATGAGTTATGTTATGAAGCTCCAATAAGAAGTATGAGTGTCATCTCATCATGGATTTCATGTTTTTATGTTTTCATGTTACTTTGCTTCTCAGCAGGATGATCATTGTAAATACTACATCGAGCTATGTTATAAAGTTCCATGGGTAGTATGTTTTCTTTTCAACAGTTTTGCTGAGGTATAGGTGTGGTGGAACACCAAGGATGATGTCCCCCAAGAGGAGGATTATGTAACATCCTTGGTGAAAATTCCATGTAATAAAAGTTAATAAAGGAAAAATAATAACCATGGTTGATGGGACGCTTATTCCAAGATAAATTTTGGGAAAAATATCCTAGTGTGGGTGTTCATTGGTTTATTATGGCTATGGAAATTGGCAAAGAAAATGGCTAAGGCTTTGGAAAGGAAAAATTACATTTTTGGCACATTTACTTATGAAAATAATGGAAATTAGGGGAAAAGGAAGGTGAAAGGTCACAGGTATCACGTGAGGAGGAAATTGAAGGAAAAAAATGCAAAATGAAGAAAATAGAAGCGTAATTAATCAAAAGGCTTGTGAGAATCCATTGGTACATTTTGTCCATTTAGTTTTGGAGCTCTCTCATTATTCTCTCTATCTCTTACTCTTGGACACTTAGATTTTCCTTAGAGAACTTTGGCATTGGATCAAGAAAGGAAAAGAGGGCAAGAGGAAGCAAAGATCAAGAAAGGGAGTGACGAATCAAGCCACTACAACAAGATTCTTTGCAGGTATCTACTTGCATGTGTGCTTTCCTTGCTAGATTTGGGATGCATGGTATTGCATGTAGTTATTTGTTATTATGGCATGGACTTTGTGAAGTGTGACAATGTTTTTAGCCTAGCCTTGCCATTTCTACATAGCCATGGTGTGATGGGGTTCTCATGTTTTGATTGATATGGATTTCCAGATGGATTCGAAGCTGAGTGCGGTAGACCTCCAAAAGAAGTAACGTATGGCCTAATGATCCCTGAACCAGACTATGTATCATGGTAAAGCCATTGACCTAGTTACCTCTGAACCGGATTGTGGGTTATAGTAAAGCCAAGTATTATGTTCCTCGGTGGGCCTAAGAATTCTCAACCGGTTAATGCCAGGATATATGGTAAAGCCTAGAGGTGGTTTCCCTTAATTAGGCCTAGGAATCATTGCGAGTGAATGGTGGGATATATGGTAAATCCTAGAGGGTG
The DNA here is from genome assembly GCA_031772625.1 of Pinus tabuliformis. NCBI lineage: Eukaryota > Viridiplantae > Streptophyta > Pinopsida > Pinales > Pinaceae > Pinus > Pinus tabuliformis. The sequence continues at coordinate 659,883,910 of CM062807.1, forward strand.
GTGTCTCGGTTTAGGGCCTAGTGATCCATGGATTGAACTATGGATTGCAGTAAAGCCTAAGAGACTACAAGACGGGAAAATTCCTCATGGTGTAGGTGGAGAAATTAGGTGGCATCCAAGCTTGTTTAAGCCTAGTGATCTAGTGGAGATCATGGTAAATCCTATTATCACATGTTTATTATTTTGGCCTAGTGAACCGTTGTGGATTACGGTAAAGCCTGGTATCTATTGATGAGGGTGAGGTTGTTTATCCTTGGGATGCCCTGGTTGGTTCTTTTGGTTTGAGTCCCATATTTGTGTTTAGAATATGGAATGGGGGTGAATGGTTAAAGAGAGAATTGGCTCCACCATTCTATGGTCTCATGGAATGTGGTAATCCCATCCCAGGTTGGCATTTGCATTCGTTAATAAGAGGCTCTTTCATTGGTATCTTATGTGTAAATGTATTCGTTTATATGTGGATTTTATGGCTGATGTATCCTTGATATTTTTTTTGTTATTATGCTGGTTATAAAAATGTATTATAACCGTGATGACGTATGTATCTCTTCATGCTTGTATTTGTAAATGAATGGATAATGTATCTATGACCTAGTAGATGATGAAATAAGGGGAAAATGCTTCTTAGTGACTCTTAAATAAGTATGAGACCCCTATGCTCAGATTTGCTGTTTAAACATGTATATTACATATTTGTCATATATTTGACAAAATGCCTTTCATGGATTGTAGGGGTCTAATCGATCACTTGTTCAAGTAATTGCATGTGTAACATTATTTGATTGTTATCTTTTAGTTCTAAAAGTGGCATTGAGTTATGGGAAGTGACCTGGGATCTAGGCTTGAAAAAGTGGGACAAATCCTAAAGACGCAAGCACAGGTCTGAGGAGAAAATTCCCCAGAGACATGTATAGCCATGCTATGGGAGCATCTGGAGCTTCTTAGTCGCTAGCATGTCCATATCAAGGGAGCATCGAGGGGTTTAATAGTATAAAACTTCATTTGGTCCCAGGGGCTGATTACCTGAGTGGTTGGGATGGCTCTTGGGAGTTATTTTTCTAATGTGGAGGGTCTATGCATTGTGCTTCTGCTGATTCCACTTCCTTAATGTCGTCTAGGAGGTTGAGTTCAATTATAGTGGTCTCTTTTTCATATTTACCACAGTTGGTCGGTAACTTGGGTAGATGTGGGATGATGGCGTTACAATGTTAATTTTTATTTATTTATGTAATTTAAGTTAGTTGAATTCTTACTATTTCATATTATACGAAAAATCAAAAATCTTCTTAGTCATGGAGATCAACCAATTATAAGTGATTGTGATTTCATACATGTTGAATCAAGGATAAAAGAGGATAGTTATAAGCCTACTCTTTTGAATCTAGTAGATGGAAAGAGTTATAGCCAAGCATTGGTTCATGATTTTGTTGTAAGAACACTGACATATAAGGATAAAGATGCAAAAAGAGATAGATAACATCTATCAAAAACCACAAAATATGATCAATTATCTTATAGATTTATGTTCAAATGAAGGAGATTGGGATTTGGATTTGTTCCCAGGTTCATGTAACTTTTACGATATAAAATTATATTTCAATGCATATGTTTTTAATTTTTATATGTTTATGCTAATTTAGTTAGTTATTTATATTGTATTTAATGATTAGGTATGACACTAACATGTTGCTTACGAAAACGAAGAAATTGCATAAACATTGAAAAAGTCTCATTCCAATGTAATTTTATTAACTAAAGAATTACTTCTATTAAAGGTCTTCCAAATGCAATACAATACGTTTGTTTGAGGAAAGGGGACTTTAATCAATCTCATGTGGCCAAAAAGGAAAAGGAACCTCAACTACCGTGAGATGAAATGATAGAAAAAGGATATTTTGGGAGATTTGTACACATCAAAGATCCAATAGGAGAGGAAAATGACCAAACTAAAGCACATAATACTATGGAAGAAGAACATAATGAATCGAAAGAATATGATGAACATGGACTATATGATTTTGTTGATTAAATTTAAGTTATGCTTGAGATACAAGCTCAATTTTGAGAACTATTCTTTAGTTATACTTGTAATGTTTTGACTTTGAGATTTTATGATCAAAAATAAGTATTCAATTATTGTTGTTACAAGTTTAATACCTTTATTATTTGATTTTCACTGTAATTTTTATGTGAATCATTATTTTTTGAAAAAAATAGTTTGGAAATTATTATTTTTTGACATAAAATTCACAAAAAACAATATTTTTTAAAACTTTTTTTGGCTCAAAATTTTTCCATATAAATCATTTATTTGACATGTCATTTTTAGCCAAAAGGCCCCAAATTGTAATTTTTTTTTTATATCTATATCAAAAATGGGTATTTTTTCCAAATGTTTAAAATTATTGTTTTCTTAGTCACAATTATTTGATGTACTTTGAAATATTAATTAATTATACAAAAATATAAAGAAAATCCTAACTTTAAGATATTGACATTTCATTTTTAAACTATACGAACAAAAATAAAGATTTCATTACAAAAAAATTTGAAAAGAAAAACTAAAAAAGAAAAACTTGAAAAACACTTAAAAAACAAACATCTCAGGGAAGAAGAAGTAGAAGAAAAAGAAGAATACTTAAAAAATTGTTAAATAACCAACATTTAAAAGATAATTATCCATACTAAATACCTAAGAAAATTTAAAGTGTCAAAAATAAGCCCCTAAAAAAAAGGAGTTGATGTTATATCAACACTTTCAAAATTGTCATGAAAATCACTAACATTTAAAAAATAATGTGCATACTTAATATATAAGACAATTTAAATTTCAAAAAATATGCTCCAAAAAAAAGCTTGATGCTACATCAACGCTTTTCCAAATCGGATAGCTTTTTGCAACCTCTAAAAAAATTAGAACTTAGTAAAATTCATGTTAAGTTGACAACTTTGTTTATCATGTGCCATGCAAAAAATTGAAGTAGCCAAGGATCATTGAAAAAGTTAATAGATCATAAGTTTCATCTTCATGTCTTCCACAAAGTGGATCTTTTCTTTCTTTAAAACCAATCTCATGATCTAATAGGTTCAAGAAAGTCTAAATAATTGTAGTAGGGACCTTACATTATAAAACAATGTTTAGGAAAGGTGGGATATTTGCATTTGGGAGATAGAAGGGGAAATTCTCCCTAACCTCTTAAATGCGCACTACATAAATAAATTTTACCCCTAACCCTTTCTTCTAAGAGTGTTCATTCATCTTTTATATAGTTTAGATAGGTTTTATATTATGCTTGTAATTGTTTCATCTTATAAATTGTTTTCTAGTGTCAGTCAATTTTTCTACATTAATAATGTAGATGGTGTGAGATTTTATTCCTGGAATATTACCTCAAGGGATTGGTCCATTTTTACCCCTTCTCTTTTCTTTGTCCATGATGGCAACATTTGGATTAGAATTTTCACCAATAACTAGGATGAATATGATGTTGTGATTGATTTGTTAACCAATTCCCTTGAGTATTGCAATTGTAACCTTTGTGTTTGAATTTATTTCCAAATTCTTATCATGTAGTTGAATGCCACTTATCATGTGAATAACCCTTTATTTTCCATGAAATATTTAAGAGTTAAATTTTTGGTGCAATCATTCCAATTGGATTCATTTAGTGACATTCCTAGAATCGAAAATCCTTTCATAGAAAACATTGTAAATAATATTTTATATTTACATTTAGCATGTGCATGTCTAAGAAGATAAGTTTTTCATTCTTATATAATTTACCATGCATCACAATTCATAATTACCTAACCGTACTATAAATTTACATTACACATATAATTGTGAAAACTACATCCAATATATACCACATTTAATATATATATATATATATATATATATATATATATATATATATATATATATATATATATATATATTTCATATGAGGAATATACATGTTTTTGTCCTCAAGCGAATATTAGACAATAGGGATTGAAGCCATTATAAATATCCACCCATTATGATCACAACATATCACATGCAGGAATTTAAGTCATATGGCAAGGATAACAACATTTCTCGCAAGAATACAAGTTACATCCAGTTGACACACACACATATGATAAAAAGAAACATAATAATTTGTTCATCATAGAGCCTAGCACTCTGCAAGTTATTCTATACTCATAGTGTGTTAAAAAACAAAAATTAGGTGGCATAATTCCCATCCATCCTTAGCTAGCTTATTCCCCCATTCCCATTGGATGGAGGGTAATGAACCAAGGGTACTATTCCCCCCTAACTAAATATATGACACACAGGCCAACTATCAGTAACCTCATCATAATAGTGTGCCACTCATGTGGCAATGTACTACATGCACCTACATTAGGATCATTTAACTCATGGCACTTGTGCTATCACATCCCTTTGAGAAATTGGTCTAGTCAACATTGTATACCCTCAATGATTTAGTGCTATGATGCATCAAGGTCAACCCTTTGCCTCAATCTAAATAATATTATTTATATATTCTTAAACCTCCATAATAAAATGCATGATTAATGACATTTATTAGCACAATATATAGAAAAAAATATAGTATATTATTAATATTGATATTTAAAATATCATATGCTATGTAATTAAATAACATAGAAAAATAAAAAACATTTTGGACAGAATCCAATACAAATGGAAAAGGAATCTTTAGATCACCTTGGTATTTCATACCCTCGTATAGGTAACCTTCAATGTGAATTGGAAACATGACCTAATGTGCAAGGGAATCTAGGTAGAATATGTTTCCCTAGCCTCCACCACCTCCCCATATGAATCATTTCCCCTAACAATGCATCCTTGGATATTGAGGATACATATGTGGGGATATAGGGTGGACATATTCTAAAATAAAAAACTATAAATAAATGGACAAAATAAAAAATACCTCCTATCACCCTATGATAGGAAGCTAGTTAGAAGTTTAGCACGATCGATAGAACATACCCATACATAATAAGTCGCAACTCTCATGCTCTTAATGAGAGTAATCAAAACCCCTAATATATTGTGAGGAGAATGACACACCACTAAGAAATAGACTAACACTACCCTATCTTGTGCAAACAATCACTCTAGATATATTATTTTGATTTTGCCATCCTTGACCTTATCATTTTGATTACTATGTGCCAACACTAATCGAACATATTAGAAATTGTATGTAACCACCATCAACATTATTTTATTCCTAATGAAAAACTCTCTTTATACATATTGTACATTATTTGCACCTCCCAAATTGGAGCGGGATATTACAAAAAGGAATCTTTTCAATTTTTTGAAGTACGTGAGATTGAATTTAAGGACTTGCATTTGATGGTTTTGTAGCATCTTAACTAGGTTTAAATTTATTATATGTAGTACATGATGATTTTTTTTTATCCACTTAATGTAACCATTAGTATTCCACTTTCTATTCAGATGGGGATTCATCTAATGTTACATCCCATGGGAGTTTACCACCACAAACCCCCACCACCACTTTCAATGCATCCATAAAATATCACTCCACCTATCCACCCTACACTAATCTGAATTATGGGAACCATATTTGTTAAATCTATTATTTCTAAATATGCTATTGTTACATTTATTGTGGCTACATATATAGTTGTTGCATGCACTTATGTTGCATCCCAACAACTACATTAGATCAAGTTATGCAACTAATGACTATGTCTCCCATTATGGAAGGTCAATATCTATCATTACTTGATAAATTTATGGGGATATAATTAGTTGATGAAATATTTATCCATAATATATCAAGTTTCTTTTACAAATTTTGAAAGTTTCATTAATTGATTCTTATAACTATTGTAGGGATGCATTTTAGAGAAGCTTGGGTTATGGAGGAGGGAAATTGTCTTGCGACTATCAATCCCATTCATAGTGAATTATGTTGTATAAAACTCTAATCATATTTTATAAGTATGTTAAATGATAAAATTGTGGGAAATAACTTAAATAAATGGTGTTTCCATTCTAGTCTCCAAAAATATGCACTACTCCTCAATGCAAGAAGACTCAAGTTTCCTTAAGCTTGAAGAAGAGGAATATCATATTTAATTATGCACCTATTTATGGTGAAGGTAGTATAGGTTAGTGAGTGACCCATTATGTATATTGGCATGAGGTGCCCAATATGCATTTTTGGCACAAGGTGCATTGTGTCTTCAACATGAGTTTCTATTATTTTCTCATTTCGATAAGATATGTCATTTTTTTCCTGGGTATGATGTACTATTCTATAAAAAAGTGTACATTTGTATCAATTTTCAAATCAAATACATGGATTTGGACATGTATAATAAATTGTTTATGGCTTAATTTTTTAATAATACTTTGTTATTATTCAATTTTTTGTTTATTTGAATTTCATGATGAAAACCATAAAGTAGACTAGGCATCATGTTTTCTATCCCTAAAACCATTATTGTTTTCTTTAACATGCAACTATTAAGATGTTGAAATTTATTCAGCCCTGTAAGAAATCTACACTAGTAGATTAGAGATAACGCTATGGAAAATATCCATATATTCTCCCTTGATTGGGGTAACTTTTTTTTTTCCAACTCACCCCAATTCTCATAGTTTATATGTATGTGTGTGTGTGTGTGTGTGTGCATACACTATTTTCATAGTAGGTTAGAATCCTTTATTTATACTTCAAGAGCAGGCCATCAACTTCCACTAATAGTTTTAGGAACAACATAGCTTTTCACTCCTATATTTTCACTTACTCAATGAAAATGTTGACCCTTATTTTTCATTGGATCGAGACACTTTTTTTGGGTATACTTGTAGTCATTTAGCATAGTTTTCATCCCCTGATTTTGCATAGTTTATGGTTTTCTCTTAGTCTAAGTAACACTCCTACAAAATAGTTTTCAACACCTATGTTGTTGATATTGTATTTTAATGCACTTTCTGAAAAATGATGTAGATAGAGGAAAAGCTCCCTAAGGCTTCTAACACCTTTCTCTTTTACTATTTCTCTTTGTTGCATTAAATATTTATGTCTCAATATACTAAGTGAAAAACCATATCATAATTTAATATCCCTTAGACTCACACTAAATTATTGAACTTTAGATGAAGAAAAATCTCCCTTGTTGCATTAGTATTTGTCCTTGGTCTCTATTTTTTTTTATTCTGTTATCTTAACTTCTCTTATTTAGATTGATGCACCGCTTCTTCATCTCTTAAATCTTGATTATTTATAGTTAGAGTATGCTTTTTATTTAAAAATGGAAATTTTACAAAGTTAAAGAAAATAATCTCCTTTATTCCTTACTACTTTACTCACTCAATTTGAAATTACAAGCATAACTATTCCTAGCTAGGAAGAAGTAGGAGTTTGCATAGGTTAATGTAAATTTGTAGATGCATATTAATATTTCGAAATATCATTGAGGTGAGGGAAACCTTCACTTTGCTAAGTATTTATCGCAAATTTTTATTATAATTTCAATTTAAAATCTCATTAGTGGTTATTTCTTTTATTTCGGGGATTTATTTTCAATATTAATTACACCATTCGTTCATACACTTCACTCCTTGATCATATGCATGAGACATGACATTAGGTCGAACCTAAAATCAACCACTTAACTTAACACATTAAGCTCCTCCTTTGGGGCAAAAGAATTTTGTATTTAAATTATGGTTGTGGGGAAAGACATCTAAGTAATTCACTACAACCAGACACATATAAAACATAATAGTTCACATTTTAGGGAATTAGAAATCATTTCGTTCGAATATAGTTAAGAACCATTGAAGCATAGCTGTGCACTTTAGAGTGGATAATACCACGAGTTTTGATTGTGACTCCTTGCTTTTTCTATATCGTGGATCTCTTCATTGTTTGATTTCAACTTGGAGGAAAGGCAACCTATTTCATGTATCCATGAAAATATAGCTTAGTGGTATTTCTACTAGGTTTCTATCTAAGTGGTTCTCAGAGGATGGAGGGTGTCCTAAAAAAATTTCTATGAGAAACTAGGATTTCATTGCCATTTACCTCATAGTTATATCTATCTTATTTTTCTCTTCACTCATCTCCACATGGGATCTGCTTACCTCTTGTGATACTTGCATGGAAGACACTTTTATCTACTCTTCATCTTCTTTCATCTATAATGTCTTCAAGCATTATTTATTTAAGGAGGGATTTGGAAGGGTAACATTTGATTTATCTTTTGAGACGAGTAATTTTCTTGATTAGGAAGAAAAATTCAATCACAAAATCAATATATCATTAATTTTTGTAAGTATTATATTTTATTTTTACATCATCCCACATCTTTCTCAAAGTGAGTAATTGATGTACGTGATATTATTTGTGCAAGATATGTAATTCATTGATATATTTATTTAAAGCATTCAATATGATTACATTCAGACACATACAATAATATATAAAAAATATTTATTGCCATAGTGAAAATTTTATAAAAATACTACTCGAAAAAATATGTTGCCATTATATTTGAAAATTATATTTTAGTGAATTGTTTTTGGAAAATGTGATGACCCCGGGAAAATGTAATTATTTAAGTTTACTACGGTAAAAACTGAATTAGAATGACATTGAAAGACTTATTTTTCTTTTAAGAGTATTATGTTAATTTTACATGTGCACTAAATGTTTTAAAAGAAATACTCATAAAAGTATTGGAGCTCCCAAAAGGGAAGTGGAAAAAGAAAGTTAGTTAGCAAAACTGGAAATAACCACCTTCCCTAACTGGAAGGGTCTCCAGGGAAAAGGGGAGGTTGGTTGACAGAACTCTGGGCTGTAGAGACAGGCAGAGAGAGAAAAAGGGAAGAAAACCCCTGAATGGACTAAGTCTGGTAAGGACCAGATAGTCGAGCACAAAGTGCTGTCTTGCTGAGGATAGTGATCCGGTAAGAAGAAGCTTGGGGGGAGACTCTGGTCCCGGAGGACAAATCTCACGGATGGGTGGATAACAAGCTTTACACAGAGATCTGCAGGAGACTTACTAAGGAGTTACGGTACCGACAGTGACCAGGTAAGTAACTGAACCCTAATGCATCTGTAGTTATCTGTGTAACATTTATAAAACAGAGCATTTGTAGTTATCTGTGTAACAATTATAAAACAATGCATCTGTAGTTATCTATGTAATATTTAAAAAGGAGTGCATCTGTAGTTATCGGTGTAATATGTATTAAGCAGAGATTCTGGGAATTAGCAAACATTAATACTGCTGCATAAATAGGCTTGCAACGACTATGACTCAGAACCAATGAACTGGGTATCGTATGAATGGAACAGAAACCCGGCAGTAGGGATAATACCTTAACTCATAACACACAGAAAATAGAAAAACATGGTTAAACCCCGACTGAGAACCAGAGGGTGGAAGACCATGCCTTGTGGGTAGTTGTCTTAAGATATAGGGGTTGCCCTTACCCAGAGAAGTTAACAACATTAGAATAGTGGAGAGGAATGATGATAAAAACCCTTATCACGTTCCTCATAAACCTCAAATGGAACCTGCCTAGGTATTGCATAGAATGCAGAATTTAAAAGAAGACAAGAAGAAGATTAGTGAACACATAACCCTCGAACCGGGTTGAATCCGCGGTAGGTGTGGGTTCTGGAGATTACTTCGCGCCAGGCGATAGCCTGAACCTCGGTTCGCATTTTTGGAAAACAAACAAAACTCAAGCAAAAGAATCAAAGCTTACGAGTTATCTTTAGATAAATAATTAAGAAAACTGAACAGTCAAGGACCGGTACCCAGGGGACGGACTTCTGTAACAACAGCAATTTGATAAACAAAAGAACCCTCTTTTAAAGAAATAGTGAGACATGCAGCAAGCGCCGTAATGGGCATTTAAATAATGAACAGTGAAACATATATACATATCGAACGATTTACAGAAAATATATATATAGTAAGCCACAGAGCATTGTCCAAACATTGTCAAATTAAGGACAAATAATAGTTCGAATTCGTGGCTTAACATTCAGAACCAAATGGTTTCTTATATACAGAGAACCCAAAATCGAATCGACCATACATCTATAGTAATAAGATGCAGGCGCGATATTCCAGGGTACCTTATAAAGACCTGCTAGAAAATAAATTCAAATATAAACAAACCCTTACCTAACGCCGTAAACAATAAGCACATTTTCAGAACGAGAACTACTAAATCTGGGTAGTGCTCGAACTTCATTATTCATGGAAAAACTTTGATAAAAATGCATGCTTGTAATTGACAGTAGAATATGAACAAGGGTTTGTATTAATTAAACGGCCACAAGTTTATGTTGGTCCAGACCAATACCAAATGAGCCGGATTCCCAACAAATTTCTTTAGAAAAGTCATGAATACAGTTCAATCGAAACAAAATAATACATAGTTGCTTCAATAAACCACAGCCGGAACTATAGCCTCATAAACTGGAGGCTTCCAACCCAAAACCGCTGCAAGCGAAGGGGTTAACCCAGTACTCATAAAACATATCCAAGACGTATGGGACCATAGCATATTAAACCGTCCGTCACCATCTGCGTCCAACCGTGAAAGAGTAAGGTTGGGGGTTTCATTTAGGCGCAGAGGGTAACCTTCAGGCGACGAATGGTGGAACAGAAGTGCTTCAAACAGAAATTATTCACATGGAATATATAGAAGAGCCGAAGAGATGCACCTGGGGTAACCTCGGCGAACTAACACCTGGAGGAAGTCCACCCTGTCGTAAAACCCCGGAAGCGGACGTCTGCAACCAGCCATACAATAGAGGAAATCAATAGTTCTGACTTCTTAAAAGATAAACCAATGAAAACAACGTAACGTTAAGCCGACTGTAATACTTACCAGAAGCTAGCTCGAGGATTTATAACCCTGAAGCAGAAGCTCAGCGGTGAGGATGCATGATGACAGAGATGGCAGATATGCCTCGGCACTGAGTTGTGGAGCAGTCTCACCTACTGTGGCGGAATGGAGCTGAGAGCCGAGGAAACGCCGAATAATGCCAACAAAACCTCGAAGATTCAGGAAAGGCAGAAATATATTGCTAATTTCCAGAAGTGGAGACGTGGGGGTATCTCCACCCTCCGATTTTACCCAGAGCCTCCACACTGTTGATTAAGGCGGTAACACCAAAAAACGAAAAGCGGGAAAATTTCCAACCTGGAGCCATGCCCCATTCACGTGAACAGGCCGGCGGAATTTAGTGCCATGGCCAAGTGTCCAACGTAGGTGGCGCCAGCAAGTGAGAGACAGAGCTGCCTCGATACGCTCAAGTCACCGCAAGAGAGTTATGCATGGTGTATTATTCATGGGTACTGGGGCGCCACATAAGGTTAAACGATATAACTTATAAACATGACCAGCACCAAGATAAATTAATCCAAGAGTATTCATGGGTAGTGGGGCGCCACATAAGGTTAAACGATATAACTTATAAACATGACCAGCACCAAGATAAATTAATCCAAGAGTTATAATGTTAATAAAGTTGTAGCCACCATATAAAAAAAAAAAAAAAAAAATTCTATATACTTTAATATGTGGGTGAGGTACGTGACAGAAAATTTGCAATTAATTTTCTTTTTATATATATTATTAAAGAAAATCAGTAGAAAAATAAAATTAATCTATTTTGTTTCTATTAGACAAAGGCTCATTTTCAGAAATTTTAATAAGCTTTTAGATTTTGAAATGTGGTAAAATACCTAAAAGCTAAATTCCAATTAAAATTTCTATCAATTTGAAAAAAATAAAAATAAACAAATAATTATTTAAATAATTACACTTCTTTCTTTCTTTCTTTCTTTTCCTTGAAAAACCATATATTCTTAAAAACATAAAAAAAATAAAAAAAAAATATTTTAAATTACAAAATACTAACTTTATCATTCTAATAATTTAAACACAGAGAAAAAAAATAAAAATTTAAAGGACATTATATTAATTTATTTTTAATAATTTAAATCATTCTTTCCTAATTTAAAATTACAATAAAAATAATGTTAAACAAAATCTCAATGTAAAATTAAATTTGTAATATTAGAATTTGTAACGTACTAAAATGATGACGCTATATAATTTATTTCACTAGTTTCAATCTTATTTCTTATTTCATTAGTTTCAACACTTTCTTCACTCTTGTGACCATCACATGATGCAATGAGTGTTAAGTGGACTATTCAAAAATCATGAAAAAATAGTCAATTAAAATTACCTCTCATAGAAATGGTCATAGATTAATGACTTAATTAACCTAATTAAATTCCAAAAAAACCAAGTACTTAAGATAAAATTTAATTTAATAAAATATTGATAAAATATTTTATATAACTTTGTTTAACGCACGGTACTTCCTTCTCGTTATTCGGGACCCAGGCGCCTTAAAATAACTCTTCCGGTGTGTTTCCGCGAGAAAGCATGGGGTGTGACCTGAAAATTACATTGAAGCTGAAATTTCACATACAAGCGAGAACGAGTAATAACACATTTTTGAGTTACTTAAACTTAACTTCGCATTACAAAAATACAAACGACACAAAATACCAGGACAATAGTAGCCGTATGCTAACAAATCTTCGAGCTCAATAGATACAAAATAGTAAAAGTGCTAAGACAATTAGCAGTCGCACTATACTAACACACATATCCGAGCTGAATAGACACAGACGGCGTTATTACATTTTTTTCTTCGAGCAATTTGAAGACTTGCCATTTTTTTCTAGTCCCTCAGCCGTGGATACCCACTCCGTGTACCGTTGTGGATATGTGACTCCCACAGCTTCCTCCGTTTGTTGCATTTCACCGTTCACCGTTGTAGCCAATCTCCTAACCACGTCACTCGGACTGAAGACTTACGTACGCTGCAAATGCTCTGCCTTCTTTACTCTGAAATCCACCTCCTTTTGTTTCTTACAGCACCCTAATATTGTCATGAATAACCTGAATTGCCCAAGTGCTGCCAACTGTAAGCAAACTTACAAAGTACGAAAATGGTACCGCTGAATCGCTTTTTTCGTGAGTTTGGTAATGTTTCCACGTCTAATTCCACCATTTTCGTGTTCCGCGCCCCTGTAAGAAAATAGATTCGTAATTGAATGAAAGCAGAAAAATTATAGAAAAAGATGGTTAACCAGGGGAAAAACTATAATTCATTTAACAGGACGCTTGCTTATATGATGTTTTTTTTACACTAATTGAGTAGAAAAAATATAGAACAAGATGGTTAACTAAGGGAAAAAGAACAAGATGGTTAGGTAAGCGAAAAACTATAATTCATTTCACAGGACGCTGGTTTATATGATGTTTTTTTGTTAATCAATTAAATTAAATGAGAAAAAAATTATAAAGTATTTGTAAACTTAATTTAAAAAACAAAAAAATATAACTATTTTGAAAATAAATTTCAAAATTTAATTGGTATAATAAAATTGAAATTTAATTAATATAATAAAATATTTTGTGAAAATATTTATATGATAATTTTATTAATTAACCAAAATATTTTAAAAACTCTTTACTCTCCCATTGAATAATTAAACTAAAATTGTAAAAATATTATTGAAAAATAAACACACTCATATTGTTGATAATATATTATGAGTCCAAACTATTCTTAATTCCAACCAATACTATGGAGACATAACAAATAGATTCCGGCAGAGTTTATCTGGGTAATAATATATTATGAGTCTAAAATATTCTTAATTCCTGCCAATACTATGGAGACATAACAAATATATTCCGGCAGAGTTTATCTGGGTAATAATATATTATGAGTCTAAACTATTCTTAATTCCAGCCAATACTATGGAGACATAACAAATATATTCCGACAGAGTTTTTCTGGTTGGTTTCGTTTTATGTTACACTATTACTTTTGCGTCGGTTCCAATTTATCCCTATACACACTAGTAACATTCAACGTTTCGTTGTGTTGTATTCGGCTATGAATAGAGTAAGGGGCGCCTAATCAGCCATATATCAAGTATTAAATGCACCGGGAGATGCACGCGACATAGCCCGTTAATACGCAAAATGCCTTTTTTTATTTAGTGACGAGTTTTCAAATTCGTGTGTTAACGGATTATCTCGCGTGCATCTCCGGGTGCATTTAATACTTGATATATGGCTGATTAAGCGCTGCCCATACGCATACATCTAGCTTCGTCTCATTATTCGGTAGTTAAAAAGAAGGGTCGAAGTGCAGTCAAAAGAAGAAATAGAGGATCAAAATAGTGAAATGGGCGGTTGTCGTATAAGGGGCGTTGTGAAGTCAGTATCTATCAATGTCTTACTATTAATGTGGACACTATATGTCCACCGACTTATATTTGACTGATGGCTGCTTCTCCTTACCCAATTACCAGTGATCTGATTTCACTTACTTCATTGACTTGGGCATTTACAGCGGACATGGCTTTGGGCAGACCTCTTAAGGCTTGTTTTGCAACATTTGCAGAAGTAAACATCAACTTCATTTGCAAGCAAATTTAGAAGATGAGTTTCAAACTAACTTTATGAAATTGAAAATGACAGGATAGTTTTTCTCCGTTCAGTTCACTATCAGTGGAGAACCATTCTATGTTGACTATAGGTTCACTGTACCAATTTGATATTAGCTACGTCCTTAAATAATATTATTTACTTTATTTACTTTCACTGTACTAATTTGATGCTACCTATGTCCATAAACAATGTTTGCCTGATATTTCAAAGAATCAGTTACATAATCCATGTCATTAACCGTAATACAAATTGGAATGAAAAAAAACAACAAACCATTAATGAAAAGGAAAACGACAAACCGTTCCCAGTACATGACCTACACTTACAGGAGGAAACATAAAAGAAAAAGTTGGTTCCATGCGGAAGAAGCAACATGGAAAAAGTTGTTCCGTGTGGAAGAAACAAAGAAAGGGGCGACAGAAGCTCTCTTCGGTTTGGCTGTTTGTAGACTTTAGGATCGTGGAAATTACTGGGCGAGCTGAGTATTAGGATAAAATTGTCTAAACTGTCGCTTGTTGCAGGGATAGTCGATAATGATTCCAAAATTCGGTCAGAATTTTTCCATGAGTGACCGGCCTGCTTTTTGGATAAAGGTATTTTGATGTCTCGGTATCTTATAGGTGCATTTAATTTTCTCGTGAATTGTGATCTCCGAGAGCTAATTGATGGGAATACAATATGATCTGCACAGGTAAATTGTATTTGCAATCAGTGGTCATATTAGTAGATTACTGGTGAGAAATTGCGCGCTGGTAAATTAAGCACCGACGATTTCAAGTTAGGTTTAAAATTGCAGTTTTAATTTTTTTATAAAAAAATTAATGAAATCAATTAAAATAACAGAAATAACATAATTATTTTGAACATAAATCTCAATTTTTTATATAAATATATTACTATTAATATTCTAAAATATTATATGGAGATTTAATTCTTACTATTCACTAGATAATTATTGATAATTAAATTAAAATTCTAAAAATTTTATTTCGAATAGACATACTAATAAAATTATATTTTTATGAAATTAATGCATACATATACCACTTATTTATTTAAATTATATTTTACTGATGAGCATCTAACACTAAATGCTTTGGTTGTGGTGAATACTCTTTATTCTCATATGGAAAAAACAATTTCAATTCTAATCAATTCCCCATCCTCCTCTTTCTACTTAGATTTAAGACCAATACCTACTAATGTTATGTGACTCCACTTATACCTCTTGATTCTACCTACTCGCTTGCATTTACTTATTACCCCACTTGTTACATTTATTGTCTTCTCCCTTTGCTTGGGTTTATGAATGATAAATACATGTCTTCATTCTCCTTGCTTTACATGAAGATAAAAAATTAAGCACCAAAGATCACAATTGATTTAATACATTCTTGATTCATAATAATTTCAAAAAGTTTTGTTGACAAAGTATAATGTTATTTATGTCTCTTTACCACGTGTATTAATCATTAAACTTCCAATTCTCATGGAAAAATTAAATTATTCAAGGAAAATAATATATATATATATATATATATACATAATTGGACATTGTAGTGATATTAACAAAATATATATATATATATGATTGGACATTACACTGATATCAACATAACAACACTATATTTTTATTATTTTTTATAGAATAGAATAATTTATTTAAATTATCAATAATAAAAATCTAAAATGAAATTAACCTTTCAAATTAAAATACAACTCTTCTCTTAGAATTTTATCAATAAATTGTTGAAGATAATGGAGAATCCTATAATAGTGTGAGTTGGTTCACGAGACCTTAGGATAGGAATTAGTTTCTATTTCTTAAGGTATGGTTCTAACTTCCCTAATACCATGTATGCTATATAATGTTTGAAGTATATTGAGAATGTAGAGCATTCTGCAGAGCCAGACTCTCCAGAGCCAGACTCTCCTGGTTCAAACTCTCATTGGTAGAGCTGACCAGTGAGTTTTTTATTTATTAATTCAAGCATCTCATTTTGACACGGTATCAGAGCAGTAGGGCTGAGGAAGCCTGTACCTGAGTGGAGAGAGGCTGATGCGATTGAGGTGAAATTAGTGCGGATTTTGGCAGGAAAATCGCATCGACCTTGTGTGAGGGGAAGAGGTTGTGTTTTTTGTCTTTGCATGAAGGCTGCATGGAGGAGATCGGTGGCTGTGGCAGGATCGAACCACGGAGGGATCGATTGAGGCCACATTTTTTGTTTTGTGCAACATTCCAGGTTGTTGCGGACTATCGTGGTGAGCGTGCGTACAGTGGTGAGAAGGACTGTCGACGGAGGCTGCAAGAGCGGTGGCACGGACGACCGTGCGCAGTGTGGTGACGAGAATTTCTGTGGAAGACAATAGAGAAATATATGGAGGCTATAGATTGATAGTTGCATCGGTGGCCATGGAGGACGTCGTGAGAAGAAGAAGGACGTGAGGTGATAGCCGTAGACTGAGTTTCTTTTGCTTCTCGATGTTGGTCTGTCTGCCGGAGGTAGTTTTTCTACTTCTGGCAGTAATCCGAAGGTCACGCTGATAAACCTTCAAAGAAATATTGTGCCAAGCGATAAACCTATCATGGCCATTCCATCTTCTTTTGCTGCAAATTGGACAGGAGTTGTTGTCAAGATTCTACCTAAACGAAGGACCTCCCACTTTGATTCTGTGTCTCTGTTTCGGTTGGTGAGAAATGGACACCAATCGTAGTTGAGTTGTGAAAGGGTTAAAAGTGGTAGGCCACTTATCAAAATTTGAGGATTGAATCTAGTTTTTTAAATTAAAGTCTTTTAATTATTTAATTAAAAAAAAGAAGGAGGGGGCTAGTTATTTAAATTGGGGTTTTTTATTTAAGCGTTTTTTAAAGAATTCAAGTCTTTTAATTCTTTAATTAAAAAAAAAGGAGGGGCATATTTCTTTTGAAAAGAAGGGAGATCTGGGCTCTTTTTTGTCTTGGATCTGGGCTCAGTTTTTTTTGTGGATCTGGCATTTGGTAGTTTATTTTTTAAGAGACTGGGGTTGTTTTTTAATTGTTGGGGTTGAAATTTTTATTCGTTCAAGATGAATAATCAAACAGCAGAAGCTTACCTCAATCAAAACAACAAGCTAGATGGATTTAATTACTTTGGTTGGAAGTTCAAGCTGCAAACCCTACTTGAGGGACACAATGCATGGACGATTGTGAACAATGATGAGGTGAAGCCAAACCTTGTTGCAGGAGGAACAACAACAACAATCCAAGACTGGGACAAGTGGGAGACTAAGGCAAGAATGCTCCTAAAATTGTCAGTCAAGGATTGCATTATCCCCCATATCCGTGATTGCAAGGCTGCACTAGAGATCTGGAAGACACTCAAGGATCTCTATGAGGTCAAGAACACCAATTGACTATTGTTCTTGAAGAGAAAGATTCTATCCATCAAGATGGAGGAGAATGAGACAATTGTGGTATTCATTTCGCGGATCAAGGAGCTCAAAAACAAGTTGGGTGATATCGGTGAAGCTATGTTAGATACAGATCTGGTCACAATTACCATGAATGGTATGACTGATGAGTATCAGATGTTCATCACTAGCTTGAATGTAAGAGAAAAAGCCCCCGTGTTTGAAGAATTGATAGGGATCCTCATGTAGGAGGAGGAAAGACAACTGACTCATAAACCCCAAAGTTCAGATATGGCCTTAATGGCGAAGAAGAAGCCCTTCAGAGGAAAGCCAAATGCAGCACAGAAGAGAAGTGCAGCCCCACATAGAAAGATACCCTCACCTCAAGGTATGTCTTTCAATAGAAATGACTTTGCAACCAAATGTTTTTATTGTGGTAGAATCAACCATGTAGCGAGATATTGTATGAAAAAGAAGTTTGATGAAGGTCGGAAGTGACATAAGTAGCATGCAGGTCATTTTGCTGATGAGGAACACAATTAGAACATCAGACTGTTCATATTTGACTCTGCACTTTCGGTTAAGGAGGATGAAACAAATACTTGGTTTGTTGACTCAAGGGCATTCATCCACATGACAGGGAACAGACAATGGTTTGAAGACTTCAAAGAGACCAACAGTGGAGCAAACATCTATCTTGGAAATGATAGAGGGTACCAAATCAAAGGTTATGCTAATATTCATGTTGTTTTTCCTAATGGAAATATTAGACATATCCATAATGTTATTTATGTACCCGGGATCAAAAATAATTTGATCTCTGTTTCTACTATAACTGATCAGAATCTCAAGGTAGAGTTTTATAAATCATACTGTGTCATTAAAGACCTATTGGATTCTATGAAGCCTATTGCATTAGGTATTCATGTGGGAGGATTGTATAAGTTAAATGTCAAAAGCACACCACATCAGGCATTGCAATCATCTACCATGACTACAGTGGACTTATGGCACCAGAGGTTCAGCCATATTAACTTCAATGATTTGTTTCTTTTACAAAAAAGATGCATGGTCGAAGGTCTTCCTATTTTAAGATCTTCTCATATTGATTGTGATGCATGTGCACTGAGAAAGTTGCACAGAGATGAATTTCCTATGAATCATGATAGAAAAAAGAGAGATATACTCGAGCTGGTACACACAGATCTATGCAGGTCTATGCAGAAAAGATCGTTAGGTGGTGCATAATATTTTTTATTGTTTATTGATGATTTTACTAGATTTACTTGGGTGTATTTCCTCAGGAAGAAGAGAAACACTTTTGAACACTTCAAGGAGTTCAGAAGTATGGTTGAAAAACAGACAGGTAAATGCATTAGGATTCTCTGCTCGGATCAAGGGGGAGAGTGCAAGAAAGCTTCTTTACTCAAATGCTGCAAAGATAATGGGATATAGTAGTAGTTTACAGTACCCCACAATCCTCAACAAAACGGGGTTGCAGAGAGGAAGAACATAACCCTTGTGGAGTGTGCTCGCAGTATGTTGAAAGGTAAGAATCTTTCTAATGGATTTTGGGTTGAAGCGATTAATATTGCCATATCTAAAGAATAGGAGTCCAACAAGAAGTTTAGATTTCAAAACTCCTTTTAAAGCTTTATTTGGTTATAAGCCTGCAGTTAAGAATTTGAGAGTTTTTTGCAGCAAATCCTGTGCTCATATCCCAAAGGAAGAGAGAAAGAAAGTTGACTCAAAGGCCATCAAATGTGTTTTTGTTGGGTATTGTACAAAATTTAAGGCTTACAAACTGTTTAATCCCTCTACTTATAAAGTCTTTATGAGCAGATACGTAGTGTTTCATGAGCAGGTTAAGGATGGAAGTCATGGGAGTGCTAAGGAAGAATGGCACATGGCCTTGTTGGTGGAAGAAGGAAGTGATGAATTAGGTGACAACAATGAGCAGCAGATGTAGCAGCAACAGGAAGGGAAAGAAGATGATGTAGTTGTCAAGCCAAGTCTAGAAAATGACGATAAGACAAGGTTGAAGCTACCCTACCACTTAGGAGATCAGGTAGGAAAGCTCAGTTTCCAGCAAGATATAGGGAAAATGCTTTTATAACTAGTATGATGAATGTTGTTGAACCTTCTAGTTATAAGGAAGCAAATGAATGTAGTGAATGGAAAAGAGTTATGGAACAGGAATATGAATCTATAATCTGAAACAACACTTGGGAGCTGGTTGAACTTCTTGAAGGGAAACAAACCATAGGTTGTAAATGGTTGTATAAACCCCAGATTAATGTAGATGGAACCATAGATAAATTAAAAGCTAGATTGGTAGCAAAGGGGTATTCACAAAAAGAAGGCATTGACTATGAAGAAACCTTTGGCCCCGTAGCTAACCTAAATACTATCAGAATGTTGATTTCTTTAGCTACTAAGAAACATTGGATGATTCACCAACTAGATGTAAAATCTGCATTTTTAAATGGGGAATTGAAAGAGGAGGTTTATTTAGAGCAACCTGAGGGGTTTCGCCATAAACGGAAAGAACATTTAGTTTGTAGATTAAAAAAGGCTCTATATGGACTAAAATAAGCACCCAGGTCCTGGTATGAAAAGATTGATTCATTACTTTCTGCAACTGGGTTACAACAGAAGTAAAAACAACCCTAATTTATATACCATGAAAGATGAAAAGGGGCACATAGTGTTGATTTCTTTGTACGTATATGATTTAATTATTACAGGTGATGCTTGCTCTAATCAAAGAAATCAAGAAACAAATGTCACATGTGTTTGAAATGAAAGACCTTAGTGAATTAAGATACTGTTTGGGTCTTGAGATCTGGATAGATTCAAGACAAACATTTCTATCCCAGGGTAAGTATGTCAGAGGTCTACTAGAAAGATTCAGGATGGATCAATGTAAGGCTGCAGCAGTACCACTGTAGCAGAACATTAAACTTTAGAGTAAGGATGGCTCTAAAGAGGAAGATGTGACACTTTATAGATAGCTGGTTGGGAGCTTAATCTACTTGACCACTACTAGACCAGATTTGGCTTATGCAGTTAGTGTGCTAAGTCAATACATGTCCAAACCACTTGAGAGTCATTGGAATGTAGCAAAAGGTGTTTTAAGGTATCTACAAGGAACTAGAGACTATGGTATTATTTATATTGATTCTTCTGATGTTAGATTGATAGGATTTACAGATTCTGACTAGGCTGGAAATGTAGAGGACCATAGATCCATAATAGGCTATGCAGTCAACATTGGATCCAAGGTGATTATGTGGAGTAGTAAGAAACAAAACACAGTTTCCTTGTCTTTAGCAGAAGCAGAATATCAAGCTATACGTGCATCAACATTTGAGGCAGTTTGGTTGCAGAGACTTCTGCAGGATGTCAAGGAAGAACAAAAAGATGAAACAACAATCTAATGCAACAACTAGAGTTCAATCAAACTTGCTAATAATCCGGTGTTTCACAAGAACACTAAGTACATTGATACACAATTCCACTTTGTCAGGGAGAAAGTTCAATAAAAAGAAATCAATCTTGTATATTGCAAAACATGTGATAATGTTACAGACATTTTCACTAAGCTTCTTGGCAAAATTAAGTTCGAAATGTTTAGGGAAATGTTAGGCATATTTGTGAACCCTTTCTCCATTAAGGGGGATTGTTGAAGATAATGGAGAATCCTATAATAGTGTGAGTTGGTTCACAAGACCTTAGGATAGAAATTAGTTTTTATTTCTTAGGGTATGGTTCTAACTTCCCTAATACCATGTATGCTATATAATGTTTAAATTATATTGAGATGTAGAGTGTACTGCAAAGTTGGACTCCCGATTCAGACTCTCCTTCATAGAGCTAACCAGTGAATTTTTTATTTATTAATTCAAGCATCTCATTTTGACATAAATATGATGCTATTGATAAAGAATTATGTATTTGTACTCATTCAAGAATTATGTACAACTTAACTTAATAAAAAACATAATATATAAAATTTACATACAAATTTAAATTATTGTTTTTATAAAAAAAAAAATTATTTTAAATTATTAATAATAAAAATCTAAAATAAAATTAATCTTTCAAATTAAAATACAGCTCTTCCCTTAGCCTTTTATCACGAAGGATTATGTATTAGTAGTGTCAATCTCTGATATTATGTGCCTAAAAGGATTTCTATATAGTACCGGCAAATTTATAGAGAATAATTTGAGGATTAGTAATGCAATTTTTTCATTATTTTTTATTGTATTGTTTTAGAATACATTTGAGTATAATTATTGAAATATGAAATCCAATATAATTTCATCAAGTTTAAATATATCAGTAGCTATTGTCGGCAGTTAAATCTAGGTCGTCTTCATGGTAGGCATGGTGCACCATGTTTCCACCCTTACATCGTCGCACCAGTGAAGAGAGTGACATGTGAATTTGGTGACGATGAAACCTGTGTGAATTTTATATCTCCCCATGGTGTTCGATCTGAGCTATTAGACGATGTTACACGAAGATTGTCGGAGATCATATAATTGCAATGGCGAGGAATAACATAGTTGCTTTGGGTGGAAGTGTTCTGCGACGGAGAAATACCATCAGTGACGATAATGCCTAGGTGGTTATTTTTATGCCTGTGGAGGGGGGTTCTTCAATAGTCATAAGTTGGTAGTGGATAGTGGTTTGATTTCTGTTCATTAGAGCATGCACTTATATACCATACACACTTAAACACAATGAGTTTTAGGCTTGCTCACATGGTGGTTCCCCTCTCCGCAATCTGGTGTCTTTCCGTTAGAGAAGACTATGCGTGAGCAGAAATAACGAAAGGATACTATGACTTTTTAAAAAATTCTTTGGTGTGGTGGTGAAACTTTAATTTGGTGTCAAATGTTTAATGTATTGGATGGGATATTACATATTTTGAGGTCATTCAATAACGGTTATTTATTTGAATGGTATGATTTTCATAATGAAGTATGTAACACACTATAGGTACTATATATATATATATATAATGAAGGATAAATATATATTTGGAATGATGATAAAAAAATTATTACGAATATTTTTTCCATTTTTTTTTTAATGCAAATTGCATATTCGAAATAATAATCAAAGTTTTTAATTTATAAAAGATAATTGTATAGGTAATGTCTAGTTTTGTAGAGAAAGAATTGGAATATTTATTTATTTTATTTAAGTGTAATTTATGAGAATTTTAATTATTTATTTGGTATAATGGTTATAGGGAGGATTGGTGAGGCTTGGGGACTCTTCCATTTTAAAGTCAATATCTTTGGAATGTGCGGTAAACAAATAAAAAAACATTGTCATAATTGCTTTAGCTCCATTTCTACCAATATAATGGATAAAGTAGAAGATGAGCCATTGTTGAAGATCACAATGTCAAGTGTCACTCAAATACATTAAACAATGAATCAAATGTTGTTATTTATAGATTTAATGGTTATTGGCTTCCTTCCTTAGATTTATACCATACGATCTACTAGGCTTAGAGAAAGAATTATGAGATATCTCTTCAATCAAATGGATTATTTTATATATAGTACATTTTTCTTTATCTTGTAGATTATAAGCAAGTTTAACGAGTTTGGGAAAGAATGGATATTTTTATAACTCATTGGTTTCCAGAATTTGATCCAAGATCTATGTCAATAACCTGGATTTCGATTAAGGATAATTTTCCAAATTTGTTCTTACCATTTATGGAGGACAATGTTAATACTTTGCATAATCAAGTTAAAAAAAATTGAGCTATATTGGGGTTATTCACATATGCTCATACTTATGTTGAGGTCAACCTAAGTAAGCCTCTTCTAGATAAAATGATTCTCAAATGGAAAATGTGAAGAAAGCTTCTTCTAGATAAAATGATTCCCGAATGGAAAAAGTTTATGTAGACTCAAGTACATAAGAATACAATAGATATATCATATATCATATTCTAATACATCTACAAGGTTCTTATCCTTATGCATGAATTCATATTTCAAGAAAAAGGAAGTTAAATATTTAAAAAATGTTGGACAACTCCACTAGATAAAGGTGAGGAAAAGAAAGGGGAAATTCAACAAACAATGATCCAAAAAGAAGGAAACTGTCATTTAGGAGAACCATGTCTTGTCTTGAAGGATAAAGCAAAAAGATGGAATGACGTTACTTCATCAAATTAATACCTTTGATTTTCATCAGGAATTGGTCTCTTTTACTCTTGATTTATTTCCTTCCCAATTACAAGTAGCAATTGTGGATTCTTCTTTAAGGAGGTGGCAATAGAACTAAAAAGAAATAAAGTAAGAAGAAATGCTAACTATTGTTTTTTAAATGGTAAGAAATGATATATACATTAATTATCTAATTTTATTCATGTTGGTATGGTCTTCAACTACATTGGTAATTGTTTATTTTGCTCTTTGAACACTTGAAAAAATTGATTTTATCTAAACTAAAATCAAATATCCTAATACATATATAATAAAGATTATTACAAGATTATAATAAAGAAAGAGTGTTTAACTACAATGTTATTTATTATTATGTGTTTTAAGCATTTATAGAATCTAATTTTCATCTAAAATAAAATAAAAAATCATGATACATATATAATAAATATTATTACGAGCTTATGATAAAGGATCTAGATTATCACATCCTTAGAGATTACATGCCCTCGGTATTGTATTTGGTCCTGGAAAAATTCACACTTACATAACTTAGTGTAAATTTGGTGTTCCCTAAGTGTTTGCAGAACTATCATTAAGAGTTGTTCATGTTCCTCCGACATCTTTGAATAAATTATAATATCCATCAATAAAAATAACCACAAATTCATCCAAATACTAACTAAAAATACTATTCATCAAGCACATAAAGTAGTTGGTGCATTCGTAGGTCCAAATGGAAGTACAGTGAACTCATAGTGCCCACATCTAGTTTTGAAAGTTGTTTTAGGAATATTTTGGTCATTAATCGTTGGAACTTAATTGATGGTATCTAGACCTTAAATATATTTTAGAGAAGAATGTGGCCCCTCTCACTTGTTCAAATCAGTTATGGATTCTAGGTAGTGGACATTTTTTTAAATTGTTAACTTATTCAGCTGCATGTAGTCAATTCATAATCTAAATGTAACATCCTTTTTTTCACAAATAAAGTTGGTGCTCCCCATGCAAAAGCACTCGGTATGATCTATCCTTAATCTAGTAATTCTTGGAGATGCATTTTTAATTCCATCAACTCCATCGCACTCATTTTGTATGATGATTTAGACACTGGTGTGGCCCCCAACATCAGCCCAATTGAGAAGTCAATGTATTTCTTAGGTTACAATCTGGGAATCTCATCTGGAAACACATCCTTTTCTTCAAGTATCACCTCTAATTCATCTAAGGTTATGGTTTTAGTTTCTTACAAATGATTCTCTACTTGAATAAAAAACAATTAACTTCAAGTAAAAGAACTTCTAGAGGAAGTTTTTGTGGATGCCCCTATAAAAATAACCAAAAAATCTGTTTGTGGTGGAGGTCACTAGTGGAGGTGTGTGGGCGATTGTTTTAGCATATTTTTATTTGATGGTGCATCTAAATTATTCAAGTGTAGCCGTGCTTTATTATCGATACACGTACCGAACCAGCATATAACATGGTGCACCCTAGATTTTTTTTTTTGAAAAATAAAAAACCACGATGCGCTAAATACCCAAACAGATTAGTGGTTGAATTTTCTCTACCATCGAACTCCTTCATATAGTAAAATGTACTCAAAAATGAAATATTAGTTTGGTAAATGGATAACAACGCCCCAGGGCATCTTATAAAGCATATCAATATACGGTTTCTAGTTTCTACGAAAAATTTGGTGCTATTGTAAAACCATAGCACTGGTGCGTTACTAGTAACGTAAATCCTCAGTGCGTCTCAATAAAGCACAATGAAGATTTTAAATTTCAAAAAAAAAATAGAAAGCTTTTGGATATTCCCCGCCCTGGTGTGCTTCGCGAAATGTACCAGAGGAAGGTTAAATAAAGAAAACCCTCTCGACCGTAATTTCCCTTTTTACCATCAATAGTGCCGCAGAGCTCTGAATCATCAATTCCACTTTTTCAACATGGAAGTGCCCTAACGATAGTGCTTCTCTTGCTCACCACCTTTTAATACCGTGCTTACTATTTGAGTTTCTAATTTTTTCAAATGATGTGACAATTTTATTTTCTCCCTTATGTGTCAACAATGCCTCCCCGAAAACCAAATATCCAAGTAATCTCTATGTTTCTTTCTAATTTACACTTTTAGTGGATTATAATTGCAAATTATGTTGAAATTCTCATTGCTTAAAAAAAAAAATTGATGCGATGTGCACTTGATATCTTCGACTCACACCGAGAGCGATGCACCTTGTAAATTTATAGGGTGCATTGTGTTTCGGTGCGTGAACATAACACACTGCCATTGTGGCATTGCGTTTTGTAAATATAAACACACTGGGAAAGATGTGACAGATTGTGTGTTGGTGCATCACCCTTGGAGCATTTATATTTACAAAATGCACCACAAATAAATATTTAAAACTATTCCTATAGCTCGGTGTGTTTGATAACCTGAATGTACCATACCGGTGCCAACACATTATACGTGCGCACCGGTGCACAGGTATATTGCACAAATATGAAAAGTTAAATTTATGAAAAACCTATGGTGTGTCATACTTATGTTTTCACCGTTATTTGTGTGGTAATAGTTGAAAGCGCACCAACTCCACTGCATGGCTGTATTTCGAACCCATCGGTAATTTTTTTTTTAGATTGAAGGTAATGTTTCCATAGTTATAAATACATGTTTCATTTAATAAAAAAATGTATTTTATGTATGATATTGCTGTAATTTATATGTCAATAATGTAGCTGAGACATCAGCGGAGGGAGCAGTAGCAGGAGCATGAGCAGCAGGTGGACCCATACAATATGGTCTAACCATGGCAGGCCAGAGAGAGGGATGGGTTTATACCCTCACCCTATAACAACAGTGACCCGAGTTCTCTTAAGGAATGTAGGGCACCTAAAGTACTATGGGGAGGATACATCCCTGAAGGTGCACTTGGTCTTATTTCTGCATCGGATCTGTAGATGGAATTTCTAGTGACAAGATTTCCATCTCTTTCTTGAGTTGTGGTACAGGCCCACTGAGGAGGACATATACTTTATCACTAGCGTATCCAGGAGATGGGAAGATTTTCTCCAGTTCCCTGATGTCCCCCATGGTGTTACAACTGATAGTTAGCTTGCATATAGTCTAAGATATGTTCGTCCTCACGCGGTCCATCCATCATATTTTCAGGTTCATGGTGGAAAGCTACATATTTCATCTTTTGCTATAGATTAGGCTAGGTTCCTCTCATTATTAGTTATCACCATTGCACATGCTTTTCGTGATGGACAGTGCATTGGTTGCCCTCTTTTGTATTATGTTGATTCTTTGAGTTAGGTACCATGTTGCATCAAATGGTCTACCATTTTTTTGAGGCAATTTTCCATGGCTATAGATAGACGTTGTGCGTTTTCAAGACAGGGGAGGGAGAACATCATTTTTTCTTCCGATTTTTTTCTTTACTTTTTGAGACAATTTTAGAGACAAGGCCTACATTTAATTATCTTTCTCCTAGGCCGATCACTGAGGCCCGAATGTGCATGTGGGGGTAGATGATTCCCAGGAGGGGCATGTCTAATTCTCTGGCAAAGATTTTAGACAAGCCACTAGCACTATTGGTCAATGTGGATGACCATGCATTTGTAATGTTGAGGTATACATACGCAGAGATTGTTTGGAAAGGGTGTCCAAACATCATCTTCACAAAAGCTGAGCCTCCAGACGATAGAGGTAATATTATTTTTTTCTTAAAATTATTCTAGTTTCATTTGCTTCTTTCAAGCAATTAGAATAAACTTTATTCTAACATGTCCCTTAACTTATTTTATTAAATCTTTTAATGAAATTTTCTAATTATTTTTATGTAGTATATATTTTGTAGACATCAACTCATATGATGGGGACATCCCTCGTCCCCCACCATCAGATGGAGGAGATTAGGTGATGGGCGAGGCCCAAGAGGGTGGGGGTGAGGCACATCCTTAGGGGGGCATGGGCATGCAGTTGCAGAGGATTTCTATGCAATTTCAGATGGACTACTATGATAGATTGGCTAGAGTTTTGGTTCGGTGGGGATCCACCCTGCGAGGCCTTGAGATATCAGTGTGGTTTCGATGTTTGTGGATCTCTACAGGACCTGTACATGGGATTTGATGTCTCTTATGCGGCGTATCATCAGAGCTAGTACTTTACTAGCAGATATGAGGGTTGCAGATCATCATGTAGCAACAAATCTATCAGATGAGGGTGGTCATGATGATGATGAGGGTGATGATGATGATGATGATGATGGTGATGGTGATGATCATGATCATGATGATGAGGATGGTGATGATTATGATTCTAGTGGTTCCACCCCATCAGGTCATGGTCGTCAGACTCTCAGTGATCCTTCTCACAGTACACCTTCTAGGTAGTTGCCTAATGATGTCTAGATTCTAGAGCTAGAGGAATATATGTCATATGTTTCTCCTAACAGAGAAGACTCACCACCTTCTCTTGCAAAAAAGCCATGTCCTTCTATTGCAGACCAACCACCTCTTAGTCCTCCACCTCAACTGAGTTCAAAAGACGTGTTAGAGTTAAATAGTTTCTTAGTCATTGAATGTTTCAGAGTTTTTAGATTTTGCTGTCATAAAATAAGTCGAACTCATAAACTTTTTATTGTCATGAGTTCAACTGAGCACTTCATGGGAAGCCTACAAGTGGGGAAAGGAGCACTTAAAGGATTATATAACAACACATAATCATATCAAGCACACCCATCTTCTCATTATTTTTTAAAACCATAAGAAAACATGCCAAACATGGAAGTCTTCTACACTCTCCAATTCAATTTCCTCTGAAATTGATTCTTTTGGTCATCGTTTGCAAAATACGTTTATGACCAAATGGAGACGAATTTAGAAAACGGGAAAGAGATTTTTCTCAAGAACATGTCCAAGAAAAATAAACTCTTCCATTTTCTGCAAAGGTATCATATATCAGGATTTTCAAATGCATATTTAAGGCCTATGTTTCAAACTATGCATTCCCATGTTTTAGTCATTGTTTTGTAGAGTCGTTTTTGAGCCTCTAGGGAAGAATTTGAAGAAACAGAGAGAGGTTTTTCTTAAAAAAATGCACATATAAATAAAATTACCTGATGTTTTACAGAGGTGATATATTTTTGGTGTTACACATGTCACTGGGTGGCCCATGTTAGCAAGTTTCTGCTCACAGAATTATAAAATTTTTGGAAATAATAGCAAGGAATGTTCAACCTGAATAAAAACCTTCCCAACTAGTGTCTACTAAAGAAAAATATCCTCCTCCTAATGTCACAGAAGGAAACGCTTCCACTAGCAGAGCATTTAACAAGAGGAAAATGAGGTAACAATTCTTTGTTTGAATTTTTTGTAGTTTTGTCCATGGCTAAAAGTGCTTATATTGCATAGTAGGGGTACCTTTTGTTTTCAATTTTCAATTTTTATATTGATATGGTTTGGATATATGGAGTGGCCTATAGTACTATGGTATTGTTTTGTTAAATCTTGATAGCATAAAATAGGCAATCTTGAAAGTTTTCTACTTAGTTGTTATGCAATTGCAGCACAGCTGCTATGCAGCTCCTGCCTACAGGTTTTCACAAGTGCAAGGAAGATGGTAGCTATTAGATATTGAAGGTGTGAATCTAAAGAAGAGGTGGGAGCCATATCATACCACCAATCACTAGCCACGTGCCACTCTTGGGAGAAAAATGTGCCAACACCGTCGCTACTTAGTTGCTACATGGTGCTAATCTGAAGACTTTTTGTGTTTTCCTCTTTTTATATTAGAGGACTAGTCTTTGGATAACTATTATGACAAGATAATATGATATAATTTTTTCAACCTTTTCTTTTTTTTATGTTTTTCTATTAAAGAGAAAAAAACTGAAAAGTATGTTAAATTTCCTCTTTTGTTTTGAATCCAGTCCTCTTCATGGATAATAGATGCTTTGCATATGGACTTAGTATTCGAAATGTTGTATGGCCATTTAGTGCCAAAGTTTGAAAGTAAAAAGGGGTCAGTTGTTGGATGTTAAGATATTTTTGGGCATGGACAATTTAAAGACTTTATGAAGGAATGTAATAAAATTTGAAGTTTTTAGTTTCATAGATTCATGTGTAGGCTTCTTAATGGTAAGTGTTTCTTGTATTAACTGTTTCTATCAGTTTTCCATCCTATTAATTTCTTCTTTGCTTGGATAAGAGTAAATGATTTATAATTACTATGTTTAAGCTCTATTTCATAATATTCAAGAAACCAATGTGGTTCATATTTTTCTAGACATAATTCATCTTTGTATGCTTTGTTTAGACAAATTCTCAGTTCTGCTTCCACCCTCTTTAAAATTGATATCCTAGACAAAGGTTTGATATAATTCCTCTATATACATAACTTCAGGACTCATTATAAAAAAATCCTTCATGAGGTATATATTGACTCCATGCCCAACGGAATTTTCCCTTGTATTCCCCTTCAACCTTAAAACCAATTCATTTTCCTATTTCTCTTAATAACTAGCCTAATATAAAATCTTTGTGTATTTTAGTGAGAGAGCCCTCTCTAAGACTAGAAAGGCTAGATTCTAGCCTAAAAGTGGTTTGTGGTTACCTCTGGGTTCCTCTCATAAGCCTCGAAGAATTATAGAATGATAACATATTGGCGTTGTTGCCAGGGATCGAAAGGTTTCAGCTTCCTCAGGAAATATTTTCAAAGTTTCATATTTAGTTGATGGTGGACAACAGTCAGACATAAGAAGGCTGAACCATTCATCTAGCAACTCCAATCAAGTTGAACCTAGATTTTCAAGTTCCACTGGTGTCTCCACATTTTCAAAATGAATTCAACTATGAGGTATGCTCCCATGAATTGAGATTAAATTCTAGGATATTCAAACCACGTGCCTTGTGGAGACTGGGAGACTTATCTACCAAGATTCAAAGATGAGAATGGAGAGGATGTTTCCCTACATATGGTTAAATTTCATATGCATGCATGCAAGTTGAAGGTTCAATTTCATGAATATTGTCTCATGAATATGTTCATGGCTACTCTGGAAGGAAAAGTGTGGTCTTCGTATGAAGGTTTTCCATTTGGTAGCTTTTATTCACTTAAGGATTTTCATTTAGCATTTTCTGAGAAATACAAATAATCTCATCATTTTTTGTCATTGGTTGAGAATTGCTATGACCATATTGAGAATTACATTCAAAATCTGGAAAACATTTATGGTGATGAAGAGTTCATGGATGAAGAAATCCTAGAAGCTTTGCACGAGAACCCTTTTCATCACCAAGAAGATAAGCACTCTTATTAGTATTCATTTAAACATCTTAAGGAAATGGTAAATAATGAGGACACTATCCATGATATTCAAGTGGATTCTCATTTGGTTTGTCCTCATGGGCTTGATGGATATATTCAGTAGATTTCAAATGATCAAGAAAAGGAAATAGATAGTCCATTGGTTCATTTCTTTTCTGAGCCAATGACTGAAGAAAAGTAGATTATAAATCCTTTTGAAAAATCTTATTCTCAATAGCATGAGAATGCATCCCAAGACAAGTAGATTAAAAAGGAATGTGACATAGAATTGCATCTTATTGTGCCAGTTATTGAAGAGTGCATTAAAGTTAATCTATTTCAAATATTTGATGGATCTGCTACTCTAGAAACTCTCAATTCAGACTCACATGAAGGATTACTCATGAATCCATTTTCTCAAGGAGATATGCATGTAGCTTCAGATTATGAGGATGCTAGGCTTCAAAGTAATGAAAAAGAAAAGGTTGATCTAGAGCCTATTCAAAATGAAGACTATATTGAAGAAAATGCATCTCTTGAAGTAATAAACACAGAATATTTTGTAGATCAAGGTAATATTTTTGTTTTAGCACATAAAGGGTTAATTCTTGACACTACCATTATACATAATGCAGTTGTTCCATTTATAGTCTTTCAAGAAAGTTCAATTTTTTTTCTTGTAGATGAGAAGAGTGAAAACACAGGAAAATTCACTCAAGGTTCAAAGAATGAGGAGTCTAATGAATAAGAAAAATTAGCCATTATTTTTTTAGACAACATCTTTCTTTCTGTTGATCATCAAGAACAAATAATATTTCATGATTTTCAAGTTCCTCTTGCCAATTTTTCGTAGTCATCAATGAAGTTAGATTTTACATTATTCCTACACCAGAAATATTAATTTCAGTGGTTGTTTGGGTTGCAAGTCTTACATTTTCTCTGCCTATTCAAGGCAATAGTGAGAGGCACTCAGTCAAGTAGCCTTCTACTTGACTAGCTACATTGGAAGGAGGTGATTACCTAGTGTACATACTTTAAACATATGCAACATTCCATTGTACATATCGCTTTATTTTTGAGTAATGCAAGTGTGTGTAGTTAGGGTGGGGATTTAAAGCTTGAGGTGAAGGACGTAAGGTCCCAATTTTTTATGCCATAAATAAGTCAGTTGATTAAATAGGGTAGTGTCAGTCAAATGTCATTCCAGTCAGTAAATTATCTATCAGAATTTTTAGTTTTCTATATTGACTCTGTTACCCAATGGATAGGCTACTAGTCTGTAATATTGTTCTTAGCACCTCACAGTGAGGTTTCCATTCCCAATGGAGTCGATGTTAAATTCAGGTAGTTTTTTAGTCATCGAATTTCTCCGAGTTTGTAAGTTTTGTTGTAAAAAATAAGTCGAACTCATAAAGTTTTTAATGTCATGATTTCAACTGAGCACTATCTGGAAAGCCTGCAAGCAGGAAAAGGAGCACTTAAAGGATTATACACCAAAACATCATCATATCAAACACATCCATCTGCTCAGTGTTGTTCAAAACCATAAGCAAACCATGTCAAACATGGAAGTGTTCTACACTCTGCAATGCAATTTCCTCTGAAATCGATTATTTTGGTCATCATTTTCTATTGGGCACCTAATCCTCTATGGGTTAGTGTGGAAGCAGAATAGAATAAGGAAGTCCAAGAGACCTTGGGATGTCAAACCCAACGGCCAAACCATGTAATATAAATGTATATGTTCTGTTAATAAAAATGTACTCTCATGTTTTATCTTTCATACTATTTCTTCCATTTGTGTGTTTAACATGGTATCAGAGTAGGCATATTCCTACCCTGCATAATTACTTTCATCTATTTGTTTTATGGCCTTTCTATGCAGGTCATTTTTTGATCCGGATTTAAACAGGAACGCAATAGATTACAGAGATAACCATAAATACAGAGATGCGATAACCATAAAAACAGAGATGCAGCAGAAATAATACTTCATTTCATTACTGTAAAATACTGAAATATGCTTACAAATAGAAATAACCCAGCTAGGGCGATGGTAGCTTATCTCTGAGAAGAGATGTGTCAGCTACATGCCTCTGAACTGTTTCGAACTGTATTACAATGAGGCTCGAAGGCCTATTTATTGTTGAGAAACAATGAAAAACCCTTCACATCCCGAAACCTAACCCTAGAAGATGAAACTCCAAATTGTGGGCCCCGTTTGGGTAAATTGGTACATCAATTTCTCGGGGTCGTAACTTTGGCATACGGTCTCCGTTTGACGCGTACGATAGCTCGTTAGAAAGATCTATCCGAGTACTACCACTTTGGGAGGCAACATGGGTCCATGGACCCATGTTGCCCCAGATTCCCAAAAAAACGTTGTTTAGGGCCTCAAAACGGCTCCGGAAGTTCAGGACCCGAAAAATTGCTAAAAATATTAAGTTGTGCTACAATTAAGGAAACTGAAAATGCTGAGAAAGACAATGGTGGGGGTCCAGGTGGACTTGGCAGGTGGCCACCAATATCCACCTGGATCATTCCTCCCCCCTTAGGAAGCAATGGTCCCCATTGCGTTGAGCTCCTCCTTGAGATGAGGAAACTTCTACTGAACTTGTTCCCTGGTGAGCCACTTGCCCTGCTGAAGGAGTTGGCCTGCTTTGACAACTCGATACAGTTGGATATTCTGTTGGCGAGTGTTCTTGATCTGTGTGTCCATGATCCGATCAGTTGCAGCTTGTTCCATGCAATCTGGATTTAATTCTATGGGTTTGAGTTGTTCTGCAATGTCGGATGTGTCTAGCAATGGTGGAAAGTATGGCCGAAGGCGGTCCACATTGAACACTGGGTGAAGGCCAAGGAATGGGGGAATGCTGAGCTCAAATGCATTGTCTCCCATCACCTTAGTAATGGTGTAAGGACCATATCGGAGTGGTCTCAATTTCCGATAGGCTCCAGTAAGGCGTTCCTTTTGCAAATGCAACCAGACTTTGTCACCCACCTGAAACTTGTGTGGCACCCGGTGTTGATCATGTCACTCCTTGTACTTGGCATTTGATTTCTCAAGAATGTCATGGACCTGCTGGCGAATGTGTTGGATGCGCTCAATGAAGCTGGTGGCCTTATCTGTTTCGGACTGGACATGAGCTGAATTCATGTGAGTAGCTGTAAGTGGTATGGCCACATCAATGGGGCATAGTGGCTGGAATCCCAAACCCACCTGAAAAGGGCTATGGCCAGTGGAGCTGTGAAGAGCTCGGTTGTAGCTGTGCTGAACATAGGGGAGGCTCTCGTCCCATGTGCGTGGATGCTTTGAGTTATACATGCGCAGAATGTGCATAATCATCTTGCTGACAACCTCTGTCTGGCCATCAGTTTGAGGATGGAAGGCTGTGGACTTCGTGAGTTTGGTGTCCAGCATTGACCAGAGACTGGACCAAAATGTGCTGAGAAACCGACTGTCCCGATCTGAGATGATAGACTGTGGGATCCCAAAGTGCACCCACACTCGTTCAAAGAAGAGTTTAGCAGTGGCTTCTGCTATGATATTCTTCTTGCAGGCCATCATAATGGCCATCTTCGAGAACCTGTCGACGACCACAAAAACACAGTCATTTCCATGCTTAGTGGAAGGAAGGCCTGACATGTAATCCATGGAGATGGATTCCCAAGGTCGACTAGGGGTAGGCAATGGGGTATAGAGGCCGTGCTTCTTAATGGTCGGTTTGGCAATGGCACAGGCAGTACATGATCGGATGTACTTCCCAACATCCTGTCAAAGATTCGGCCAATAGAAATAATTTTGCAGTACTGCCACTGTTTTCTCGACCCCGAAATGCCCAGCAGCCCGACTGTAGTGTGCTTCCCAAATCATCTTGGCACGCTCGCTTGAAGGAACACAAAGGTGACCGAGGTGGCATAATAGGGCATCCTGGAGGTGAAAATCTGCAACATGCCGACCCTCCAAGAGTGTTTGGTATGTGTGGCCGAATTCTGGGTCGCTTTTGTAGAGAAGTGGCCAGTCAGAAATCTCGTGCCCACAAGAGTTGAGCACGGTGGTTAGCGCCATGATCGGTGGCCGACTGAGGCAATCTACAACATTATTGGTGCTGCCCTTTTTATACTTGATGTTCAAGTGAAACTGTTGCAGGTATGTAGACCACTTCTGATGGCGATCATTCTGCAATTTCCCTTGGGTCAGTATGAACTGCAAAGGTCGGTGGTCTGTGTGGATGACCGTTTCCTTCCCCAAAATGTAATGCTTCCATTGTCGGCAGGCCTGTACAATGGAATACATCTCTTTATCATAAGTGAGGTACTTCCGGACTGTGTCTGAAAGTGTTTCACTGTGATATGCCACTGGATGTCCATGTTGAGTAAGGACTGCGCCAATAGAATAGTCAAAGGCATCTGTCTCGACCTCAAATGGTTGTTGTAAATCTGGTAACGCGAGCACTGGTTCCGTGCAGAGGCGATCCTTCAACTCCCTGAATGCCTTCTGTTGAGATTCAGACCAAAAGAATTTTGCTTTCGCCCTGCCCTTGGTGACTTGACTCAAGGGCCAAGAAATATGAGAAAACCCCAACACAAACCTGCGGTAGAAGTTGGCAAGACCTAGAAAGCTGCGGAGCTCTGTTAGAGTGGTTGGAGAGGGCCAATCCCGAATGACTTGGATCTTGACTGGATCGACATGCACCCCCTGTTCATCAATGATGTATCCCAGATACTGAACCCGGGTCATGCCAAAAGTGCATTTCTCCAAATTGGCACATAGCTTGTGTTGCCGCAGTGTTTGGAGAACCTGTCGGATGTGGTGGAGGTGCTCTTCCCAACTCTGGCTGAAGATCAGAATGTCATCCAAGTATACTACTACAAAGGAGTTGGTGAATGGCCGCAAGATGTCATCCATTAGCCTCATAAAGGTTGCAGGAGCATTCGTCAATCCGAAAGGCATGATCAACCATTCGAAGAGGCCCTCCTTGGATTTGAAGGCAGTCTTCCACACATCGGAGGGTTCGATTGGTACCTGGTGATATCCTGACTTCAGATCGATCTTGTTGAAATATTTCGCCCCCTTTAGTTGGTCTAGGAGGTCATCAATCCGTGGGATCAGGTACCTATTACGGACAGTGATCTTGTTCAGCGCCCGATAGTCAATACAGAGTCTCCACGTCCCATCCTTCTTCTGTACCAACACGATCGGGCTCCCACAGGGCGATGAACTCGGACGGATGTGACCTTTCTGCAGGAGCTCTTGAATTTGCCTCTTGATTTCATCGTTCTCCAGAACGGAGCGCCGATAAATTGGTCCATTGGGTAGCAGTGCACCTGGGGTCAGATCGATGGAGTGCTTGACTTGACAGTGCAGAGGAACCCCTGCCGGGGAGGTGAAGATGTCCTCGTACTCCTCCACAACCTTATCCATCTGTAGTTGTCGTGCAGAGGGACCCCGTTTGGAGGCCGCGACCACTGTCTTCTTCTTTCCTTGAGGGCGTATCATCAGGAAAACAAATTTCCTGGTTTTGGAAATGATCTTACTGCATTGTTTTGCAGTAATCAAAGAGATGGCGGCAGGTGGTGCTACCTCTGGTATCCTGAACAACTTATTTCCCAATGTAATAATAACAGCACGGGGCCTTGATTCATACACAACATGTCGCTTCCACAAGTATGGTTGTCCTAGTAATACATCACAAACTTCAAGGGGAGCAATGTCACACAATACCTCATCCGTGAAGGGCTTGATGTTGTATGGAAGGCGACACTGCTGGCTCACGCGAAGATCTCGTCCTTGGTGGAGCCACCCAATGGTGTATGGTTGTGGATGTGTTGTGGTCGGTAAGCCCAACCGCTTCACGACCTCTACCGAAATGAGGTTCTTTTGACTCCCTCTATCAACAATGAACTGTATCGGGGAGCCCTTTACCCGCATCTAGGAGTGGAAGAGACGCTCCTCCTCCTCTGGATCTTCGGGTTCAATTTTCTGGATCTTTTCGGTAGCAACAGTGGCACTGGGATCCGCATCAATGATCTGCTTCCCTTTTTCATACCCCTTATCGGGTTCTGACTCAGAGTCGGAACATGCATCTGATTCTGAAACCTTTAGCTCAGCCACTAGTGACTGCTTGGCCCGACACTCACTTGTGTTGTGAGTGGAGCTCTTATGGAACTCGCACCATTTTCCAGTGTCCTTTCTCGGCTTCGCGACGTTGTTCTTTGCTTGCAGCTTCGGCTGGTTGTCTTGGGCTGTCCCGCCTTGGCTTTGTCCTTTGTTCTGTGGTTTAGGGGCACCTTTCCCCTGCTTTGGATTCGCAGATCCAAAGTCTCGCTTCTTTTGTTTAAACTTCTGCTCGACCTTGACGGCATATCGGTATGCTGCGCCGAGCGAGGGGATGTTTAGGAACTGTATTTCTTCCTGGATGTAATTGTGTAGGCAGCCACGATATTTGAGTATCAAATGTTGCTCCGAATCCTTGATACCCAACTTTGTGCGAAGGGTATGGAAAAGATTGGTGAACTCCGGCACGTCTTGGTCCCTGCCCTGCCGCAGCGTGGTCCACTTTATGTATTCATCCTCATAGCTTCCGACAGGGTAGTACTGC
This sequence comes from Pinus tabuliformis, assembly GCA_031772625.1. NCBI lineage: Eukaryota > Viridiplantae > Streptophyta > Pinopsida > Pinales > Pinaceae > Pinus > Pinus tabuliformis. The sequence goes on from CM062807.1 coordinate 659,921,991, forward strand.
TCCTTGATGGCATCCCGGAACGAATCCCAGGTGGGTGTGGCTGAAAATAGTGAGCCATTACTTTCATCCTTCTGCTCGCAGTAGGTTTCCCACCAGTCCTTGACGTGGGGGGCTGCTTTGAGAAGGGCAAAAACAATCTTTTCCCGACTCGAAAATTCATGAACAGAAAAATAACCCTCTAGCAGATTTAACCATTTATCTACAGCATCTGCGTCTATCTGACCCTCGAATATGGGGATTTCAAAACTAACTTGTACCTTAAAGGGTGTGGCGTTTCCAGAGTAGCTGCTGGAAGCCGATGCATTGCTTCTGGGTAGCTGCTGAAGGATCTGGGCAAAGTTGTCCATCATCGCGTTCCGTTGTCGCTCGAGGGCTTCTTTGAGCAAGATTTTGATGGGATCTCCTGCCCCCTCGTCTTTCTTCTCGTCCGCCATGGGAGGCCGTCGGGATTTGCGAGGCTGGTCTTGCAAAGGTTCAACCAGTTCAAGCCCTAACTCCTTATATCCCGACCTTGTTGGGGACATGCAAATAAAAACAGAGAAAAAGCAGACTGCTCTAATACCACTGATCCAGATTTAAACAGGAACGCAATAGATTACAGAGATAACCATAAATACAGAGATGCGATAACCATAAAAACAGAGATGCAGCGAAAATAATACTTCATTTCATTACTGTAAAATACTGAAATATGCTTACAAATAGAAATAACCCAGCTAGGGCGATGGTAGCTTATCTCTGAGAAGAGATGTGTCGGCTACATGCCTCTGAACTGTTTCGAACTGTGTTACAATGAGGCTCGAAGGCCTATTTATTGTTGAGAAACAATGAAAAACCCTTCACATCCCGAAACCTAACCCTAGAAGATGAAACGCCAAATTGTGGGCCCCGTTTGGGTAAATTGGTACATCAATTTCCCGGGGTCGTAACTTTGGCATATGGTCTCCGTTTGACGCGTACGATAGCTCGTTAGAAAGATCTATCCGAGTACTACCACTTTGGGAGGCAACATGGGTCCATGGACCCATGTTGCCCCAGATTCCCAAAAAAACGTTGTTTAGGGCCTCAAAACGGCTCCGGAAGTTCAGGACCCGAAAAACTGCTAAAAATAGTAAGTTGTGCTACAATTAAGGAAACTGAAAATGTTGAGAAAGACAATGGTGGGGGTCCAGGTGGACTTGGTAGGTGGCCACCAATATCCACCTGGATCATTTTTGCCATTAGTTCTGCATTTCATGAATATTTTCTCAGCTAAATTCTAGCTACAACAACTGTCATTTCTGCAGTGTCATTTTTGGCTTCCCTCTGCTTTGTAACTCCCTATTCTGCCTATGTTCTTCCTTGCATACAAAACACTACTCTCTATCTATTATTCACCTGCATATAAAAGCGCTACTCCTTTGCTCTGCTTTGACATATAATACGCTACTGGTATCTGCTCTGACATATAATACGCTGTTGGTACACTGCCCATATCAATTTAGTTTCCCATATAATATGTTGCTGATTTCCCATATAATATGCTGCCCATGGTAAACGTTGTGGTATCAGTTGCCTGAAGCCTGCTCCATGCAGATGGTGTCAATATACGTTTTATTCTCTCTGAATAGTCTACCCTCCAACCGTTATGTTCGGTGTATATCACTGGTCCGACCTGCCGGATGGTGGTTACTTGCAGTGGATAGCCAGCCATGGATGATGGCCTTTTGAGTTTGATTTTGAAGCATTTTCTAAGTTCTTTTTCATTTATTTTTACAATGTGTATATCTGATCTTCAAATATTTTAAAGATTTGCAGAGATTTTTTGAAATTTTGCTACGGTGGTTTTAGCATTGGAAAACATTTCTTAAGATGTTCAGTAGTTCGATACAAGATATTTTGAGAGCTTGGTGTATATGCGGCAAAATTTGATGATACATAGCAAAAGCGGAATTGATCGTGACTCAAAGGCCATAACAACTAGAGAGGTTTGACACCATCACAAATTGGTGTGATTCTCCATGAATCCCATGGAATTGCGCAGGTGAAGAGTGTCACTGGCAATAAAGTCTTGTGAATACTAAAGGCTCACGGCCTTGCACCAGAAATACTTGAGTCTGCACAATCGAAGAAAAGGTATTTAGATTAAACATGGTGGCCTTCGCACTACATTAAACATTGTGGCACCATAATGTTTCATATATAATGTTGTTTTGGTATATATATAATGCCGTTGTTTTCTTTGGTATATATATAACGCTGGTATATAAAGGATTTCTCTAAAACACAGTGTTTCATATACACAAACGCTGGTATATATAATGCCATTGTTTCTTTGTCTCACCGGTTCTTGCTCCATGAGAATGTGGTTGATGTCATAGTAATCTTCCATACTCAATCATCGCTGAGTGGGAGATGGATTTCAGTTTCAATGTCGGATTGGGCACATTGAACGTGGTGATATTAAATGAGTTAAGAATGCATAAACTGTGAACCAGTGGTATTGCAGTGGACTAGAGATGATTCAAACAAGCCGGAGTGAGGAGTGTAATACCAGTCAGTAAACACAAGCATAAGCAAATTTAGAGATCTGCTCTTCCCTGATCGTAGATGCCAAATGACTCTTGGCATTCCCTGGCCAAATGATTTTGCTCTGCGATAAAGAATTACGAGATTAATATTTTTTGGGGAAGATTCCATTCGAAATAGTGCAAAACATGCGCCACGATCAGGATCCTACTGAAAGAGAGGTTGCTCCTTATTTGCGGCCTGAGATTTAAGCAATGTCCACAAACTCCATTCCACCATGTCTAGTTGTATGGTAACACTGCCACTTTCAATTGCTTCAAAGGTGTGTACATAGCAGTTGTGGGTAATATACATTTATTTGCTTCTGTTCCAGTTCATTCTCATGCCATCCCATTCCTCAAATTATGCCATTTCCCAACGCACCAAATTGCCATATATTCCTAATTGCATAGAGTTGACTATTGAAGGAACCTTCACTCTCAGAGAGTTCGTGTTGTGATATTTGAAGTTCTCCGACATGTACAAACCTCCTTCTCTGGCTTTCAATAAACGCTTATGATCTTCGACCCATGCCCCATATAGCAATTTTGGGATTTAATTTAACCTGCAACCCTTGTTGCATGAAGTTTACATCACCCATCAAGTCTTGTCCAGGACATCCTATTTTGTCTGCTCCGAACAAAATTGACTTAAAATCAATGGAGCTGCCATCTTTCATGAATCTCTCTACGCATCCATGACTGTCATTCAGATATGCCATTGAAATGCTCTATGATGAGCCTAAAAATTATGTTTGCGTGTAAATGTGATGGTGACAAATTTCTGAGTAGCTAAAGTGTGAGCATATCATTGTTTGAAGGGCGTATTCCTCATCTAAAAGCCAATTCTTATTACAAATTGTTTGTGGGCATATAAAGAGAAATCTGGCATTGAATAAGTTTCTCTATCCCATCAAAGCCAATAGCATTTCAAGTCAAGTTGATTACTCGTAGTTGGATGAATTGAGGTATTTTGAGGCAACATAAACACAAATTGAAGGACTGAACCTTTCTAGAAGCAGCAACCTAGTATTCAGCCCTCCTAGGGCTGCGCATCATAACAAGAGGATAGTCGAGTTCTCAACAGGAGTGTCTAACCCACTGTGAGTTGTTTCAGTTGCGTTGAGGACCAATACTACATTTCTGGGCTATGGGTACCCTCAAGAAGGCAGTCGAGCCTATTGCAATTGCTCTCAAAGATCTGTGGATTAATATAGGGTTTGCAGGAGATGAGGGTAAAATTGCAAATAGTAGTACTCAGTTAAATTTGGATTAATATTGGGTATGGTTTATTAAATCATTGACAGTTGAAAAAAATAATTTACTTGGAAAATTTTGGTTGTATACATTCCTTGTTTACTAGACAGCCAACCCTATTTATTGTCGATTTGGGGAGAATCGTATTATTGTTAATAATCCTTAGATTATTCATGCATGTCTACTATTACTGTTGAACGATTTGTATATTACATAAAAAAAGGTTCCTTATAACAGCAGGCAACATCAACTAAACTTGACTCTGTTGACCAGAAGGGCAAACATTGCATCAGATGTATCAACATCTTAAAGAAAATTTCAAATCAACTTTGGAGAAAAAGGGTGACTAGATATTGTAAGCGGGTGTTGCTCCTTCCTCATTGATCCATAGCTGTAATCAGTTTTTTAAACTGTAATTTTGACATTGGAGAAAATGACTCAAATTGGTGAAGTATTAGAGTTTTTGAAAACTCTTATACAATCCACTATTGATGACACATTCCAAATCAGCAAAGGCTCTCTCTCAAAAATTCAGACATGTCTACAATATGCACAAGAATATATTGATTTTTTACAGCTTGAATCTCAACTACAACAATGGAGTCATCATTCTGAACCTGTTTCTGTTCAGAACAATGAAACAAACTCTCATAAACAACAAGTCAATATTATTGAAGTTCATTCAGATCCAGTACCAAATAAAGGAGCAGTTGTACATGCAGATGCAGAAGTTCAGTTTGCACTTCTCAAGCCCATCATCAGACCTTGGGAACATCTTGTACACAACAAGTACAGAACTGGTCTTGGATATGATGAGGACTTTTCCTTTCATATTCCAGACTACTCAAAGCCCATTCAGTTTCAGAGTGTTGGATTCCTTCATGACAGTTCACCTCCAGCTATTCTAGATTCTGCCCCTCAGCAACAACAACAGATTGTGAAATGCCAACACTGTGACCAAGTTGGCCATTTGAATGATCATTATTTTGATCTTCATCCATGTAAGGACTGTCATAAAACCAATCATTCTTCAAACAGATGCTTCAGAAACAAACCTCCTGCAAGAACAAAGATTCATCTTGGATGGATCGCTTCTTGGCAATGGGCATCAACAACCAAGAAGATATTCCAGTCACATGTCAGAACTTGTTCTAGAGTATTGAACAGTCTTTCAGTTGAGTTTCTCCATCATCTCACCTTGTATTTGATGGGGGGGAATGATGGTCATCTACAAGCTTCAAAGTCACATCAAGCGAGCTTGAGCCACAACCTGCCATACCAATTCAGAGTTTTATCCAAAGAAAAAGATGCCCATGAGCATGCCTTCAGTTGGTAATCTAGGACACTTCCTCTATGAGAAGACTTTAGCTTCTTGCCAGTTTTGGAAGAATTCTAGGAATAGAATAGGGGACACTTCCTCTAGCAGAAGACTTCAGCTTCTTGCCAGTTTCGGAAGAGTTCCAAGAATTTCATTAAGAATTCCAAAGTTGTTGTTCATCTTTAAACCATCACAGGTTGACACTTCCCTTTTCAGGTTGAAGTTCTCCCTTTTATGCGGGGTGAGACCTCCCTTTCATGGTTGAAGTTTTCCCTCTTCAAAACAATAGGAGCACTTCCTCTAGTAGAAGACTTCAGCTTCTTGCCAGTTTTGGAAGAGTTCTAGGAATTGCACTAAGCATTCCAATGTTGGTGGTCATCCTTAAAACACCACCCTTTATACCAACATTTCTGAGAGCACATTCAGCATAGTGCTGCCATACATTTTTGCACATGTTGTATTACAGATCTCTTCTTGGACTCATACATAACCCTCTGGATTAAGGGGGGGAATGTTGGACACTTAATCCTCTATGGGTTACTGTGGAAGCGGAATAGACTAAGGAAGTCCAAGAGACCTTGGGATGTGGAACCCAATGGTCAAACAATGTAATATAAATGTATATGTTTTGTTAATAAAAAATGTACTCTCATGTTTTATCTTTCATACTCTTTCTACCATGTGTGTGTTTAACATTTTCAAAATAGGTTTATGACCACATGGAGGTGAATTTAGAAGAATTAAAATAATGTTTTCTTAGGCATAGGTCAAATAAAAATAACCTCTTCCATTTTCTTCACACATATCATAGATCAAGAGTTTCAAATGCATATATAAGGCATATGTTTTTGATTGTGTATTCCCCTATTTTAGCCATGGTTTTACAGAGTTGTTTCTGGGGCACTGGGGAAGAATTTGAAGAACTGGAGAGAGGTTTTTCTTCAAAACAAGGTCATATACAAACCCCTATCTCATATTTTACACAGGTGCTATATTTTTTGAGTTACATGCATCAATTGGTGGCCTATTTCCATAGTTTCGTTTGACAAAATTATGCAATTTTTCGAAAGAATAGCAAGGAAAGTTTACCCTAAATCAAAACCTTCCCAAATAGTGTCTACTAAAGATAAATATCCTCCTCCTAAAGTCGTAGAAGGAAAATATTCCACCAGCAGAGCATCCAACAAGAGGAAAAGGAGGTAATAGTTCCTTGTTTGATTTTTTTGTAGTTTTGTTCATGGTTGAAAGTGCTTATATTTCATAGCAGGGGTACCTTTTTGTTTTCAAGTTGTAGTTGGTATATTGAGACAGTTTGGATATTTATAGCGGCCCATAGTAATATGGTGTTTTTTTATTAAATTTTTATAATGTAAAAGAGGTAGTCTTGAAAGTTCGCTATGCAGTTGCTACGTAGCTGCTATGCAACCCTTGACTATAGGTTTTCATAAGCACAAGGAAGATGTCAGCTGTTAGAGATTGAAGTGGTGAAAATTTAGCAAAATTGGGAGCCAGCTTAGATCACCAGTGACTAGCCATGTGCCACTCTTAGGAGAAAAATGTGCTAACACTGTCGCTACCCAGCTCCTACGCAGTTCTAATTTGAAGAGTTTGTAGTTTTTCCCCTTTTTATATCTAAAAGCATGGTTCAATGTTTCAGAGGACTAGGCTTTGGATAGATACTATGACAAGATAATATGACACAATTTTGTTAACCTTTTCTTGTTTTTTTTTTTTTATTAAAGAGAAGAAAAAACTGGAAAGTATGTTAAATTTCCTCTTCTTCTTTTTTCAATCTGATCCTCTCCATGGATAAGAGATGCTTTGCATCTAGGATTAGTATTTGAAATATTGTATGGCTATTTAATGCCAAAGTTTGGAAGTAAAAAGTGGTTGGTTGTTGGATGTTAATAAAGTTTTGGGCTTGTACCTTGTAAATACCTTCTGAAGGAATATAATAATATGAAGTTTTTAGTTTCAGAGATTCATGTGTAGGCTTCTTGAAGGTTGATGTTTCTTGTATTAAGTGTTTCTATTAGTTTTCCATCCTATTAATTTATTCTTTACCTGGAGAAGAGTAAATGAATTAGAATTCTTATGTTTAATCTCTATTTCATAATATTCAAACAACCAGTGTGGTTCCTCTTTTTCTAGACAAAATTCATCTTTGTATGCTCTGTTTAGACAAATTCTTAGTTCTGCTTTCACCATCTTTAAAATGGATATCCTAGTGAAAGGCTTGATATCTTACCTTTGTATACATAACTTCAAGACTCATTTTAAGAATTCCTTCATGAGAGATATATTGAATCCATTGCCCAATGGATTTTTCCCTATATTCCCCTTCAAACTTCAAACCAATTCATTTTCCTATTGCTCTTAATAACTAGCCTAATATCATATCTTTGTGTATTTTAGTGAGAGATACCTTTCTGAGACCAGAAGGGTTAGATTCTGACCGAAAAGTGGTTTGTGGTTACCTTTGGTTTCCTCTCCTCACCTTGGAGGAATTACAGAGTGCTAACAATACATACTTGATTCGGCAGTAGTTGACCATCCATCATCTTCTACTACAAACCAGGCTACAAGCACTACTATGTCTGTTGTATTAGATATTTGATTGCACTTATTTTACTTCATGACGTAGTTATTTGACTTCGTTGTGTGTCTATATATATATATATATATATATATATATATATATATATATATATATATATATATATATATATATATATATATATATATATCATGTTTATCCACTTAATTTATATGTTGGTGTCGATGTGTACATTGTTAGGTCATGTTAGATACATTAATTTAATGTGCTTGCAGATAGAAGTGTACCTTATAAAATTTATTTGGCATGAGATTTATATTAATCTGAGGATGTGTGTGGTGAGGATGTTAGATTACAATATTTGGACATTGTTAGATGTGATTATGATGATGACGCCCTATTAGATTATTAGATTTGTGTGCCAGCTAATGACGTTTGTATGTGCTACTAAAAGTGTATATAATTAGATGATAGTAGTGAATTCGAATGTGTATCTTAGATGATGTTTATGTTTGTAAGATGATTCTCATCATGATGTTTACTTTTATGAAATAATGTTTATTATAGATTATGTATTAGTGAATTTACATCTAAATTTTATATATGAAATTTCATGTGAAATGACTTTAAAAAAAATGCAAAGATATTTTTATAAATTACAAATTTTAGTATGGTTGAAACTATGACTCTAAAATTAGGATAAATATTTTTCTATTTCTTACGTAGTTCATTGATATCTAGTCTAACTTAATTAGTAAAATATTTCAATGCTCACAACGATAAAATAATTAAAGGTAAAATCATTTAGTTAGTTCTTAAAAAGAAGATAATATGTAACTCATTCAATTTTTAATATAAAATATTATTAATAATAAATTATTCAAAAATTCAATTTAACTAATTCAATATTTTTTTTATAAAATTCAATCTATTGTTAAATTTAAAAAAGATAAGTTAGATTTTTTTATACAACCTACATCCTAGATCCACCTTAACTCTGGATCTACAAGTGTTGAGAGGGTTAAAATCTCTTGTGATGAAAACATCTTTTTGAGTGAAAAGAGATTTTATCCCTGAAGGTGCTTATTGGATCTAAGCAACTTAACTCTAGATCTACAAGTGTCGAGAGGGTTAAAATATCTTGAGATGCAAACATATTTTTGAGTGAAAAGAGATTTTATCTCTCAAGGCGCTTATTGGATCTAAGCAACTGCTATATTAATATATATGTAGTTGCCATTGAAATATTTTAGTTATAATCCACGTTCTCCATATTAAAATGTTAAAATATGCCCCCTCATATTTTTTTATACATTTAATTATTTTTATTTTTAATATTTTTTAAACTAATATTACATGTCATATTCATATTAGACATTGAAAATTTTACAAATATCCCTCATACATTGAATTAGAAAGAAACTATTAATGAAATAGTAATTCTCTCAATCTTTCTCAGTAAAGTGAAAATATAATAATAAGCATCAAAATATTTTATGATACATCTCACTTCTCCCATTTTTTTTTATTATAAAAAACTGACTTAATATATATACATTTAAAAAAACATGGAACACTTTTACTTTACCATGTAGCGATTCTTAATCTGTAAATAGGCTTGTTACAATACCATGGACCAATAACACGACTTATTAATACCACATGTCCAAAATACCATAACTCATTTCATATGATAGATATAAGATTCATTTTAATTAAAATAGAAAAAAGTATATAACTACTTTGGAGATAAATCTCAAACTTTATTTAAATATACTACCATCAATATTCTAGAATATTCTATGGAGGTTTAATCCCTACCATCCACCTAATAATTACTGATAATTAAATTAAAATTTTAGAAGCTTTATTCCAAATAGACATAATAATAAAATTCTATTCTTATGGAATTAATACATGCATATACCTCCTTTTCATTTAAATTATATTTTAGTGATGGGAATCTAAGATCAAATGTTTTAGTTGTGGTGAATACTCTTGACTCTCACATGGAAGAAAAAATTTCAATTCTAATCAATTCCCCATCCTCTTTTTTCTACTTAGATTTAAGACCAATACCTACTAATGTGATGTGACTCCACCTGTACATCTTGATTCTACCTAATCACTCGCTTGCATTTACTCCTTACCCCACTTGTTGCATTTATTGTCTTCTCCATTTGATTGGGTTTATGAATAGTACCTACATGTTTTCTTTCTCCTTGCTTAATATGAAGATAGAAAAATGGGCACCAAGAAACAAACTGATTTAATACATGCTTGATTCATAAGAATTTGACATAATTGTATTGACAAAGTATAATGTTATTTATGTCTCTTTGGCACATGTGTATCAATCATTAGACTTCTAATTCTCATGGAAAATTACATTTTACTTCTATATATATATATATATATATATATATATATATATATATATATATGTATATATATATATATATATATATATATATATATATATATATATATATATATATATATCTGTATATATGTATATCTATCTATATATATATATGTATATATGTATATCTATATATATATATATATATATATATATATATATATATATATATATATATATATATATATATATATATATATATATATATATATGATTAGACATTGCAGTGATATCAACAAAACAACACTATATTTTAATTCTTTAAAAAAATAATTTGACCAGTTCCCTTATTAGAAACTCATTGTAATTATTTAAACTATTGGACCTATTATCCTTTAACAAAAAAAAAAGAAAAAGATTCATTGTTTCTTAGGGATGGCATCCAAAGGATGAAAAACTAAACAACCATACTGATGTTTCTCCATAAATCTCTTATATAGACTACAATACTATCGTACTATCAGAACTATGTATACTTATTCAATTATGTTGACCTTTTGATACCCGTGACGATAGGTGGAGTGTCCACCTAAAATGCAAAAAATAAAAAATATGATGTGTCAATTCATGATAAATATCAAAACACTAACTTTATTATACATCTTTATTTTTAATTATTATTATTATTAATTATAAAAGAAATAATATATAAATTAAAAATATATACATTAGAAAAAATACAAACATCTAACAAGAGTCTTAATTATGGAGATTCACTCTTATTTTATTAAACAGATTTTTAGTTTGTCATAAGCTTTGTTACAATACCACGGGTCAATATCATAGTTATCAATGTAAACCATAAGTCATTTCATATGACCTTTTTTTATATGATCAATTTAATTTAAAAAATAAACCTAGTATTTTAAAATATTCCAGAGTAAAATATTCCAGAGAGTAAATCCAAAAACAAACTTAAAATAAATTAAAATTTGAAAAATTTAATCTCAAAATAAATAAAACTATTAAAATAATTAATAATAAGAATAAAATAATAATTTTATTACTTACTTGATAAAAAAAATTTACTAATATTTTTTTTTTTCAACTATGTCAATTGTATATTTGAAATAATAGTCAATTGTATATTTGAAATAATACTCAAAGTTTATAATTTATAAAAGATAATTGTACATGTAATGTCTTGTTTTGTAATGAAAGAATTAAAATATTTATTTCTTTATTTTATTTAAGTGTAATTTATGATAAATTTAACTATTTATTTGGTATTATGGTTACAGTGAGGATGGGTGAGGTTTGGGGACTTTTCAACTTTGAAGTCAATATCTTTGAAATGTTCTCTTTAGCTCTATTTTTACTACTTATATGATGAATAAAGTAGAATATGAGCCATTTTAAAGATCACAATGTCAAGTGTCCCTCAAGTACATTAAAAAATGAATCAAATGTTGTTATTTATAGATTTAATGGTTATTGGCTTCTTTCTTTAGATTTATAACATAGGATTTATTAGGCTTAGAGAAAGCATTATTAGATATCTCTTTTATCCAGTCGATTTTTATATATATAGTACATTTTTCTTTATCATGTAGATTATAATCAAGTTTAAGGAGTTTGGCAAAGAGTGGATAATTTTATAACTCCTTGGTTCAGAATTGGATCGAAGATTTATGTCAATAACTTGGATGTCGGTTTAGGATGATTTTCTGACTTTGTTATTACCATCTATGGAGCACAATTGTAATACTTTGGACAATCAAGTTAAAAAAAATTAACCTATATTGGGGTTATGCACATATGATCATCTTTATGTTGAGGTCAACCAATGTAAGCCTCTTCTAGACAAAATGATTCTCAAATAGAAAAAGTTTATGTAGACTCAAGTACACAAAAATACAATGGATATAGGATATATCATATTTTAATACATCTACAAGGTTCTTATCCGCATGCATGAATTCATATTTCATGAAAAAGGAAGTTAAATATATTAAAAAATGTTGGACATCTCCATTGGATGAAGGTGAGGAAAAGAATGAGGAAATTCAACAAACAACGATCAAGAAATATGGATAATAGCAATTCTCCATGATTGTCATTTAGGGAACCATATCTTGTCTTCAAGCATAAAACAAAAAATGGATATTGGGATAGTAATTGTACATCAGAGAGGAATGATGTGACTTCATGAAATTGACACCTTTTATTTTGATAAGGAATTGGTCTCTTTTACTCTTGATTTCTTTCATTCTCAATTACAAGTTGCAATTGCGGATTCTTCTTTAAAGAGGTGAAAATAGAACTAAAAGGAAATAAAGAAAAAACAAGAAATGTTAACTATTAATTTTTAAATGGTAACAAATGATGTGTACATTAATTATCTAATTGTATTCTTGTTGGTATAATCTTCTTGGTATAATCTTCACCTACATTGGTATTTATTTATTATGTGCTATGAACACTTGAAACTTTTGATTTTTATCTAAATCAAAATCAAATACCGTAATACATATATAATAATAATTATTACAATATTATAATAAAGAAATAGTCTTTAACTACAATGCTATTTATTTATTATGTGTTTTGAGCATTTGAAGAATATGGTTTTCATATAAATAAATAAAAAATCATGATCCATATATAATAAATATTATTAAAAGCTTATTATAAATGATCCATAGCTATCCCATCCATAGAGATTACATGCCGCAGGTACTATATTTGGTCCTCATAAAATTCACACTTACAAAACTTAGTGTAAAGTTGATGTTCCCTAAGTGTTTGTAAAACTATCTTTAGGTGTTGTACATGTTCCTCCAACATCTTCGAATAAATTGTAATATCATCCATAAACATAAACACAAATTTATCCAAATACTAACCAAAAATACTATTCATCAAGGACATACAAGTAGTTGGTGCATTCGTAAGTCGAATTGGAAGTACAGTGAACTCACAGTGCCCATATCCAGTTCCGAAAGTTGTTTTAGAAATATCTTCATCTTTATTCATTGGACCTTCATTGATGGTATCTAGACCTTAAATCTATTTTATAGAATAATGTGGCCCCTCTCACTTGATCAAATAACTTATCGATTCTAGGTAGTGGATATATTTTTTTAACTGTTAACTTATTCAACTTCATGTAGTAAATACATAATATAAATGTACCATCCTTCTTTTTCACGAATAAAACTGGTGCTCCCCATGGAAAGAAACTCAGTCTGATATATCCTTAATTAATTCCATTAACTTTGGCGCACTCATTTTGTAGGATGCTTTAGACACTGCTGTGGCCCCCAACATCAACTCAATTGAGAAGTTAATATCTCTCATAGATGGCAATCTGGGAATCTCATCTGGAAACACATCCTTTTATTCATGTGTCACCTCTAAGTCTTTTAAGGTTATGGTTTTATTTTATTATGAATGATTCTCTACTTGAAAGAAAATAATTCACTACAAGTAAAAGACATTCTAAAGGAGGTTTTCACAGAGGTCCTTATAAAAATAGCCCAAAAATATGCTTGTAGCATAGGTCACTAGTGGAGGTGGGTGGTGAGCCCTGGTATTGCACCAAGAGTGTTGCAACTCGTATGGGTTCCTCAACTTTATTCATCAAACCAGGGTTCGTACAAACTTGAAGGTGACATTTCTATATACACATTAGATGGGATTCTACTCATGCCACCCTCAACTAGGAAATTTGAACAATAGTGCTCCAAGGCCATTCTTTCTACTAAATTAGAAGGAAATTAACTAATGAAGGTGAAATTCAGAAGCTAACTCTAATCAAAAAAGTGAAAATTCTTTTTAAACCTCAACTTGTAGACGTTATTAACTTGTAAATGCTATTGGATCAATTCATGAAAAGGCAAGAGCTACACAACTTGCAGAAAGGGAACTAACCTATCATGTAGTCAACCATCTAGCTACCAAATCCACTTGTAGACAGGGAACTAACCCACTAAATCATAACTCAAGATTTAATGCATCATCTATCTAGCTCACATTTGCATATAAATCAATGTTTTATTTGTGCTAAATTTGTGATAAAGAAACTAATGCTATTCTATTTTGCAATGAAGGAAAAGGATGGTTGGAATGGCCTGGGTGTTTCCCTTGATCATGGAGTCACATCTAGGGGTCAACCTAGCTATAAAATAAGTAAAACTTGAATCGTAGGTTAAAAAAAACAATGAAATAGGCTACCATCGGCATGCTACAGGAAGCTGCTATAGGTGCCCTGTATTGCTACTAGAAGGCCTATAATGCTACAGGAAGGATGTCAAGAAGGTTTAGGAGGTAGGAATGATGAGTTAAAGAAATGGTAAGGTGGATGGAGTTTGTGGTAGATGGATGAAATGTGTACAATACCCATAGCCAAGTTCAACACCTTAGGAAGGTTTGTTTTGAACTAGGGGAGTTGCTTACGGTGACCTCGAGGAATGAGATCAAGAAAAAAAATTTGGGATTCATCAAAGAGGGTGAATAAGTGCAGGATGGATATGGTGAAATGCCCCATTCCTTCAAATCCAAAAAACCCTACAACATCACATGCACACACTCTTTTATCATTGACAAAATAAAATAACTAATGGTGGAAATTGATGAGTTGAATTTAAATACCATCTAATCTATGCCAAAAACTCTTATCTAGTCAATAAATAAACTCCTAAGATATAGTAAACATATGCAAACCAAGATGATTAATATAGACCTTCCAATAAATCATAAAAAGAGCATTTTTGGGTTGTGATTGTAGATTCTTCCATTCATGCTCCCATGAAAGAGATGAGATAGAGGTTACAATCACAATATTTTTGGTGGGTTATGTTCTAATGAAATGTAAAAAACTAATAAGCATTATAAGCTAAAAATAAATACCAACACATAAGAGGGATGTAAGCCATTGAGGTTGTGCCCAAACCCAAGAGATTTAGCCCTATTGAACTAACTCAATGATTAACCAATAAGAAACTTCTCATTATCATTGCATCAATGCCAAATACATCAAATAACTAGTAAAAAATAACAGTATCAAGTGCTTAAGCTCAATAGCTTCCTAGCTGAAAAGAAAGTTTGAATCGTAATGAGCTCTTTGACATGCTTATTTATACAAGAGGGCAGCTACTAACATCTCCCTAGAAAATAGGAATGTTTGTCTCCCAAAACATGAGAAGGGTGGATCTTGATCTTCTTTAGCTACACTTGCTTTGCTACCAATGACCTCATCCTGCTTGGCTGCCAATGACCTTGTCTTGCTTGGCTTCCTCTGACCTTGAGATAATGAGAGAGAGAGAGTGTGGTGATTTTCATTTATTGAGGGAGTTAAGGAGGTGGAAAAACTCCTAGAATCTCTCCATGTTGTCTACTCTGAGCTCTGCATTTAAATCATCTAGAAAATGCTCCATTTCCTGCATTTAAACCATATTAGGCCACATGATATAGCAAACCATATTTTACCCCTCTCACTAAGAATAATATAACAAAAATTGTAAATAAATGTCATAAAGAGACATTTCTAAAGCTATAGGATGGAATTATGAACCTTATGATGTAACTATTGATGAGCCTCATCATCACCCCCTACTAAAATTGTTACTCATCCTCTGAGAAGCTCAGTCATCTACGTCCATGTCCTTCATGGCTCTCGTGGCCTTCCTGACATCCCAAGGCTCCTCATATGGTGTTCCTTCTTGGGGATAGAATCCTACATTATTTCCTATCTCTATCCACTCCTTCTTCTCCTACACTTCATTTCTTCCTTCCTCTAGGCCTAGCAACAAGGGTGGATTGAGCTTGAGTCCAATCCAATTGAATTTTCATCTTTGCATGATTCTTTTATACAGGGGTGTCCTCTCCAATATATTCTTCAGCTTTTAGGGAGGCTGATATTCCCTAGTCTGGAGACTGTGGGGTAAGGCATTCCATCTCCTCTGGGAGGCTTGTTGGCTTTATGTCCATAACAACCTAATTATGTCTTAAAAATGTGAGATGACTTGTTCTTGGGTGGCAAAATATTTGGGTGCTAGGTCAGCGTCATTGGAGATGATAGTATGATTGCTAATGACAGTAATTGGGCTTAGTAGATTTTCCCTGATATATAAAGGTTGATTTTCTTCCTTTTCCATTACTCTCTTTACTCCCTCAACTCTTGCCTTCTCATGAGTAATCTAGGATGCTAGGGCCATCAGCTGTGTATCCCCCAATTTTGCATTCAGATCCAAAATATTTGTATCATTCAAGGTGAGGTTATGAATGTAGAACTCAATCAATTTTTCTTTGTCTTCTATGCTAACCTTGTTGCAAAATTCAATGAATTGTTTGTAATCTTGAAATCGCATAGACCCATGCCGTGCCAAGGTATTGATTTCGAATTGTAGCCACTGATTTATGAGAAAGAGTGCATAAGACTTGGATGGTTTTCTACACTACAATGCTTCCATGGAGAGGCTTTCCATTATGGCGAGTCGAGTTTCCTTTTTCTACAACTTCTCCCTCAACCACCTATTTTTTGCTTGTAGTTGCTCCTTCATTGTGGACTCCCTCTTTCTTAGCCCACTCAATTATTTTCCCATTTCAAGTACCTTTTCTTCCATGAGACCCACATCTTCGACCTTTTTAGACTTAGAAGTTTGCATCCATCTATGGGTTCTTCCTCTTTCTGCTTCTAGCTCAAAGAAAAGTTGGACTACAAATTTTTGAGGAATAACTCTCCCTCCTTGTTACAGATCCATTTTGGCACATCAAATCCCAACATCCAGATTAGTATTTTATGGCTCATCAAACCCAAATTTATGTTGCTTCATGCCCTAAATGAGTAACCCCTTTAAATGCCTCCTTCCCAGACAGTTTCATGACTTGAATACATCTAGAAATTGCCTCTAGAGGGACCAACACAGGTAAGCCCTTATGAAGGTGCATTATAGAGTAGTTAAGTCCACTGCCAGGGTTCTCTGCAGAGCACTTAGGCTTCCTTTCACATGTGCTGGGCGAGAATGAGTGAAATTCACATAGGGTTTGGGGAATATTCTTATCTTTTGGAGTCATCTAGAAGTTTCCCTGTCTTATCTACTTCTATGAGCTCGAAAATGGATGAGGAATGAGTTAAGGAGCATCCTATCCTCTCATCCCTTCCTCCATGGAACTAATTCTAAGTATGGAAGGCCATTTAATACTACCATTAATGACAGAATCTCCTTCATCTTCCTATAAACTGACCACTCATCTAAGTGACCAGGGGCTCGATTATGTTGAATTGTAAGGGGATAATGTTGCTATGACACTTGATGTGATGTGGATGGGATCCAAGCTTGAGGAATGACTTTTAATCAGACACTGATGGTTGTAGTTCCTTCTTCTATCTGATAAAGTGTTTTAACCTTTTTCCATATGTTGTGTTCTTTCATAATGCTTATATGTATGAATTGCTTCTGATTCCTTTCATTTATATTCAATGGATCATATGTTTTGATCGGTTTTTCTCTTCTATTGTGTTTATAGGGTACTTTTCAAGTGGGTTAATTATGGGACAATATCCAGGGTGTGACAAAACAGGTGCACCCATTCAGGTTGGGGCTTTTCTCCATAAGCTTGGGTCCATTTGGCCAAATGCGTGCGCGGATCATCCTACCCATCATACTTGTCTGTCATTCACATCTTCAGCCTCCCAAAGTGAGTTCTCATCATTCTCTTGCATTCGCGCCAATCATCAAAGCTTCCCTTGTGCGTACCCCACCATCTTGCGGGTGTAGTGCACAGTGCCCATTCCAACACCTGGAAGTGCTGCTTTTCTGGTACCTCCCTTTCAAATGCATCTAGAAAGATATCTACCTCATTCAGACCATTATAGGTAGGCATATTTCTTACCTCCTAGGACACACAGCGCAAGTGATTGGGTCATCATGTTGCAGTTTAGCATAGTCACTTCATGTAATGAATTCTGCAAGCGCTCTAACTCTTCATCAGAGTTTGAAGTGCAGGAACTCTCATGATCCCATGTAATCCATCCATATATAGTTGTATTCACCCAATCTTGATCTTGTGTCATTATCTTATAGATACAGTCCAAATCGTCACCACACTCATAATCATGGACTAGTTCCGTATAGCGCAATCCTTCAGCAGGATCTAGAAGTACTATTATGTGTAGCGATTTCTTCTCAAAGATCATCTTCTGCTTCTTTAGATTAATTACCTCGTTGATATCAGTGGCCCAATCAATTCCTAGGAGCGCAGGATAACGATTTCTATCATCCACTATCTCTATCACTTCAAAATCAGCCAGTGCACTCGCTCCCTCAATATCACCCCCTGCATCTGTCCCATGGGGATGGTCTTCTGCTGATTGGCCATCCTTAGCTGAATCAGAGACCATTGCAGCATGGGTCTCCCCATTCATTCCCAAGTCTGCTTCGGTAGGATGTTCGCATCTAACCCTATGTCCAAAATAACCTGATCCATCTCATACTCTCTTATCTGTGCAATCAGTCTCATCTCCCATCCCGTCCTTGTTTTATGTTTATCAATCTTTCATTCTACGTGCGGCTCACTTGGTGTGGTTGCAATGCATCTATTGCTGAGCTCTTTTAACTATTTCATAACCTTTCTATCATGCAGTAATGTCATATAGGTCTCCAGGAAAGTTGTGAGCATAGAGGGGTCTATCTCCTACTCAGGCTTATCCCTGCTTCCTGAGGTGGAGGAATCAGCGAAGCTCTTTTTAGCTTCCATGAAGGTTTCACGTGTGTGTTTCAAATAAAACTCAGCTGCTTTCGTCTGAGCTTTAAGAACCCATGTACTGTCTTCTGGTTGTTTTCCCTTGTCATCTCCTGTCGTGATTCCACTTCTGAGCACTATATTCACATTTGGATCCTCTTTGCATGGCTCATACCTCATCATCTACAAGTTTTGAGTCGGCAGAGGTGGTAGCACCCCTTTATCACGTATCTTAGCTATAAGGTAGGACAGTCTTCCATTTCATGATCAAACAATGTGCAATACTTACACGACAGACGTGTTGGGTTAGTGCAATCATGAGCATTGTGTCTTGGCCCTCTGCGATTGTAGCAAATAAACTTTCCTCGACCTCTACCAGGTCCTCCTCCGCTTCGGCCTAGTCCGCACCCCTGAAATCTTATTCGTGCCATCCCCGTGCTCTAGTCAGTGGGCCGAGTTTCGTCCTGAACCCTATAGACGACTATCTATCATCAATTCATAGCTCCTTCAAGTACACTCATCATGCCCTACCGACCTACAAAAGTTGTAGAATAGCTGTTGCGGTGCCTGTACAAACTTTTGTACCAAGCGACAGTTATATGTGGCATGTTTTCCGGCTACTTGACAGATAGTGCACCATAATGCAGGCCTCACGCTCGGTCCTACTTAAGCTTCTAGCCTTAAAGGCATCGATCCCCCTCCTAAAATATAGTTCGCAAAGACTGGGCAATGGTCCTTGTCATGCCTCTGACTCTTGCATTTCAAGCACCATACCTCCTCGTGCACCTCTAGCGGAACCGTCCTGTCCTGCTTCAGACTTTGCATCTCAAGGCACAGATTCTTCAGCTACGCACGGATCTGGTAAACCCCTAGGTTTGGATTTTGCATTGGAGTCTCATGTAGTATCATGGCAATCTCTAAAGCCTACGCCTGAGTGGTTATATTCTACTGCGATAGCATAGCCCTTAAGTGTGGTAGGGGTGAAGCAACAAACCACTCACGATGTTGTCCGTTCATTAATTTCATGTTGGCTTCGCGGATTGTAAATTTTAACCTCTGATCTAGTTCCCAAGGCATATCGCCTGGTTGCATCGCAATTTATTTGAATCCCACATTCGACTGTGCCTTAGATTTAGGCCTACTGAATTCTTTATTCAGTGTTGTTTGGATGTCTGCCAATCCAACATTCAGGTTATCATTAGAGTACTTAATATACTAGGTTAGTGCATGATCTTGCAGAGCACTAACCAGTGTTTTCTTTTTTATATGATCATTTGTAACACCTTGAGTTTCCCATACAGCTCTTACAACGAACCAAAATTGGTCTGGGTCCTCATTTCCCAAGCCTTTTCACAAAGGCAGCTTCATCGTATTTTCCATACTAAACTGTGGTGGAGGTGGAGGTGGTACAGGTGAAGTTGGAGGCAATGTTGGTGAGGTTAGGGGTGGTGTGGGTGGAGGTGGTATTCGCAGGAATCATTGTCTTGTTAACTGAATAGCACTTCATGGAGAAACCTTCGCTATCTCTTCTTCGTCACCTCATGGAGGTGAAATCAATGGGCTATACTTTAGACCCTTTTTCCCTTTGTTTATGTAAGTTTTTCCACTTCGCGTAGTTTCAAACATCAAGGTAGATGCTGTTATGAAACCAGCTCAAGAAAAGATAGAAAAGATAGATCAACACCTTAGAATTCAGCCTCTTCGAGGGGGCAACCTCCTTTACATTACATAAATGAACAATTCTTGGATGATACAAATGAAAAGACCTCCTTTCTATATATAGGAGTCTAAGGGGTCATAACATAATTAGAGCCGACATAGCAATAATAATGTAAGGGCACAATAATAACAATAGTGGGCTTCTATGTGGCCCAATAGTAACAATATTGACACTACATGGGTACATCATTATAATAAGTGGGTTGTACTAATAACAATAAGGGGTTACACTAGTAGTATAGGGGCCTAACATTCCCCTCTCCTTCAAAAAGCGTTTTCCTCAACGCTTGAGTAGTTCTTGATGCTTCTGTATAAAATTCTTTTCCTCTCATGTGGAATCTTCAGCAGGTAAGTTCTTCCACTTGATGAGATACTCCGAAATTGATCGATTTTGTAGCTGTCAAGTTCTTGTTTCTGTGATTGCTCCAGGTTCCAATATGATTTTTCCTTCCTCTTCAATTTCTGGCAATATTGTTTGAATTGGGATCTTTTGCAACTTTTGAATAAGTGGCCATACTTCTTCGTCCTTCTTCCATTCATCCCTTGCTTCGTTTATCCAATCTGGTTGGATAATAGAAATAGCACAAAACAATGCTTCCACATCCTCATCCTTGAAGAGTCTTCCTATTCGGTAAGGTTGCCATTTTTTAAGTGCATGTAGTGTTGCCAACATTTCCTTCTCATAAATAGCTTGCTTGAGATGTAGTAGTAAAAAATACCCAATCACCTAAATCAAAACATTTTTTACTACGATGTTGATCTACCTGTTGTTTCGTTTGATTTTGCACCGAAGTGTCGTTATCCTTTAAAAGTTGGAGAACATGTTGTTGATGCTCGATGTGATCTTTCTCTGCTTTAACCTTTTTCTTCTTGATATGTCCTTCTATCTATAGAGTTTGAGGAGTGGTAATTTCTTCCAATCCTTTACAAGATATGGTCGGATTCATTTCTTGATGCTCGATGTGATCTTTCACTTCTTGAACATTTTTCTTCTTGATATATCCTTCTATCTTGATAGTTTGAGGAGTGGTAATTTCGACCAATGAATTACAAGATATGGTTGGATTAATTTCTTCTTTCTCGATGTGATCTTTCACTTCTTGCACCTTTTTCCTCTTGATATGTCCTTCTATCTTGAGAGTTTGAGGAGTGGTAATTCTTGCCAATGCTTTACAGGATATGGTCTGATTCATTTCTTCTTTCTCTGGGGTGGGGTCCTGGCGTATATCCTCTTCTTTTGATGTTTCTTGATCCTTTTCTTCCTCCTCTTCATATTCTATGTAAAATAATTTCTTCTCAGCACACTTATGACCTTTAGTGCATTTGCTATCACAATTGTAACAAAGCCCTTTTTCTCTTTTTTCTTCCAATTGTTGTGATGTAACCCTTGTTGGTTGTGGAACGTTGGGAGAAACAACACTTCCATCTTTATAATTGTGAGGGGTATGCTTCCTAGTTTCCATAATTTTTCTTTCCAATATGTCACAAAGCCCTTTTACTCTTTCCAATTGTTGTGGTGTTGCTCTAAAGAAGGTGTTGCTCTTTGTATCCTCATAATGTGCTATCATTTCCTCCATGAAAATTGACCATGTAACAAGTTTTTTACGAGAACAAAGCCCTTCATACCATAAAAATTGATCTGATTCTAAATATGAAGATGCAATACATACCTTTTGTAACAGTGGTACACCATGTAGATCAAAATATTGCTCCATCTGAAGTATCCAATTTACCGGATCCTTGCCATCAAACTTCCTCATCTTGATTTTTCTTGATTATAGGAGCTCGATCTTGAAACAACGGTAACTATGTACTTGTGGATCTTTAAGTTCTGAAATTGAGAACCGTAGTAGCCCTTTGTGTCCTCTTTCCAATGCCACCAGTCTGATCCAAATTGGATTCTCCAAGAGAGAGTTATGCACAATCTTCCACAGTGACCTGATTATATACTAGTTCAGTAGAGCGAACTTGTACGACGTGCCACGAGTCATTGTTTCGACCTTTGGCTCTGAAATGTATCTACAAGAAACTACAGTCCAACCTTTTTCTTTATCTTCTTACGAAATTTCAATCTGATGCTCAGAGAGAAAGTTATGACGATTTTCCCTAGGTCACCTGTTTGGAATGTAATTAAGGAGTCTGCAAAAAGACCAACTTCCTCAGATCATATCTTCCCAAATATAGCGCGAAAATCTCTTAAATTAGAACCCCAGATTCAGTGCGATTTCTTATCAACTGGGTTTTTTTTTTTAGCTTTTGAAACATTGCAGAAAATTTTTTATAGTGAAAATGCCACGATGACCTGTTTGGAGCAGCGAAACCCTAGAATCCAAAGCTCTGATACCAAATGTTATGAAACCAGCTCAAGAAAAGATAGAAAAGATAGATCAACACCTTAGAATTCAGCCTCTTTGAGGGGGAAACCTCCTTTACATTACATAAATGAACAATTCTTGGATGATACAAATGAAAAGACCTCCTTTCTATATATAGGAGTCTAAGGGGTCATAACATAATCAGAGCTGACATAACAATAATAATGTAAGGGGACAATAATAACAATAGTGGGCTTCTATGTGGCATAATAGTAACAATATGGGCACTACATGGGTATATCAATATAATAAGTGGGTTGTACTAATAACAATAAGGGGTTACACTAGTAGTATAGGGGCCTAACCGATGCATAACCTGTTTTTCGCACAATAGGATTTTAATCCAGGTATTCAAATATTTTACGTACTTAACCCGTAGTAATTTGAGAAAGTGCCACTCTGCCTTGGTGTAGCTGACTGAGGTGTCGACCGTGAATTCAGTCACGAATCCTCCTATGACGCAATCAAGCCTATGATCGACAACAAAGATGATCTTATCCTCTGATTCTTCCTAGGGTATATAAGTATCTGTCCAACCAGTGTTCCTTTGTTAGTTACGGGTTTCTGATCTCCTGCGTCGCAAATTCATGGATCTTCCTATCCAACCAGTCTCTGATCTCCTTTTTAGTTGGATTCCAGTGATACGACATCACACATCCCTTATGCAGATTCCGGTCCCGGCAACAGAACCATTTGTTGGCTTGAGGGGCCCTGACCTAGGTTCAATGTTAATTAGCCAAAAAAATCCCTACACTACTAGCCCTTTCAACATTAGCCCGTGGACCACGGACCTAAGTCTCACTCGAAGCAGTATGTGGGGATGCTGGAACCACGTTTCCACACCCTGATATGGTTGTGATATCGTTTGATTCCCTCTATTCCTTCCTTCATGCAGGTTTCCTCGCTATAGGGCCTGCAAGATAAGCCCTATATTTGAGCCTTTAGTATCTCTGTGAAATGGTACTATCGGCCTTCATGCAGCCCTAGCCTGTTGCTCAGGTACTTTCGCGTTGCTAAGGCAGCAAGCTGTACAAATTCCCTAATTAATTTAAGTGACTTGCTTATCTTATCCTATAATTATAGCTATCACTGCGTAAACAGATAATTGTAATTGCGTTCAATTATTCAATGTAATTGCATTGAATCGCGCATCACATAAGAATAATAAAGGAAATTCACACATAACATATCAAGATGCAATAATGGAACAAATACACAAGAATTACAAAGTATCTTTCTTTATTAATATCTTCCAAGTGTTTACAACTCTGTCCACCCTGCACACACAGCTGCAGGGGTCCACGCACTTAGTTGCGGACTTCTATCCTAAGTCTCTGCGCACTCAGCTGCAGAGCCTCTACCTATGCTACAACCCAAGACTTAGAGTTCTTACCTCAGAGCTACGAATCTCTTACCTTATCCATCATTCTATGTCTCTCTAAAACTACTTAGAGCTTAGCTCTTTTTATACAATCCCATGGTTCGCGGACTATGGGTAGATCTCTTATAGCCAACCTTAGTTTACAAAACTTAAGGGAGGACTACACTTTATGACACATTATACCTTTGTTCTCCGTGACCACAAAATGTAGAGTCTTTACATTTTTATTGCAAAATTTGACTCAAACATGGTCTTTTAGCACCAAAACTACCCTTGGGGGATCCTGCTCCCAAAACTTTTGCATTTAGATTCGATTTCAAAATCCCATTCCTAGGGAAGAAACTTACACTGCAAATGTTTTCCCAACATGCTTCTATGTAAGATCCTAGGTTCTACACCTTCTGTTGGCATGCAAATAAACTAGAGAAGATTACACCAAACATGTTGGTGCATCACTGTTTTCTTGAGAAACTTATTGGATCTATTGTGCGCTTGTGATGCCTACAAGAATCAGGAGCATCCTTCGTCTCCTACATGACCAGTTGTTTGACTAGAGAATCAAATCTGAGGCTGAAGTTGTTGTCCACTTGATTGTTCAGTCCATTCTCCCTGGTGTGTTGTCTATAGGGTGCCCTTACACATGAAAGTTAGTGGATCAACCCACTATATGACCCAAACACTATCATAAGTCCAATTCAACCTTCTACGAGTACCAGCCTATGAAGTCTTCACCATGTACCAATAAGCTAATGGCCTCATTATATGTCTCATTCTCGATGAACGTATATTATTGGTGAACATTGTATAACCTGCAACCTTAATAGAAAGACTCTGATATAAGAGATCTTATCTATCACCCCTACTACAAATAGCATATGATCTTCGACTTTATTCAACCGTGCTCGACCCTCCTACTAAGCTCATGATGTTGTCATGGCATGTCCCACCCACATTCCTACAGTTGCTTTAGATGTCTACATGACATCTTACAAATGTTGGATCATTATAGTCTATTTTCTTATTGTTTCCTTCGTCTTAGTAACACAAAGTACTCTACAAATGACCTCAACTGAAAAATATCAATCAAAATAATGTTGCTAGGGAAAAGATGGGGTAATAGCCTAAAGTGAACTATTATCCATTTTCAACTTACTAAAAATGAAGTGCTTTAACTCTACCCCGTCTAGCTTTGGAAATAGAAAATAAGTAAAACTAACCTACCTAGGGTGGAACACATTGTTTTGGGTATCCTTTGTACTTGTAATTGTAAGTGCTTGAGAATTTAATAAAAGTGAATTTTTGATGTTAGTTAATGATTTTTGAAGTTTCTCTGAACTCAGGTGACTGAAGCTACAACTAATTAAAAGAAACAAAACTTATTTTCCATTTTTTCTTTTAATTGACAACATATCACATCCTTTTTCATCAATACTACTCTTCGCTATGTTATCGCCTTACAACCTTTCCTTTTGGAACATATTGACTAACAAGTAAAGGATCCTCTCCTAGAGTCCCTTGACCTTGTCCCCATCTAGGATCACCAAATATATTCATATTAGGGCTCCAATATGTTCATCTAACTATTCGATAATTAAAAAGAATGCTCGAAGTGTAGTCAAAAGAAGAAATATAGGATCAAAATAGTGAAATGGGCGATTGTCATACGATGGGTGTTGTGAAGTCACTATCTATCAATGCCTTACTATTTATGTGGACACTATGTTTCCACCGACTTATATCTAATTGATGGCTGCTTCTCCTTACCCAACTACCAGTGATCTGATTTCCTTACCTCATTTACTTGGGCTTTTACAGCGGACATGGCTTTGGGCAGACCTCTTAAGGCTTGTTTTGCAACATTGGCAGAAGCAATCAACAACTTCATTTGCAAACAAATTTAGAAGATGAGTTTCAAAGTAACCTTATGAAATTGAAAATGACATAATTGTTTTTTTCCGTTCAGTTCACTATGAGTGGGAAACCATTCTAAATTAACAACAAATTTCACTATACCAATCTGATACTAACTACGTCCATAAACAATCTTTCCCTATACCAATCTGATGCCAGTTATGTCCATAAACAATATTTACGGATATTTCAAAAAATCAATTACATACTCCATGTCACAAACTGAAATAAAAAAGAAAACAACAAACATTCCCACAAACTGGAATGAAAGAAAAAAAAACATCACACCATTTCCACTACATAACCTACACTCACCAGGAAAAAACATAAAAAGAAAAGTTGGTTCCTTGCAGAAGAAGCAACATGAAAAAAAGTTGTTCCAGGTCGAAGAAACAAAGAAAGGGGCGACAGAAGTTGGTTCCTTGCGGAAGAAGCAACATGAAAAAAGTTGTTCCAGGTCGAAGAAACAAAGAAAGGGGCGGCAGAGGCTCTCTTCGGTTTGGTTGTTTGTAGACTTTAAGATCGTGGAAAATTACTGGGCGAGCTGCGTATTAGGATAAAATTGTCTAAACTGTCGCTTGTGGAAGGGATGTCATAGGTACATTTAATTTTCTCGTGGCTTGTGATCTCCGACAGCTAATTGATTGGAATACAATATGATTTGCACTATAGTTAAAGAGAGTTAAAAAACTCGTGCTTTACGAACAGGTAAATTTATTACAATCAGTGGTCGTATTAGTAGATTAATAGGGAGGAATTGCCGCTGGATAAATTAGGTCTAGAGGACTTGAAGTTGGGTTTTAAAATGTAGTCTTAGTTTCATCAAGAATTTATAAGATTAATAAAATTAATTAAAATAGCTGAGATAATTATTTTAAAGATAAATTTAATTTTTTAATTTAAATATACTATTATTAATATTCTAAAATATTCTAGGGAGGTTTAATCTCTACTATTTATGGGATGATTATTGATAATCAAATTAAAATTCTAGAAACTTTATTCTAAATAGACATAATAATAAAATTTTATTCTTATGGAATTAATGCATGCATATACCACTTATTTATTTAAAGTATATTTTAGTGGTGGGTATCTAAGACCGAATGGGAGTGGAGTGGAGAACCAATAGCGACCAACCAGCCGTCTCTACAGCCATGGAAGCCTCCAATCAGCGCTGAGGAGATCCACAGGATCCACTTCATGGACGGCTTGTGTTTTCAGATGTGGCTAGCCATGCACGTCTACTCTTAGGCCGAGCTTGATGTTTTTCCTCTAAGCCTTTCTCCTTTTGGCTTTTCGAAAGAATGCCACCTTTCTGATGGAATCACTGGTCCCGGGAGTTTTAGTCGTCCCTATAGTCATGGAAGCCCCCAATCAACGCTGAGAAGCCCCACAGCAACCACTGCATGGACGGCCTGTGTCAGATGCGGCTAACCATGCACGTCTCCTCTTAGGCCGCGCTTGACGTTTCTCCACTAAGCCTTTCTCCTCTTGGCCTTACGAATGAATGCCACCTTACAGTCCGATCTTTGCATTTGTCCCGGGTGGTTTCTATATATTCAGTCAGCGAGGGATCGGTGAAGTTTTGGCTAGCTCCCATCCCTCCTTTTTTCATAATCTTACGCGACGCTGGCTCTGGTTTTTCGCTGGAGGTTTTGCTGCTCTTCACTCGACAAGTCTCTTCAGAAATAAGGTCAGTTTCCCTTCAATACCCAACATATTTCTATGTATTTTTATAGCAAGTTTTTATCATTCCTCTCTTGTCTACGCTGATTATCATTATATGGGGAGATAGATGTGCTTCTTTCTTTATTAAATCTACTGCTTCAACATGGTCTGGTCCATAATTAGCAAGCTGATACAATCTATAGGTTTATACAAGCCCTGCACAGACTTTAGAGTTAAGGTAGGATCTTGGTGGTGCATTTTTCAAATCTACTGTTGCTGTGTTGATTGTCGGGACTCCGCAACAAGTTAGGCACAGATGTGGCTTGTTTCTCCTACAGGCTGCTACTGTTTCCTGGGCTGGTAACAACCCCCTCCCTCTCTCCGCCTCCTGGCCTGGAATACCAGTTTTCGACCAACTAAAACTGGTTTTTCTTTTCCCCCGGTTTCCTCCTCCCAAGGGCTGTTTTAGCTGCTATTAACTCAAGTAAATGATATTGGACAGCTGGCCCCATCATTTACCGCGCCTTTTTTTATCGACGAGCCCTCTGTCAGACATGTAATATCATATCTCTAGCCTCTTTCTTCCCAGGTTATATGCACCGAGCTTTAGTCTGATTTTGTTAGTACTTCTCCTCGATTTGGCATTCAATCCTCCTCGGGGTTACACCTAGAAAGAGGATTTTCTATATCTGGTCCATTAAAACATTCTCATCCGTAGCCTCAGAATGTCTGTTTTTCCTGTCAGATGAGCCTCTTCCCATACCAGTGGATTTAATGACCTGAGCTCTTTGCTCAGATGCCGTTCAATCTCACATTAAAGTTTAGTATCTCTTTGTCTATATTACAATCTCCTTAGGATTTCATTTCTACGGTTCTCATTAAAAGTCAGTGGTAGTGACGTATGGAAGCTGAGTCTGACGTATCGGCCACGGAGGCCATGGTACGTGCCGCCATTCTAGCTGAGAAGGACTGGGAGATGGCCACGAAAACAGGTAGCTGGCAGGCTACTTTGGAGGACGTGGTTATCCAGCCAGAAAAACAGGAAGCTGACAAGGATGGGGCCAGGTCTCAAAGTTTTTGCATAAACGAGCCAAATCGATACAACAAAGCTCGGAAGCCCGTCAGAACCACTCCTCCGCCTGATGCACTTAAACTGGATAGTGTCCATCTGACTGATAGAATAGAAAAGCTACAGAAGTTCGCTTTGGTGGGTAAGTGGCACTTCCCAGAAATGGAGGATGCTGCAATGAGGAAGTGGTTGGAAGCGCAGTGGAAACCGCTGATAGGCTATTTTCCTATAGTATCAAAGCTCATGAGGGAGTGGTATAGCTTTCAGTTTCTAAGTGCGGACGACGTTGAAGCTATTCAGAAGCTTCCGTGGGTTTTTGGAAAAAGCTTCCTTGTTCTCCACAGATGGTACATAGGATACAACCCCTTGAATAACACTCCATCAAACAACTTAATTTGGGTAAAGCTCCCAAATCTCCCGCTGGAACTCTGGTCCAGGGAGACATTAATGGAGATAGGCAACTCTATTGGCAGATTTGTCTACGTCGACCCATGGGTTTTGGGGCAGAGAGACAAACGCATTGCATGGATACTTATTGAGAAGGCTTACAGGGGTGGCTTCCCAGATCATATAGAGATCACCTGGAGGAACCTAAGAATTAATCAAAGGCTTGACTTTTGGGGTATACCTTTTAGGTGCTCCGCCTGTCACAGGACTGGACATTTAATCAACAATTGCCCCCGCCGTCCACATATTAAAAAAAAATCAGGGGCCCATGACAAACTCAGGGCGAATTCCCCTCGGTCCCCGTCTGATGTTCAACAGACTCCGTCTGCTAGCTGGACTCCGACGGATCTGGAGAATGCTCAGAACGGTAAGATCATTGTCGATGGTTCTACTTCATCTCCCCAACTCTTTTCACAAGCTCGCTCATTATGCCTTGATTCAAGATCGGGTCCTTCAAAACCGGAATCTTTTTCATTAGAAGACTTTAGCGCCAGGAAAGAGATGCAATCCTTCATTTGCCCCCCTCCTCTGGTCCCTCTCGAAGAAAGTGCAATTCCCTCCCCCCTCCCGATACCCAAACCGAAAAATTTCAAGGTGGGGACACAGACTATTGTCATCTCTTCACCGTCGCCTACTCCTGAAAAAGGCCTCATCCCCTCTGTCAAGGGTAAAGAACCCATGGTCTCTGCTACGCCTCAAAACTCTCCATCCTCATCTCCCACAAACTTATTCGATTCCGATATTGATCTTCTTCTGAGCAAGAAATCCTTAGAATTGGAGCCCTTAACTATTCACAAGCCTCCGAATCCGTCTCCTCCTATTATAAGTCCAAATTCCGCTAGGAACATTACTGTCAGGAAGAAGAAAAATGGAGGAAGTAGACACTTCCGGGGTCGGGCCTATGACGTGGACAGAGATATTAGGACCCTCTCCCTGGTGGACATTCCCATTCTTGAAGTGTCGGAGAATCAGCCTCTTAGAGCAAGTGTGGCTGACCCCCCCAAAAAATGAATTTCATCTTATCTATGAATATCCGAGGTCTGGGAGCAGATCTCAAATTTTTGGCACTTAAAGATCTCTTTCTCTCTGCAAGGCCGAAAATTATTCTCATTCAAGAAACAATGCATAGTAAACAAGCTGCCATCTCCTATTTTAGGAAAATGCTTCCTCTGTGGCACATGGCAGCCTCGGACGCTGAGGGTCTCTCCGGAGGTTTGGCGGTTATGTGGGATCCTTCTTGGATCAACGCAAAAGCCTATAAATGCTTTGCTGGAATTCTCATATCGGCGCATATCAGAGGATTTTCTAATCCCATCAACATCCTGAATATTTACGCCCCTTATAAAAACAGGTCTGTTTTCTGGGGAAAGTTTTTTGACTCAGAAATATTTGACATCGATTCATTAGTGATTGCAGGTGATCTTAATGTTACTCTAAGCTCGGAAGAATGCTGGGGGAGATGTAGGAAGAGAGACCCGCTCTCGGACAAAATCAAATATGAATTCCTCCACAAGAATCTTGTTGATGTTGTCCCGTCCAATATGATGCCTACGTGGAGCAACGGACGAATCAAAGAGGCCTATATTGCCAAAAGGATTGATCGCTTTATTGTCCATGCCAGCATTATAGATAAGATGGGAATGCCTCATTCGACTATTGAAAGTGCTTTCATCTCTGACCACAGGCCTATTTGTCTCAGATGGAGGGAAAATGGTTACAGGCAGGGGTACCCCTTCAAGTTCAACAGAACCCTCTTAGAAGACCCGGCTTTCAATATAGCAGTAACAAAGGCCTGGACGGATCTATCCTCAAACAATTTGGATCCTCCTTTTCTGACTTTCAGGGACAAAATGACTTCTATGAGAAAAATGGTAAAGGCATGGCAAACCAGGAAACGTCAGAAGGACAGATTAGCCCTCATAGAAATTCAAAAGGAGCTGTCTGATATTTCTTCTCTTTTGACGGCCAACTCTCTTCCTTTCAACCTGAAATGTCGTATAAATGAACTCGAAAGGAGAAAACAGAAAATTTTAAAGGAGGAGGAGGCCTCATGGAGGCTGAAGAGTAGGGCGACATGGCTCATGGAAGGTGACAAGAACACCAAGTTCTTTCACAGGTTCACAAATGCAAGGAGAGAGAGGAACGCTATCTGGAAAATTTGCGATCGTAAGGGGGTTTCCTCTATTCACAACATGATATTTCAAATGAGGCAGTGAGATATTTCAAAGATCAGTACAAAAGAAGTGAAAACAACAGTTTTCAGGACATCCTGTGGGGTATTGATCTGACCCCCCAAATGTTTGACGATACAAAAAATGATGAACTGTTTCGTCCCATATCTGAGGAGGAACTCTTAGAAGTCATGAAGGCCTTTAAAAAGGACAAATGCCCTGGGCCTGACGGTTGGACTGTAGAATTCATCTTACATTTCTTTGACATCATGAAAACAGACCTTCTGAGAATGGTGGAAGCCACAAGAATATCGGGCAGCATCCATCATATTACTTCCTCTACGCAGATTGCCCTGATTCCAAAGAAATTGGATGCAGACTCCTTCAAAGATTTCCGACCGATCTCTTTATGCAACATTTCTTTCAAAATTATATCAAAAATCATTGCAGAACAGATCAAAGCTTCATTGGCCGAGTCACTGACAAAAGATCAACATGCCTTCTTAAAGGGCAGAAATATAATTGACGCTGTCGCAATCACACAGGAAAGCTTGTTCTCCAACAGATCCGAGGCGGCTATACTGAAGCTTGACTTGCAAAGAGCATATGACTGCTTGGAATGGGGTTTCATCCGATGCCTATTAGCAAAGACTGGTCTAAAGTCAAATGTTATTAACTGGATCATGGCATGTATCGAGAATGTTAATTACGCTGTCATCATAAACGACTTTCCTTCTCCTTTTTTCTCGGCAGAAAGGGGATTGCGCCAGGGCTGCCCTTTAGCGCCATTGATTTTCATCCTGGCGATGAACTCTCTTAGTCTCCATATCAATAAGGTCGTATCAGAGAACCACTGCAAACCCCTGAAGATATGCAGGAACAACCATATTTCCCACAATTTATTTGTTGACGATGTTCTAATTTTTGCGATGCTATGCAGGGTTACATGGAGATGCCTTTATGACATTCTATACAGGTTCCAAAGGGCCACGGGTTTACAAATTAATATATCAAAATCTACCCTATACCACAACGACGTCAATATGGAGATGGTGGCATGGATTGCTGATATGTTTGGTGTCGCCACAAAGTCAATCAGGGAGGGTATCAAATATCTGGGATTTCACTTAAAGGCAAAAGGATATTCAAAAGAGGACTGGAAATGGCTTATTGACAAATATTACAAAAAGATTTCCTCCTGGGAATATAAATGCCTAACTCTGGCTGGAAGAATAGTTCTAACTCGTGCTGTTCTCTTACAACTTGTTGTGTATTGGGCACACATCTTCTTCCTCCCGGCAAGCACTATTCAAAAAATGAACAAGATCACTTCAAATTTCATCTGGGGCGGCAATGCAGTTCAAGGTAAATATCATCTCACTTCTCTGGAGCAGATTTCTAGGCCGAAGTCAACAGGAGGTTGGGGCTTACTAGATTTAAGAACATTTGGAAAAGCTCTTCTGTGCAAATCCTTGTGGAGAGGCATCTATGGAAATGGCCCTTGGAGTAACACCATAAAAATCAAATATATGAAGGGTAAACATATGGAGCACTGGTTCCGTTTGAAAAGGATTGGTGTAAAAAGCGGTTCTGCTATCTGGCATAGCTTCCGCAAAATTGAACCATTCTTCTTGAGCAATCTTAAATGGAGCCTCCAAACAGGTAAAAGAATTTTCATTGGAATCGACCCCATTATGAGTGGATGCGTAGACATTTCCATACCTGATAGGATCCTTTCCTTTTTACACGGCAAAGGATACTTCACTTGGGACAAATTGATTGTTGACTGGCAGGGTCCCATTCCCATTTGGAAATCGGCGGATGATATTGGCCTGCCGGTCTCATTGCTTTATTTATGGAATCCATTCAGGAACGCGCTGAGGAACTGTGGTTTCCTCCGGTCCAATTTACAGGATTTTCTAGTATGGCATTTACCAGGTTCCAACAAACAGGTGACTGTCAAGAATATTTATACTGAAATGATGGCTTCTAAACATGCGCTCTCTCATCCACTGTTTCCTATTGTTTTTTGGAAATCAAGGTGCGCTCCCAAGCTCATTTATTTCTCATGGCTGGTTTTTTATAACAAAAACCTGTCCTGGGAGAACTTGCGGAAAAGAAACTGGCATGGCCCGAGCAGATGCCAAATGTGTGAATCGGCAGAGGAATCAAACTTTCATATGTTCTTTCAATGCAACTCCATTCAGCGGATTTGGCAGGAACTGGCTTTTCTATATGGATTTCCCCTTGTTTCACATATTTCTACTCAAGCCGCTTTTGTCTGGTGGGGCAAACAGCGAGAATCATGGAGGCCGATCGTTGTGACTGTTTTATGGTGTGCCTGGAGCTGGCGGAACAACAAAATTTTCAATGATGCAAGGGTGTCTCTTATGGACATTATACAAAACATTTCTATCCTTCTTGGCTTTGTCCCCAAAGAGAGCCCAAAAATGAAAAAGCCCAACAGGATTGGACTGTCTGATCCTCTCAATAGGCCCCCAATGGCCTTTTTTGATGGAGCTGCCCAACGCAATTCTTGTGGCTGTGGGGTTTTCATAATCATCAGTGAGCACCTACACTACAGACTGGCTTGGAATGCTGGTAATGGGACAAACATCATGGCGGAGTCGATGGCCCTCGCGGGCCTGCTTGCTTTCTGTATCTATTTTGACATCCATACCATCTCCATTTTTGGGGATTCCAAGTTAATGGTAAATGCTTCATCAGATGCCCTCATCTTGCTGGCTGGTTGGAGAGAGTCATGTTTTTTTGGGACCTCATGGTGGGCAGCTCTATTCAGCACATCTACAGGTCTAGGAATCAGGTTGCGGACTGTCTGTCTAAGCAGGGTCTTCTCCTCGGTACAGGTATCTGGTCTCTGGAGGTTTTGGCATATGGGGAGTCTTACTTCATACAGGATTTCTGTATCCTGGGTTTCTGATCACCTCCATTGGTTTCAAATGTTCATGCTTATGGTCCTTCTCCTTTCTGTATCCTTTTTTGTTTTCTCTCGAATATGGGTGGTCTTATATGATAGTATCCATCTCTGCAGCATGCTCCTAGCGGGATGCTGAAGATATCTTTGCTAAAGTCATACCTTCCTGATCTGAGATTTTGTTAGTTTTTTTGTACAGAAGTTTCTCCCCTGGTATATGATATATGTAATTACATGATATGTTACTTTCTGTCACTGTTTATACAGGACCAGTATAATATAATTTCGCTTTTTTCTTCCTGAAAAAAAAATCTAAGACCGAATGTTTTGGTTGTGGTGAATACTCTTGATTCTCACATGGAAGAAACAATTTCAATTCTAATCAATTCCTCATCCTCTTGCTAATTAGATTTAAGACCAATACCTACTAATGTTATGTGACTCTGCCTATACCTCTTGATTCTACCTACTCGCTTGCATTTACTTCTTACCCCACTTGTTACATTTATTGTCTTCTCCATTTGCTTGGGTTTATGAATAGTACATACATGTCTTCTTTCTCCTTGCTAAACATGAAGACTAAAAATTAGGCACCAATGATCAAAATTGATTTACTACATTCTTGATTCATAATAATTTGATATAGTTTTGTTGACAAAGTATAATGTTATTTGTGTCTCTTTAGCACATGTGTATCAATCATTAGACTTCAAATTCTCATGAAAAATTAAGTTATACTTCATTGAAGGAAAATATTGTTTTATATATATATATATATAATTGAACGTTGCAGTAATATCAACAAAACAACACTATATTTTGATTATTTAAAAAAAATTGGACTAGTTTCCTTATTAAAAACTCATTGTAAGTATTTAAACTATTGGACCAATTATCTTTTAATTTAAAAAAATAGATTTATTGTTTCTTAGAGTTGGAATCTAATGAATAAAAGAGTAAATAGTCATATTAAATTCTCTCCATAGAACTTTCATATAGATTGCAATACTAGCCTACTAGTAAAACTATTTGTACTCATTCAAGAATTTTGTACAACATACCATAGTAAAAGATATAATATATAAAATTTACATACAGTTTTAAATTTTTTTATAGAAAAAGAAATTATTTTAAATTATCAATAATAAAAATTTAAAATGAAATTAACCTTTCAAATTAAAATGCAACTCTTCTCTTAGTATTTTATAGAAAAAGAAATTATTTTAAATTATCAATAATAAAAATTTAAAATGAAATTAACCTTTCAAATTAAAATGCAACTCTTCTCTTAGTATTTTATCATACTAAATATGATACTCTGATAAAAAATTATGTATTTGTACTCATTCAAGAATTATGTACAACTTGACATAATAAAAAATATAATATATAAAATCTACATACAATTTTAAATTATTTCTCATAAAAAAACATTTTAAATTATTAATTCTAAAAATCTAAAAAAAATTAACCTTTCAAATTAAAATACAACTCTTCCCTTAACATTTTATCACTAAATATGATGATGTGATGAAGAATTATGTATTAGTAGTCTCAATCTCTGATATTATGTGACTAAAAGGATTTCTGTATAGTACCGCCAAATTTATAGAGAATAATTTGAGCACTAGTAATGCAAACTTTTCATTATTTTTTATTTTATTGTTTTACAATAGTACATTTGAGTTTAATTATTGAAATATGAAATTCAATATAACTTCATAAGTTTAAATAGATCAGTAGCTATTGTTGGCAGTTAAATCGAGGTTGTCTTCATGGTAGGCATGGTGGCCCATGTTTCCACCCTTACGAAGGGCACCATCGTCGCACCAATGAAATGAGTGACATGTGAATTTGGTGACGATGGAATCTGTGGGAATTTTATATCTCCCCATAGTGTTCCATCGGAGATAATTGTATATGTAATGTCTCGTTTTGTAAAGAAAGAATTAAAATATCTATTTATTTTATTTAAATATAATGAAGGAGAAATTTAGCTATTTATTAGGTATTATGGTTACGTTGAAGATTGGTGATGGGGACTTTTTAATTTTAAAGTCAATATCTTTGAAATGTGCTCTTTAGCTCTATTTTTACTATTTATATAATGAATAAAGTAGAATAGGAGCTATTATTGAAGATCACAATGTCAAGTGTCGCTTAAATACATTAAACAATGAATAAAATGTTGTTATTTATAGATTTAACGGTTATTGGCTTCCTTCTTTAGATTTATACCATAGCATCTATTAGGCTTAAAGAAAGCATTATGAGATATCTCTTCAATCCAATGGATTTTTTTATATATAGTATATTTTTCTTTATCATGTAGATTATAAGCAAGTTTAAGGAGTTTGGGAAAGAGTGGATAATTTTATGACTCATTGGTTCATAATTGGATCGAAGATTTATGTCAATAATCTGGATGTTGGTTTAGTATGATTTTCCAACTTTGTTCTTACCATTTATGGAGGACAATTGTAATACTTTGGATAATCAATTTAAAACAAATTCACCTATATTGAGGTTATGCACATATGCTCATCTTTATGTTGAGGTCAACCAAATTAAGCCTCTTCTAGAAAAAATGATTCTCAAATAGAAAAAGTTCAGGTAGACTCAAGTACATAAGAATACAATGGATATAGGATATATCATATTTTGACACATCTACAAGGTTCTTATCCTCATGCATGAATTCATATTTTATGAAAAAGGAAGTTAAATATTTAAAAAATGTTGGACATCTCCATTGGATTAAGGTGAGGAAAAGAATGAGGAAATTAAACAAACAATGATCAAGAAATAAGGATTATAACAATTCTCCATGACTATCATTTAGGGAACCATTTCTTGTCTTCAAGGACAAAACAAAAAAATGGATATTAGGATAGTAATTGTACATTATAGAGGAATGATGTGACTTCATGAAATTGACACCTTTGATTTTTATAAGGAATTGGTCACTTTTACTCTTGATTTCTTTCATTCTCAATTACAAGTTGCAATTGTGGATTCTTCTTTAAAGAGGTGAAAATAGAACTAAAAAGAAATAAAGAAAAAACAAGAAATGCTAACTATTATTTTTTAAATGGTAACAAATGATATGTACATTAATTATCTAATTTCATTCTTGCTGGTATAATCTTCACCTACATTGGTATTTATTTATTATGTGCTATGAACACTTGAAAATTTTGATTTTTATATAAACTAAAATTGAATATCGTAATACATATATAATAATAGTTATTACAAGATTATAATCAAGAAATAGTCTTTAACTACAATGCTATTTATATATTATGTGTTTTGAGCATTTGAAGAATATGATTTTCATCTAGAATAAAATAAAAAATCATGATCCATATATAATAAATATTATTAAAATCTTATTATAAATGATCCATAGCTATCCCATCCATAGAGATTACATGCCCCAGGTACTATATTTGGTCCTCATAAAATTCACACTTACAAAACTTATTATAAAGTTGATGTTCCCGAAGTGTTTGTAACACTATCTTTAGGTGTTGTACATGTTCCTCCAACATCTTTGAATAAATTATAATATCATCCATAAACATAAACACAAATTTATCCAAATACTAACTAAAAATACTATTCATCAAGGAAATACAAGTAGTTGGTGCATTCGTAAGTCGAAATGGAAGTACAGTGGACTCATAGTGCCCATATCTAGTTCTAAAAGTTGTTTTAGGAATGTCTTGATCTTTAGTCATTGGACCTTCATTGATGGTATCTAGACCTTAAATCTATTTTATAGAATAATGTGGTCCCTCGCACTTGATCAAATAAGTTATCGATTCTAGGTAGTGGATATTTTTTTTAATTCTTAACTTATTCATATTCATGTAGTAAATACATAATATAATTGTACCATCCTTCTTTTTCACAAATAAAACTAGTGCTCCCCATGGAAAAAAACTTAGTCTGATATATCCTTAATTAATTTCATTAACTTTGGCGCACTCAATTTGTAGGATGCTTGAGACACTGGTGTGGCCCCCAACATCAGCTCAATTGAGAAGTCAATATCTCTCTTAAGTGGAAATCTGGGAATGTCATCTGGAAACACATCCTTTTATTCATGTGTCACCTCTAAGTCATTTAAGGTTATGGTTTTATTTTATTATGAATGATTCTCTACCTGAAAGAAAACAATTCACTAAAAGTAAAAGACATTGTAAAGGAGGTTTTTGCAAAGACCCCTATAAAAATAGCCCAAAAATATGTTTGTAGTGGAGGTCACTAGTGGACGTGGGTGGTGAGCCCTAGTATTGCACCAAGAGTGTTGCAACTCGTATGGGTTCCTCAACTCTATTTATCAAACTGGGGTTTGTACAAAATTCAAGGTGACATTTCTATATACACATTAGATGGGATTTTACTCATGCCACCCTCAACTAGGAAATTTGAACAATAGTGCTCCAAGGCTATTCTTTTTACTAAATTAGAAGGAAATTAACTAATGAAGGTGAAATTCAAAAGCCAACTCTAATGAAAAAAATGAAAATGATATTTAAACCTCAACTTGTAGACGTTATTAACTTGTAAATGCTACTGGGTCAATTCATGAAAAGACAAGAGCTACACTACTTGCAGAAAGGGAACTAACCTACCAAATCATAACTCAAGATTTCATGCATCATCTATCTAGCTCACACTTGCATATAAATCAATGTTTTATTTGTGCTAAATTTGTGGTAAAGAAACTAATGCTATTCTATTTTGCAATGAAGGAAAATGATGGTTGGAATGGCCTGGGTGTTTCCCTTGATCATGGAGTCGCATCTAGGGGTCAACCTACTTCTAAAATAAGTAAAACTTGAATCATAGGTTAAAAAATACAATGAAATAGGCTACCATAGGCATGCTACTGGAAGCTACTACGGTGCCCTGTATTGCTACTATAAGGCCTGTAATGCTACAAGAAGGATGTCGAGAAGGTTTAGGAGGTAGGAATGATGAGTTAATGAAATGGTAAGGTGGATGGAGTTTGTGATAGATGGATGAAGTGTGTACAATACCCATAGCCAAGCTCAACACCTTATGAAGGTTTGTTTTGAACTAGGGGAGTTGCTTACGGTGACCTCGGGGAATGAGCTCAAGAAATTTTTTTTGGGATTCATCAAAGAGGGTGAAGAAGTGCAGGATGGATATGGTGAAAAGCCCCTTTCCTTCAAATCCAAACAACCCTACAACATCACATACACATATGCTTTTATCATTGACAAAATAAAATAACTAATGGTGGAAAAGATGAGTTGAATTTAAATACCATCTAATCTATGCCAAAAACTCTTATCTAGTCAATGAATAAACTCCTAAGCTACAGTAAACATATGCAAACCAAGATGACTAATATAGACCTTCTTCCAATAAATCATAAAAAGAGCATTTTTGGGTTGTGATTGTATATTCTTCCATTCATGCTCCCATGAGAGAGATGAGATAGAGGTTACATTCTCAATATTTTTGATGGCTTATGTTCTAATGGAATGTAGAAAAATAATAAGCATTATAAGCTAAAAGTAAATACCAATACATAAGAGGGACGTAAGCCACTAAGGTTGTGCCCAAACCCAAGAGCTTTAGCCATCTCTAACTAACTCAGTGATTAAGCAATAAGAAACTTCTCATTATCATTGCATCAA
The DNA here is from genome assembly GCA_031772625.1 of Pinus tabuliformis. Lineage (NCBI taxonomy): Eukaryota > Viridiplantae > Streptophyta > Pinopsida > Pinales > Pinaceae > Pinus > Pinus tabuliformis. The sequence goes on from CM062807.1 coordinate 659,962,133, forward strand.
TGCCAAATACATCACATAACTAGTAAAAAATAACAGTATCAAGTGGTTAAGCTCAATAGCTTCCTAGATGAAAAGAAAGTTTGAATCCTAATGAGCTCTTCGACATGTTTATTTATACAAGAGTGTAGCTACTAACATCTCCCTAGAAAATAGGAATGTTTCTCTCCCAAAACATGAGAAGGGTGGATCTTGATCTTCTTTAGCTACACTTGCTTTGCTGCCAATGACGTCATCCTGCTTGGCTGTTAATGACCTCGTCCTGCTTGCCTTCCAATGACCTCGAGCTGATGAGAGAGAGTGTGGTGATTTTCATTGATTGATGGAGTTAAGGAGATGGAAAACCTCCTAGAATCTCTCCATGTTGTCTACTCCGAGCTCTGCATTGAAATCATCTAAAAAATCCTCCATTTCCTGCATTTAAACCATATTAGGCCCTATGATATAGCAAAACATATTTTACCCCTCTCACTAAGAATAATATAATAAAAATTGTAAATAAATGTCATAAAGAGACATTTCTAAAGCTAGAGGATGGAATTATGAACCTTATGATGTAACTATTGATGAGCCTCATCATCACCCCCTACGAAAATTGTTACTAATCCTCTGAGAAACTCAGTCATCTACGTCCGTGTCCTTCATGGCCCTGGTGGCTTCCCTAACATCCCAAGGCTCCCCATATGGTGTTCCTTCTTGGGGATAGAATCCTGCATTATTTCCTATCTCTATCCACTCCTTCTTCTCCTATGCTTCGTTTCTTCCTTCCTCTAGGCCTAGTAGCAAAGGTGGACTAAGCTTGAGTACAATCCAATTGACTTTTCATCTTTTCAAGATTATTTTATACAAGGGTGTCCTCACCAATTTATTCTTCGGCTTTTCAGGAGGCTGATATTCCTTCGTCTAGAGACTTTGGGGTAAGGGATTCCATCTCCTCTGGGAGGCTTGTTGGCTTTATGTCCATAACAACCTAAGTGTGTCTTAAAAATGTGAGATGACTTTTTCCTAGGTGGCAAGATATTTGGGTGCTAGGTCAGTATCATTGGAGATGATAGTATGATTGGTAATGAGAGTCATTGGGCTTAGTAGATCTTCCCTAATATATAATGGTTCATTTTCTTAATTTTCCATTACTTTCTTTACTTCCTCAACTCTTGCCTCCTCATGAGTTATCTAGGATGTTAGGGCCATCAGCTATGTATCCCCCAATTTTGCATTGTGATACAAAATATTCATATCATTCAAGGTGAGGCTATGAATGTAGAACTCAGTCAATTTTTATTTGTCTTCTATGCTAACCTTGTTGCAAAATTCAATGAATTGCTTGTAATCTTCAAATGGCATAGACCCATGTTGTGCTAAAGTCATGATTTCGAATTACAACCACTGCTCTAAGAGAAAGAGTGCATAAGACTTGGATGGTTTTCTGCACTACAATGCTTCCATGGAGAGGCTTTCCATTATGGTGAGTTGAGTTTCCTTCTTCTGCAACTTCTCCCTCAACCACCTATTTTATGCTTGTAGTTGCTCCTTCATTGTGGACTCCCTCTCTCTTAGCCCACTCAATTATTTGCCCATTTCAAGGACCTTTTCTTCCATGAGACCCACATATTCCACCTTTTTAGACTTAGAAATTTTCATCCGTCTATGGGTTCTTCCTCTTTCTGCTTCTAGCTCAAAGAAAAGTTGGACTACAAATTTTTGAGGAATAACTCTCTTTCCTTCAATGAATTTATAATAGGAGCTTAGGCTAGGTTGTTGACTAGGCTCCTAGAGCTTTGGGAAGTCCCTCTCAAATGATTTTGGGGAATTTGCTACCTCTTGTAGTTGTTGTGTCACCTTCTAGCCCTATTGTTGTTCATTATGTCCCTCTTGTAGCATCCTCTGATCCTATTGTAGCACACTGTGTTTTTTCTGTAGTATACTACGCCCCTCCTGTAGCTTACCCTTTTCTTCTTGTTGGAGGGTGGTAAGTGTCTTGGGTTGTTTGAAGGAGGTTGATCTGGTGGTGGGCCTCCTTACATATGCTATAAGACTCTTTGTTATGGATTTTGGAGAGGTTACCTCTTCAATGTTTCTTTCAGTGGGACCCACCTCCTCTTTCTTGATTGGGGATTCTTCAATTGTGATAGGGGCCTTTCTGGGAGTTTGTGGCCTCCATTTCTTTATCATGGTTCTTTTCCTCATCTTAAACTATAGGGGGGCTTTCTGTTGGCATTATGGCACAGGTGTGGCGCTATGGTACAGGTGTTGTCCTTGATGGAAACTCACTTTGGTGACAGATCTCAGTTCAGGCGCTCAGGATGAAGGAAATCTTGTATACGCAGGTTCACCTTACCAAAGACGCGTATACACGTGGGTTAGACCTTCAAAAGTCGCGTATGCGTATACACGCACTTTCACGCACATAAAAGCATGTACATGGTGGGAAACTTATTTTTTTGGTTCATGGTCGTTAGTCCTTGGAATTTGAACCTATGGTTTTGGACCATGGTATCTCGTCAGAAGTGTTGACCCTAGGTATTGGGCCCTTGGTATTGTTTATTATGGTTTTGGACCGTGGTATTGTGGAAGGCCTAAAACTATAAAAGAGGAAGGAGATCATGTGGCAAGACACCATCTGATTTATTGAATATCTGATATTGTTCTAGATCTGGAATACTGGTGATTGGGTTATGGTGCAGATCTAGATCTGAATGAAGGAGGAACCTGAGCGCAAGAAGGATAAGGACTATTGATGGATCAAAATCTCAAGGCTTGAACATTGGTATCTCTGTATGATTTTGATATGTTATATGTGGCGCTCTCTTGATCTATAAATCTGATAATCTAGGTTAACTAATGACTGAATGTTTTAAAAGAATAAATTATCCTTTATAGATCTGTACGCAGGTTCAGTTAAGTGCAGGTGTGTATACACGCATTTTCTATGAATGAAAGAAGCGTATACGCAGGTTGGTTGTGGTAAAGAAGCGTATACATGCAGATTGATGAATAGTGAAGTAGTGTACATATCTTGACTTATATTCTAGCTACTTATTTTTTATTGCTGCAGTGTTCTGGGTTTAGAATTGGTGTTTGATTACAGTTACTGTTTTCTGGGTACAACTAACAGAGAAGTGTTTATTTGATTCAGTTTTGATTGGTGAAAAGGAGTTTGGTTGATGCATAAATTCTTGATGTTACTTGTGGATCCAGTCTGAAAATTAATGAAACGTGGTCCCTGAAAGAAAGAGAAGGTTGTAGCCTTCTGTAGGCCAACACCTACGTACTAGTATCTTGGCTAGTGCAAGAGCAAAGGGGGTTGTAGCTCCCTTCCAGGAGAAGCTAGAAAACGAGAGAGGGTTGTAGCTCTCTGCAGGTTGCAGCATGCGTACTGGTAAAGGACTACACCAGTACAATTGTAAAAAGAAGTTTCTAATTAAAGAGAAGATAGAGATGAATTGCAACAGGTGGTTTTCACCCACATTGGGTTTCCACCTTATATCTTGTGTTCTTGTGTGCGATTGTCCTTCTGCTCTGTTTTACTGTTTCTGGTTACTGGTTATTTGCTTCTGAATCACAGATTAACAATCAACTTCAGAAAGATAAAGTAAATTAAAATTTTGCATTATATACGCGGGTTTCCTTCTGCATAATTGTGTATATACGCGGGTTTAATTAACATAAGTAGTGTATATCATTTGATTTTGAAAAAGGAATATTGACTTGATAATACTGATTCACCCCCCCCTCTCAGTTTTATTTCCAACAATTGGTATCAGAGCAGGTCCTTCAAAAGAAGCTTGATCGCTTGAAGGAAGATCGTTGATCATGAGCAACTACGAGAGGGAAGCATCAATTAGGCCACCGATTTTTGATGGGGCAAACTTCATTTATTGGAAGGTAAGAGTTACTGCCTATCTTCAATCTCTTGGTATAGAAGTATGGGATATCATAGATACAGGGTATACTTTTCCATCAGCAACTCCTACAAATCCGGCTGAGAGGAAGAAATATGAAACAAATGCAAAGGCGGTCAATACTCTATTAGGATGCCTATCTCAATCAGAATTTGTCAAGGTAATGCAGTTTAAATTTGCAAAAGAGATATGGGACAAGATTGCTTTGAGCTATGAAGGAGATGATCAAGTAAAACGAGCAAAACTTCAAACGCTCAGGATTCAGTATGAAAATCTCAGGATGTATAATGATGAAAGTGTGGCTAACTATTTTCTTTGTGTAGATGAGATTGTTAATTGTATGAAAAAATTGGGTGAAGAAACAAAAGAGGCTGTTGTGGTTGAAAAAGTTCTAAGATCCTTGTCCCCTAGGTTTGAATCTAAAGTCTCTGCAATAGAAGAAAAAGAGAATCTAGAAAGCCTTAAAATGTCACAGCTGCACAGAATTCTAATTGCTTATGAAATGAGGAAAGGAGGTCCATCAGACAGGAGAGAAGCTGCTTTCAAGGCTCCAGGAAAAGGCAAGTACTACGAGTCAGGACACGTGTCAGAAGAAGAAGAAGAATCTAATTTTGTCAAAAATCTTCAACGGGGTATTGGACGGTTCCGAGGTAAGTTACCTTTCAAATGATTTGCTTGTGGAAGAGTCGATCACTATGCTGCCAAATGTCCTCACAAGGATAAGATTGACAAAGGGAAGGAACCTGTTAGATGGAACAAGAGACAGAATGCAACTAAGAAAAGTTACTACAGTCATGAAGACAGTGATGGCCTATCAAATAGTGACGAAGATGAACGAGGTAATGATTATAAACTTTTAAAGGCTTTTGAAGATGATGATTACATGGATGTTATAGACGTGGATAACTTTTATGATCCTGCAGTCTTCGAGGCTGCCGTTACTGAAGAGAATGATGTCATCCACGAAGAGAAGGTGGGTGATCCATAAATTTGGAGCAACTTTGATTCCTTTCAACAAACCTTGACTTTTTGCTTCATGGATCAAACGACTGATTCCATCTACTGCTAGCACAAACAAGAGGGGGGATAGGGGACAGCCTTGGCGGAGGCCATGTTCAGGGCTGAAGAAACTGGATGCTGCTCCATTGATCAGAACAGTTATGGAAGAAGACGTGACACAACTCATAATCCATCTTACAAGATCAAACCTGAAGCCCAGATGAGTTAACAAAAGTCTCAAGTATAGCCAACTGATTCTATCGTAAGCCTTCGATAAATCTATTTTCACAACGACTCCTTTTTTCTTTCCAACTTTGAGACTGTGGAGCGTTTCTTGAGCAACTCCCACGGCTTCATGAATTTGCCTGCCATCTAAAAAGCCAAACAGCTCCAGAGAAATATTTTTAGAAAGGAAGGGTTTTAGCCTAACAGCAATGATTTTAGCAATAAGTTTATAAACACAGGTACACAAAGAAATGGGCCTGAAATTGGCGAACGAGCCTGGGAGATCAGACTTGGGAATGAGAGTTAAAAATGTAGCATTAAAGGGTTGATAGATAGAACCTGAAAGTCTGGATTCTTCCACTACCTCCACTAACTCATCACCAATGAATTCAAAGAAATGCTGGAAGAATTCAACTGTCCAGCCATCTGGGCTGGGGCTTTTTTCCTTTTGCATCGATTTGAGGACACTTGAAACCTCCTCTTTTGAAATGGGTGCCATGAGAAAATCATTGTCTTCCTCCTCTATGAATCGTGGGAAAATCTGGGCAACCCTTATAACTTCTGCAATAGAAGCTTCGCCTGGAGCTTTAAAGAGATGTTTAAAATAATTTACCCCCTCAGAAGCCAACTCTTCGAAAGAGAGCGCTAAATCTCCATTTGCCTTCTTCATTTCCCATATTGTGTTTGTGTTTTTTCTCCCTTTGGCATAATTCTGGAAAAACTTGGAATTTTCATCCCCTGCCTGTAACCAGATCGCTCTGCTTTTAAGGCGCCAACTTTGCTCCCTGAGCTGCAGAATTCTCCTTCTTTCCATTTCCAACTCATGGATTCTCGATCGAGATGCACCTGAGCCATAGCCCTGACTATCTGGATCCTCGAGTAGGGCAAGTTCTGAGTTCACCGCTTGCATTAATTCTTCTTCCTTCAGCTTATTTTGTAAAGCCCAGCGTTTTGAAGCTGCCTTCATCCTTAATAAGTTTTCCATAAACAACTGACTACGATTCTCATTTTCATTTACCACGGCATTCCTCCAAGTTTTATGAAAAAGACTAATGTAAGATGCATCCAAAAGCCAAGAAGAGTTAAACTTAAAAGGGATACCTGGCTTAGTTAGATCACCTTTCACCTCCAGGAGTACCGGTAAGTGATCTGAGAGGCCACCATCTCCAACCCAATGCCTGAACGCCTGTAGTCTCTCAGCCAACAGATCGCTTATTAAGAAACGATCTAGTTTCTTCCCAATCCAGTCATCGCCAATTCTGCGGTTCCTCCAAGTAGGACGCATTTTTATTGGGTTAACATCAACAAGAGGCGACGAGGCCAATTTCTGATGAAAAAAAGTAGAGAGGGGATCCGCTCTAGCATTAACCCCCCAGGATTCAGTCAGGCCCAATGAGAAATTGAAATCTCCACCAATAATGAGGTTAGGATGCGCCAAAAAAGACTTCGCAAAGAAAGAATTCCAGAACTTCTCCCGCTCCGAATTAGGACCATATATATTCAGAAAAAGAAAAGGCATACAGAGTTCGTTGGAGTAGAGTTCCACTGCCAAAACATTTTCTGCTCCCCAGGATGAGATTTCACGCGCTACCTTCACATTAAACCCCAAAACCACACCTCCAGAATGCCCATTTGCATCCATTGCATGAAAACTCCAACCCGGCAAAAGCTTATGAAGACAGCCTATAATATCATCTCCTTTCCCAAGCGTTTCCTGAAGGAAGAGGATATCAGGTTTGTTAGCCCTGACCAGATCCTTCAGAGCTAGTTTTTTGGGGATACTAGCAAGCCCCCTACAGTTATAAGATAAAATGATCATTTAAAAACCTCAGTGGGTGATTGCTTTGCTCTAAGCACCCCTGGCAGTGACAACTGCTTCCCTCCAGCAATATCAATGATAGCCTTTTGCTTTGCTTTCGATAAATCCGACTTCCTCCCTCTTAACTTCTTCGGGCCTATGGACACCTCATCCTTTTCCAAACCGCCTACTACCGCCCCTTTTCCTTTTCTGGTGGCTAAAGGCCTTAGATTGTAATGAGGTTCACGCCCTCCATCTCCAGATTGTGAAGAGCCGAGAGAAGGAGGAGATGGAACCGACATTAGAACACTGTCGGTTGTGATTAATCCCTTAATCGAGTTTGTCAAATCGTTTGATAGACATAAACGGTCTAACTCACCACTACACGACACCTGCAATGCGCTTGATAAGAGAGGGGAGGAGTAATGAGGGGGAAGGGGACCAGCCTGATTCGAATCTTCCGTTGCAATGACTGCTGAGAGACCTGCTGTAGAGAGCTGAGTTGAAACAACAACACTCGTTGTCACCTCAGACTGAAATATTCCAATGCCCTCCATAGGCTCCGGACCTAAATCCTGGACACTTACCAAGACTTCAGCCCCCTTGGACTGAACCTCTTCCTTCTGAGCAGAGATCTTCATTTTTTCCTTTTCCTCTGCCTTAATCCCATTTTTCCTCTGCCTTCGACGTCGACGATGACCGCGAGGGCAATCCCGAGCCAGATGACCATATTCTTTGCACCGATGACATCTGAAAGGAAGGTTTTCGTAGTCCAGGGACTGGATGAACTCTTGCCCACGATACTTCAAAATCATATCATCCGCCAGACCTTCTTTGGGGTTTAAGCTTACCATAAGGCGGGCTGCGCTCCAGTCATGTGTGTATAAATAGGATTTATCTGAGTCTAGAAACTTGCCCAGAGTGTTTCCGATTGAGGAGAAAGCCGAGTCAGTCCAGAAATGGATAGGGAGGCCCATTAGTTTAACCCAGACTGGAAACTCCTCTGTTTTTTCTTTCTGTGCATCAAAGAGAGGCGTCCATTTCCTGAATAAGATAGGCCTCTTCCCTAGGCTCCAGTGCTTTGACAACACCCATTCAGCATGCTCCTTTTGCCCAAACCGAAGACAGAACCAGCCTCTGTCAAGCGTCTTGACCTCTTCTGGTTGTCCCGGAGCTTCTTTCCATTCAGCCAGAACCCATTGCTTAATGGAGGCCACCGAGAGCTTCCTTCCACGGACTTTGCCAACTAGAAGGGTTTCCGATGCTTCCAGCGCCCTGTCTATGTGGATATCCACTCCAAAAACACAACTGGGTCTTACCGCCTTTTTTCTGCAAATTTTGGGTTTCTTCCTCTTAGCACCCACTACCTCCATCTTATCTTCTCCTTCTACAGCCTCAAATGACTCAGAATGCTTATCAGACTGCAGATAGATGCCTTCATTTGGCTCCTCAGCCATCCTGGGACTCCCACCCGCCGATCCTGACAGATAACTTTGGTTTTGCCCCTCTTTTCCTGAAGCTTTTAAATCTCTTCCCATCTCTTCTACAATCGAGGGCCGAGCAGAGCTTGTTATCAGCCCTTCCCGCATTGTATTTTCCCCAGAACTCCGGTCGATAGCACCTTTGACTTTTACTCCTGCATCCACTGCCATTTCCACGCTTACTGACTTCACTGCCTGCTTCGGAAAGAAATGATGCAGGTTCTCTTCTGATTCTTCCAGACCCCAGCAGGCGAGGAGGTCTTCGGGAGTCAGATCAATATCTAACGACTCCTTTTGCAGAAACCACTCCCGCGCTTCACCTAAACCCGACTCCATTTAAGCCAGACAGAAAAAACGACTTTCCAGAACTCTATCGCCTTCGGGCCCACAGCAAACAGCTCCCAGAGCTCAGCCATGGCCGCCGTGGGAGACCGCACGGGAAAACCTGTTCGAATCCTGTTCTTCCATCTTCACCTCGGTTTAAATTCCAGTTGTTAACAATTTTGTTTTATATTATTTTAAATGTATATATGTTTAACTTATATATTAATTTAAATAATAATAATAATAATAATAATAAAGTTACAATTTAGTTAAATAATAATAAAGTGACAATTTAGTTAGTTTTTGTCATTTTGTTAATTTAGCAAAATGAGATGTATATTGAAATAAGTATTTTGATACTTATTATGTGTTGATGCCTATAGGCATTTATGCTTAGTCTATTTTGTAATAGAGATTCTATAATGGATGGTACAGATTTAACCTTGCCAAAATATTTTAGAATATTCTTAGTAATATTGATGAATCAAAGGTTCAAATAATTATGAACAAGTGTTATATAGAATGGGTTATGTATTTTGTGGCATGTAGTATTGATGAAATATGGTATTAGTCCATACTATTGTGACAAAGTTTATTTAGAAATTAAGAATCTTCAAAAACGAGTAAGAATAAATTTCTAAAATTAAAATTCTTATTAAGCATTTTTTTAATTCGTATATATTTAATTTCTTTATTAATTATTTTTATAATAAATACACATTAAAATAAAATTATAATTTAATTAATTTTAAGCTTTTTCTAATTTTAACAAAATGAAATATATTATAAAATAATTTTTTTAATACATATAAATTAATGACTATCGACGCCTACCATTAATATTATCCACATTTACCATTCATATTATTTATATAATTATTGTATTGTTATTGGTTATTGAGGGAGAAGTCATAATTACATACGCTAAATATAATTATTTTATAAATTAGTGTTATTAACTATATCAGATGGAAATCCATATACCGCATAATTAACTCTCACCATATAGCCCATGCGTGTGCCTTGGTTCTCCGCCCTATACCTAATAATCTTATAATCAAGTTTCTATGGTTGCAACGTCAATAGCCTCTAGAGAGTGAGAAACCCTCGGCCAATTTAAGCACATGAGTTCACCCAATTAAGTGTGAACCTATTTCACAATTTGCATTCATTTTGGTGGAAAGACTAAATCAAATTTCTATTTGATAATGTTCATTTCCAAAAAGAAAAATTTACGGCAATCCAAACATTCCAACTCTCACCATATATCGCATGCGCTTGTCTTGGTTGTCTGCCCTACCAGCGTTTTCTAGATCGAATCATAGAGTTGAGTTTCTATGGTTGCAACGTAAATAAACAATTAAATTACTGCATTATTAAAATGTTTGACTAAGTGTTTGATATAATTAACTTTCAATAATGAATCAATTTTAATTTTGATCAATGTCCACTTTCCAACTCAGTCAATTAAAAATAAACTGAAACTGCCCACTCCTCGGGGATCAACAAAAAAAGCAACCCCGGGGCGATTTATGCACACAAGTCTTTAGGGAAGGGGAAGCAAGCCAGCGAGCAATGTTCGTCTTCACAGGGTCAATCAGTATCGATCTCTCTCTACCAAAAAACAGTCAGCGTTGTCATCTGTGAATGCATGTTATGCTCTTGTTCCAGACGCTTAAAGCTCTGAACCTAACTTGATTATAGATTCTAAATTATTTTGGATGCAAAGTCAATCAAACACACACAATCAACTTCATAACTATACAAATATCATATCAGATATTTAAGGCGACCCCAAAACCATGGACAACCCCTCTGTCTGGAGGGATAGACCCGTTTTGAGAATTTTCTGATTCATAGATAGGCTTTACATATAGACTCCGATGGATTTTGACACTGCAACGAATGCGCTTGAGCCAGTTGAACCAATATCACCGGTGCTGGAAAGTTATTATAATTGCTTTTCTCACAGAAAAAGCTTTATGAATGGCTCGTTATCTTTATGAGTGGCCATGTAGCGTATTCAGCGCCATTCTTTTTAAGCCATCGTTTTAGTCATCTTACAAAATTCAGCCCAATTCCCATCCGTCTCCATAAGTCAACACCCACAATTAAAAAATCATCTCCAAAAAGTCATCTGCCAAAATTAAAAAAAATTATTGCATTTGTGTCAAGATTTTCTCCTCAATATTCAAAATTAGTTAAATAGAATTACATAATTAGTTAAATAGAATTACAGAGTAGACATCAACAATAAATCACTGTAGTAAGATTGAACTATATGTTAATGATTGAACTCTAATTGATTGTGACACTTGGATAGACAATTATGACACCTAGCATTTGCTTGGAATTAGATTCGCGTACACTCTCTTTTAATTGCAACTATATAAAATTTAAACTAAGATACCTCCAGCTCTATGCTTACAATTTAAACAAAAATTACAATTTCTTTTTCTTTTTCTTTTTGATGCATCCTTCAAATATCAATTTCAGTTTTTTCATTTGTTGGTTCCGGTCTTCCATTATTTAGGGTGTGCATGCATATCATATGTATCTTCAAAAATATGTTTGTATATGGACTGCTGCCACATGTCATCTTTTGTTGCGTGATTTTCATCATCAATTTGTGGCAACCTAAGATGATAATGGAAATTTATCTCTTAAAATTCAAATAATCAGAAATTTCATTAATGTTTTCATAAATCAATGTTAGAATTAAAAGTATTTGCAAAACGATATAGATTGTATTCTTTATGCTCTGCAATGATAGCTTTCTCTTGTTGTGGTTCCTTCTCTACCTTTCCCTTTGTCTCTGCGTTTTCTTTGTGGCCTTTCTTCTTTGCCTCTGCTTCTATCGTTGTTTGTGTCTCTTCCACTTCTTTACTAACATGTGCTACTTACACTTGGTTTTTAGACTTAAGTGGGCTTCTCTTACAGAATAACATCATGTCGATTTGATTTTGTTGTTGCAACATATGCAACCATTCATCATTAGGCAATAAGTCCTCATCAAAGTTGACATCAGCAAATTGAATCACTGGATTCACCATAACATTGGTTGTATCAATGGCACCTTCATTGTCATCAACAAGCTTCGTTGTTGGACTCATGGGGGCTTCCCTAGGGAACAATATCATATTACGAGGGCTTCACTGGGGAGCAATATCATACCACGTGGGTTCATATTGGGCAATATATAGGCGGTGAAGGGGTTTTACATTGGAAAATATAAAAAATAGAGCTTAAATTTAACACAAAAATATAAAGGGGTATAAAAAAATGTTAATGAAAAAATGGATGCCTACAACATTTAGTGAAAGTAGGTGTTTTTTAAACTGGGAAGATGTACTGGGTTCATATTGGTAGGTGGTTGAATAATGTGATTTTTAGAAGGATTTTCCAATATGTAGTGAAATTAACGGAATTGTTTAATATGCCACAAATGCACGTGTTATGTCAGATGTTCACTGAGTGAATCCCCCATGGCTGGATTCACCAAATTGTCATCAACAAGCTTTGTTGCTGGATTCACCAAATTTGTCATCAGCTTGTTGTTGTGATCAGTGTGTTGTTGTGCGCAGTCAGATTCATGAGCGTTTGTGTGCTTTTTCTCTACTTCTTCGACAATTTTTTCATAGTCTTCCACTTGTTGCTGAGCACAATGGGATTTAACAAACTCTTCAACTTTAACTAGATTACTCCCCCTTACACCAAAATCCATTTTTTTCTTTAAGATCGTGAACAAAACTCATTATTTTTTATATTACAATATCAATTTATTTTTTTAATCATAAAAACACTTTTTTTTAATCAACACTCTTTTTTTAATTGAAATTTTAAATAAAAAACATGAACTTTTTAAAAGGCTCTCCCATTCGTGAGAAATAAAGTTGGGGCTTTTTCAATTTATGAAATAAAAGAGATACGAGGATTTTTAAGAATATGGTGTTGATGTAAACGAGGTAGCAAATGTTGACTTTCATTCACTCTCACGTATTTCTTTTATTACAGGGGCTCGTGACACGAAAATGGCTGCGAGGAATTTTCGTTGATGAGTTGAACTTGGAAATCTTACCATACTCACTAAAAAAGCGATTCAACCCATTCAACCCTACCATTTTCGTACTTTGTAAGTTTGCGAGGATTTTTCGTAGATGAGTTGAACTTGGAAATCTTACCAAACTCACGAAAAAAGGCCATTCAGCGCTACCATTTTCGTACTTTGTAAGTTTGCCTACAGCTGGCGGCACTTGGGCAAAGCTTTCAGCGCTTGTTTAGCAAAGCCTGAAAGGAGCGATGCTCAGGTTATTCATGACAATATTAGAGTGCTGTAAGAAACAAAAGGAGGTGGATTTCAGAGTAAAGAAGGCAGAGCATTTGCAGCTTACGTAAGTCTTCAGTCCGAGTGACGTGGTTAGGGGATTGGCTACAACGGTGAACTGCAACAAACGGAGAAAGCTGTGGGAGTCACATCACAACGCTACACGGAGTGGATATCCACGGCTAAGGGACTGTAAAAAAATGGCACGTATTCAAATTGCTCGAAGGAGAAAATGTAATAACGCCGTCTGTGTCTATTCTGCTCGAATATGTGTGTTAGTATAGTGCGACTCCTAATTGTCTTAGCACTTTTACTATTTTTGTATCCATTGAGCTCGAATCTTGTTAGTAGACGGGCTACTATTGTCTTGGTATTTTGTATCGTTAGTATTTTTGTAATGCTAAGCTAACTTAAGTTTAGGTAATTTAACAAGTAGCTAAAAGATTTTGTTATGGAGAAGTTTTGTGGGAAAAAGAGTTGGGTTGAAACAGGAAATATTACATTGAGGAATTCAACCCTAAGTGTGATCTACAACAAAAAGAGTTCATTGGAGCTAGCATTTCTTGGAGGGCATTGAAAGAAGAAATAGTATGAGAAATTTAACCCTAAGTGTGATCTACAACAAAAATATTTCATCGGAGCTAGCATTTCGTGGAGGGCAAAGGTTCTTATTGCTCAATTAAGGACCAAATCACATCAACTTCAACGTGAAATAGGACTATGGAAAAGCCCTAAAAAAACTTGGGAAGAACAGGGGTGTACTTTTTGCACATCTGGGCTATGGAATCGGAAAAGTATTCCATTTTGGAATGTCATGCATTCAAAAACATGAAAGAAAGTTATGAGAACATGCTAGCATCAGTGTCTTGGCATTGTTTTTTTAACTAAGGGATCCTTAGAAGGTTGGGCCAGCTCACCATTAATTTGAATTAAAAAATGATTGAATTGAAAAAAACAAAAAACATGGAACTAATGGTGGCATTGACTATGTTTAATCTTATAGACCTTAAAATATCATTTCATTTCCATCATTGTCACTTGTATTTAAAATTTCAACTTCAATGTAATTTAAAGTCACACCCCAACTTTCATTCAAAGTCACACCCCAACTTTCCTTGAAAAGGAGGTTTAGGGATCAAACCTTCTGCAGCTTTCCAAAGGGTTCCCACGGACTTCTTTGCCAAGGTCATCTTACCACTCGTGGACGAGATCAAAGATGCTTTTTCAGGCAGAAACAGGCTGGAACAGTTATTTTAAGGCGCGCGGGGTCCCGAATAAGGAGGAGGAGGTACCCGTCGTTGAGTAAAATTTTATAAAATATTGTATCAACATTTTATAAAACTAAATTTTATATTATTGATAATCAGTTCTAATATTGCAAATTTAGTTTTACATTGAGATTTTGTTTTTTCAATCTAGTTTGTTTGAGATTTTGTTTAACATTATTTTTATTATAATTTTAAATTATTAAAAATAAATTAAGATGATGTAGTTTAAAAAAATTTAGAGGGTTTTTTTTCCTGTGTATTTAAATGATTAGAATGATAAAGTTGATATTTTGTAATTTAAAATATCTTAAAAATTTTATGTTTGTAAGAATATATGGTTTTCTTAGAAAAAAAAGGTGCAGATATTCAATTATTATTTGTTTAAATTATTTTTTTCAAATTAATGGAAAATTTAATTGGAATTTAGCTTTCTAAAAATGAGGTTTTGTCTCAAAGAAATACAATAGACTAATTTTATTTTTCTACTAATTTTCTTGAATAATGTAAAAAAATTTTAATTGCAAATTTTCCAAAAACAATTCACTAAAACATATTTTTGAAATATAATAGTAATATATTTTTTTTGAGTGTTTTTTATAAAATTTTGAATATGGCAATAAATCAGATAATTTTTATATATCAATATATGTGTCTGGATGTAATCGTTACATTATTGTATTGAAAGACTTAAATGAATATATCAATGAATTACTTATCTTGAACAAATAATATCAGGTGCATTATATTACGCACTTTGAGAGAGATGTTGGATGATGTAAAAATAAAATATAACTTCCAAAAATTATTAATAATAAAATATATTGATTTTGTGATTGAATTTTTCTGCCTAATCAAGAAAATTACTCAACTCAAAAGATAAATTAAATGTTCTCAAACTTGCAGAGACTATGACCCTTCCAAATCTTTCCTTAAATAATGGTTGAAGACATCATAGTTGAAAGAATATGAATAGTAGATAAAAGTGTGTTCCATGCAAGCATCACAAGAGGTAAGTAGATACTATGTGGAGATGAGTGGAAGGACAAATATGATAGATATAATTATGAGGTAAATGGAAATGAAATCCTAATTTCTCATAGAAATTTGTCTTAGACACCTTCCCTCCTATGAGAACCACTCAGATAGAAACCTAGTAGAAATACCACTAAACTACATTTTCATGGATACATGAAATAGGTTACCTTTCTTGCAAGTTGAATGGTTTCTAATTCCCTAAAATGTCAACTATTATGTTTTATATGTGAGTGGTTGTAGTGAATTATTTAGACTTCTTTCCCCACAACCATAACTTAGCTACAAAATTCTTTTGCCCCCAAAGGAGGAAATTAATGTGTTAAGTCAAGTGGTTGATTTTAGGTTCGACCTAGGGTCATGACCCATGCATATGATCACGAAGTGAAGTGTATGAATGAATGGTGTAATTAACATTGAAAATAAATGCCTAAAATAGAAGAAATAACAACTAATGATATTTTAAATTGAAATGATAATAAGAACTACGATAAATACTTAGCAAAGTGAAGTTTTCCTTCTCCTCAATGATATTTCAAAGGATTAATATGCATCTACACATTTACATTAACCTATGCAAACTCCTACTTCTTCCTAGCTAGGACTAATTATACTTGTAATTTCAAACTAAAGTAAAGTAGTAGGAAATAAAGGAGATTGTTTTCTTTAACTTTAAAAAAAAAGAAAAAAAGATTGAAATAAAAAGCATACTCTAACTATAAATAATAAATATTTGGGAGATGAAGAAGAGGTGCATCAATCTAAATAATAGAAGCCAAGACAAGAGCATCAAATAAAAATCGAGAACAAGGACAAATACTAATGCAACAAGGGAGTTTTTTCTTCTCCTAAGGTTCTGTAATTTAGTGTGATTCTAAGGGCTATTAAAGTATGATATGGTCTTTCGCTTAGTATATTGAGACATAAATACTTAATGCAACAAAGAGAAATAGTAAAAGAGGAAGGTGTTCAGATCGTTAGGGAAATTATTGATATGGGGACATGGTGCAGGCTAGGGAAATATATTCTACCAAGATTCCCTTGCACATTAGGTCATGTTTCCAATCCACATTGAAGCTTACCTATATGAGGATATGAAATACCAACGTGATCTAAAGCTTCCCTTTCCATTTGTATTGGATTGAGTTGTTATGAAACCAGCTCACAAAAAGATAGAAAAGATAGATCAACACCTTAGAATTCAGCCTCTTCGAGGGGGAAACCTCCTTTACATTACATAAATGAAAAATTCTTTGATGATTCAAATGAAAAACCTCCTTTCTATATATAGGAGTCTAAGGGGTCACAATATAACCAAGCCAGCCTAAAAATAATAATATAAAGGCACAAAAATAACAATAGAGGGATTCTATGGGGCATAGTAATAACAATATGGGGAAAATAGGGGCACGACAATATCAACAATGGATCCAATTACAATATTAATGGGGGCATCACTAGTATTATAGGGACCTAACATGCCCCTCTCCTTCAAAAAAGTGTTGTAAATGGCACATGGTATTGACCCATGGTATTCACCAAAATGGCACATCGTATTGACCCATGGTATTCACCTGGAATGTAGCCTATTTAAATGGGGGAATTAAACCAGCATAGATCCATCTTTACTTTGGATCTACTAACCCCTGAGAGGTATTAAATATCGTGATATGCAAACTAGCATAGAGTGAAAAAATATTTGATCCGATCAAGAGTAAAAATGGATGTTGTAATTTAATGTATGTTAAACATTTTAGCTTGGTTAAAATAAAAAATATAATAAAAATCAACTATTAATTTTATTAATTTTCATAAATTACTAATAGTAATTTTTAAGCTCCAGGTTTATGATAACCCATGGTATTGACCCATGGTAATACCATGGTATTCATGTGAGCATAGACTATTTAAAGGGGAAATTCTATCATCTTAGATCCATCTTAATTCTGGGTCTACTAAGTGCTCAGAGGGATAAATAGATTTCATCCCCCTACGAGTGGTAGATGTGGAGTTAAGATGGATATAGGTTGGTTTTTATGATAATGAAGATATTAAATAGACTTAGGAAATTATATTGTAAGAACATCTTAAGGTGAATGGTTAAAGCATGGTGGACAAGTATATTTGTATACTTCTGTTTTAAACTAAAACAAATCCAGAGCTAAAAGGAATGGCTTGATTGCACTAGTCATCCTTCTATAACTTTCTAACATATGCTAAAGTAAACAGATTGTAATTTGGGTAATTTTTCTAATTGCAAATAGGAACATACTTGTGTCTTGGCAAGGTGGTTACGAGGTCCCCAGAAGTGATGAATTTGAATTTTTCTTGGTTTTATATATGGTATTAGGTTTTTTCTCATGCTTTTTGTGAATGGCACGGGTGAATTTTATCCTACACCCACTAGGTTATCGATATGTAATTTCGGTAATTTTGATTTCAAAAGATATTTTAAAAAAATCCAATGATTTCATTTGTGTACTCAATAAACATAATATTTTATAATTGAGTAAAATATTCGCCATGCCTGGTGAGAGATTCACCAAAAAATTATATATACATATCATATTATTGATAGAATCACCTTCCATTTTTCCTATATACCATGGAGATTTGCCCATTTATTATACATGTAAATTTAGGGGGGGTTCTTAAAATTTTCCCTATTCTGTATAAAATTCTCATCCTCCCATGTGGAATCTTCAGTGGATAAGTTCTTCCACTTTATGAAATACTATGAAATGGATTGATTTCGTAGTTGTCAAGTTCTTGTTTCTATGACTCCTTCCGGTTACAATATAATTTTTCCTTCCTCGTCAAGTTCTGGCAATATTGTTTGAACTGGGAGCTTGTCGCCTATAACCTTTTTTAAACATGAAACATGGAAAACTAGGTGCACTCGAGAAGCTGCAGGAAGCTCCAATTTGTATGCCGTAGTACCAATCTTTGGCAACCCCTTGTACAAACCATAATACTTTGGTGACAATTTTTTATCCTTCTTAGCTTGTTTGAGGGACATTTGCTTAGATGGTTATAGTCGTAGGAATACCCAATCACCTACATCAAAACTTCTTTCACTGCGATGTTGATCTGCCTATCGTTTCTTTATATTTTGCATCAACACGAGGTTATCCTTTAAGAGTTGGAGAACTTGTTGTTGATGCTCGATGTGATGTTCCACTGCTTGAACCTTAGAATTTTCTCTTCAATATGATGTGATGGATGGTGGCTGATATCCATAAAGTTCCATAAATAGGGTCATTTTTGTTGCAGTATGGAAGGAATTGTTATACCACAATTCAGCCAGAGGCAACCATTTGACCCATTATGTCTGTTTATCAGATACAAAACAACGAAGATATCCTTCCAAACATTTTTTTACTATCTCTGTTTTCCCATCAGATTAAGGATGATAAGATGAGCTATGAGCTAACTGAGTACCAAGACAAGAAAATAATTATGTCCAAAAATTTCCTCTAAAAATGGGATCTCTATCACTTATAATAATCTTTGAGTTTCCATGTAGCTTTTGAATTGTTTCCATGAATGTCGTAGAAATTGTATTGGATTTAAATGGATGTGATAACGCACAAAAGTGTGCATAGTTGGTAAGTTTGTCAACTACCACCATGATGACACTCTTTCCCTCATAATTGGGTAAACCTGTGATAAAATCCATTGAAACCTCCTCCCAACATTGGCTTGGAATGGATAAATGTTGTAATAGACCTGGTGTCTTAATTGTTTCATCTTTATTTTGTTGGCATACCAAACATTCTGCCACAAACTTTTGAATATCCGATTTAAGGCCATCCCAAAAAAATTCCTTCTTAACCCTGTGGTAAGTTTTTAAAAATCTTGAGTGACCTCCTAAGGGAGAAGCATGCAATTCCAGAAGAATCTTTTGTTTGAGTTGGGAATTCTTACAGAGGTATAAGTGGTCTATGTACCATAACGAATCATTTTTCCAGCTAAATGTATCAGATGTACTGTAATATTGTTGTAACTTTCGAAAAAGTTCCCACACTTTGTCATTCTTCCATTCCTCCCTTGCTTCGTTTATCCAATCTAGTTCGATAATAGAAATGGCACACAACGATGCTTCCACATCCTCATCCTTTCTTGAGAGTGCATCTACCACAACATTTTGCTTCCCTTTTTTGTATATGATTTCAGAGTTATAACCCAACATCTTTGTGACCCATTTTTGTTGTTCTTCAGAGGATAATCTTTGTTCTAAAAAGTATTTAAGGCTATCATGATCCGTTTTTACCTTGAAGAGTCTTCCCATTAGGTAGGGTCACCATTTCTTAAGTGCATGTAGTATTTCCAACATTTCCTTCTCATAAATAGCTTTGTGTAAATACTTTCCCTTGATTGGATGACTTTCGAAAAGCAATGGGTCTTTCATCTTACATTAAAATAGCACCAATTCCATTTCCGGAAGCATCGCATTCCATAATAAAGGTTTTTGTGAATTCTGGTGTAGCTAAGACTGGTGTTTGGCACATTGCCTCTTTAAGGTATTCGAAGGCCTTTGTTGCTTCTGGAGTCCATGAAAATGCATATTTCTTCAACAATGTTGTTAGAGGTGCTACTATTTTCCCATAATTCTTAACAAACTTGCGATAATAGCTTGTCAACCCAAGAAATCCTCGCAAATGCTTTATGGATGTGAGATTTCCCATTCCTCAATGGATTTAATTTTGTTAAGGTCTACCTTAACTCCTTCATGAGATACAATATGACCCAGATATTCCACCTCTTGTACTCCAAAGAAACATTTGGATATTTTGCATATAATTGTTTCTCCTGCAATAGTTGTAGCACCCTGTCAATGTGTTCAACATGATCCTCCCAAGACTTGATGTAGATTAGTATATCATTAAAAAATACTAACACAAATTTTCTAAGGAAGGCTTTGAAAATGGAATTCATCAAACCTTGAAATGTAGAAGGTGCATTGGTAAGGCCAAAAGGCATGACCAAAATCTCATAGTGACCCTCATGAGTTCTAAATGTTGTTTTCGGAATGTCTGGAGTCTTCATTCTAATTTGATGATATCCTGAACGAAGATCTAACTTGGTGAACTAAATTGATCCATGCAATTCATCCAATAATTCATCAATGACAGGAATGGGAAATGTATCTTTAATAGTGAGCTTGTTGAGCTCCTTATAATCTAGACAAATGCACCATGATCCATCCTTCTTGTGCACCAATACTACTAGAGTAGAGAAATAACTTTGGCTAGTTGAATTATACCAGGCTCAAGCATTTCTGCAACCATACATTCAATTTCACTCTTTTGGGCATAGGGATATCTGTACGGCCTGATGTTTGGAGGAACACTTCCTGGAATCGAATGAATAGCATGATCATGATCATGAATAGGTGGGAGACCTTTGGGAGTCTCAAATACCTTGGAATGCTTATCCAAGTTTTTTGGAGATTTAGAGAAATAGATGATTTCGATGTCGAAACATCTAGCAAACATAATTGTGCAGTTACACCTCATTGTTCCCTTCTTAGAACCTTTGTCATACCGTTAGAGCTTATTATCTTTCCCGGTTTCCTTGCAATACCCCTTAATTCAACTTCCTTTCCTTCCGCATAAAATTTCATGAAAAGTTCTTGAAAGTTAAAAGTTATTGTACCCAAGGATTGTAGCCATTGGACACCTAGTACAACATCAATTCCTCCCATTGGAATGGAAAGCATTGGGCTTTTCAATACATATTCTCCCATGGATAGCTTGATATTATGGCACTTTCCAGAGCAATTTATCGTTCCTCCATTTGCAACCATTACTTGACACTCTAGTGCTAGATATAGGAAGCAATTCAATTCTTTTGCTATCTTACAATGAATAAAATTGTGGGTACTTCTTGAATCAATCAACACTACTACCCTTTTCTTCTTGATTTGTCCTTCTATCTTGATGGTTTGAGGAGTGGTAATTCTAGCCAATGCATTACAAGATCTGGTCGGATTCATTTCTTCTTTATCTAGGCTTTGTTCCTGAAGTATATCCTCTTCATTTGACGTTTCTTGCTCCTTTTCTTCTTCCTCTTCACAATCTATGTAGAATAATTTCTTCTACGCACACTTATGACCTTTAGTGTATTTGCTATCACAACTATAACAAAGCCCTTTTGCTCTTTTTTCTTCCAATTGTTGTGGTGTCAACCTTATAGATTGTGGAAGGCTAGGGGCAACAAAACTTCCATCTTTATAGTTGTGAGTGGTATGCTTCCTGGTTGCCATAATTTTTCTTTCCATTTTTCTTGCTAACCTGAATGCCTTCTCTAATGAATCAGGTTCCCAAAGGTGAACATCATGTTGGATATTATCCTTTAAAGTCCCTATGAACACATCAATCCTATGGTCCTCTAGAATATTTCTTACCCTTATGTTCAATTTTTGGAACTCCTCAATGTGCTCCATTATTGAACCCTTTTGTTTGAAACTTATCAATTGGCTAAACAAAATTTTGCTTTTTGTATCCTCATAATGTGCTATCAATTCTTCCGTAAAAATTTCCCAAGTGATAATTTGTTTATGAGAGCAAAGCCATTGATACCATACAAACTGATTTGGTTCCAAATATAAAGTTGCAATACGTACCTTTTGTGTGTTTTGCACATTATTGAGATCAAAAAATTGCTCCATCTGTAATATCCATGTTGCGGGATCCTTGCCATCAAAATTCCTCATATCGATTTTTGGAATATGGTGGGTCTTCAATCCAACATTAGAGTCTATGGAATCATGATTAATATTTATTTTGTTTTCATCATGAGTTTCCTTTACTACCCTTTCACCATTAGTGACCATTTCTTGGAGCCACTTATTCAAATTTGTCTTTAATTCTTCCATCTTATCATCCATGCCATCCATTTTAACATCCATGCCATTCATCTTAGCTTCCATGCCATCCATATTAGCTTCTACACCTTTCTTTAAACAATCCATATTAGCTTCTACACCTTTCTTTAAACCATCCTTCTTAGATTCTGTTACTTTTTGTGCAAGTGACACTTGTTGCACTTGGTCACGTAATTTTGATATATCATGTTGCATTTCTTCCTCTTCTTCATTAGTCATGCTATAGCTTTTAGGTTGCTTACTAGGTGTTTGCATTTTCTTTCCTTGGGGCATCAATTATCGATAATAATGCTTTACAATTCCCTTTGAATTCCTTCAATCTAATTTTTCAAACCAAGCTTATGCAAAAAATTAAAAAAAAAACTACACACCTTTTTTTCACTTTGTAGGAGCTTGATATTGAATCTGATGTATCTCTGTAATTTCAGATTATCCAATTCTAAAATTGTGACCTATAGTAGCCCTCTGTGTCCTCTTTCCCATGCCACTAGTGTGATCCAAATTGGATTCTCCAAGGAAGAGTTATGCAAAATCTCTCAAGATGACTTGATTATAGACCGTTCTAGAAGAGCGAACTTGTATGAAGTGCCACATGTCACTGTTTCGACCTTGGATCTAAAAAATATATACAAGAAACTACAGTCCATCCTCTTTCTATAGTTTCTTACAAAATTTCAATGTGATGCCTAGAGAGAAAGTTATGATGATTTTTCCCAGGTTACCTGTTTGGAATGTAATTCAGGAGTCTACAAAAATACCAACTTCCTCAGATCATATCTCCACAATATATCGCAAAAGCTCTGAAATTCGGACTTGAGGTTCAGTGCGATTTCGTCTCAAATGGGTTTTTTTCACTTCTGAAACATCACAGAAAAAAAAAGTTATAGTGAAAATTCCACGATGACCTATTTGGAGAAGCGAAACCCTAGAATCCAAATCTCTTATACCAAATGTTATGAAACCAACTCACAAAAATATAGAAAAGATAGATCAATGCCTCAGAATTCAGCCTCTTCGAAGGGGGCAACCTCCTTTACATTACATAAATGAACAATTCTTTGATGATTCAAATGACAAAACCTCCTTTATATATATAGGAGTCTAAGGGGTCACAATATAACCAAGTCGACATAACACTAATAATATAAAGGCACAAAAATAACAATAGAGGGATTTTATGGGGCACAGTAATAACAATATGGGGATAATAGGGGCACAACAATATTAATAAGGGATATGACTACAATATTAATGGGGGCATCACTAGTATTATAGGGATCTAACATGCTTCCAAAATGTTTTTTATTTTATCATTTTATTTAATTATATATCATATGATATTTTAAATATCAATATTA
Organism: Pinus tabuliformis; assembly: GCA_031772625.1. Classification (NCBI taxonomy): domain Eukaryota; kingdom Viridiplantae; phylum Streptophyta; class Pinopsida; order Pinales; family Pinaceae; genus Pinus; species Pinus tabuliformis. The sequence goes on from CM062807.1 coordinate 659,985,730, forward strand.
ATCATCTACTATATTTGTTTATATATATTGTTCTAATAACTTCATTAATCCTGCATTTTATTATGGAGAGTTAAGAATATATAAATAAGATTATTTAGAGTCGGGGAAAGGGTTGAACTTGATGCATCATACCACTAAATCATTAAGGGTATATGATGTTAACTAGACCAATTCCTCAGAGGGATGTGATAGCACAAGTTCCATGAGTTAAATGATCCTAATGTAGGTGCATTCAGTACATTGCCACTTCAGTGGAATGCTATTATGATGAGGTTACTGATAGTTGGCGAGTGCGTCATATATTTAGTTGGGGGGAATAGTACCCTGGGTTCATGACCCTTCATCGAATGGGAATGGGGGAATAAGCTAGTTAAGGATGGATGGGAAATATGCCACATAATTTTTGTTTTTAACATGCTATGAGTATGGAACAACTTGTAGAGTGCTAGACTCTGTGATGAGCAACTTCTTATGTTTCATTTTATGATATATGCGTGTGTCAACTCGATTTAACTTGTATTCTTGGGAGAAATGTTGTTATCCTCCCCATATGACTTAAATTCCTGCATCTCATATGTTGTTATCATAATGGTTGGATATTTATAACGACTTCAATCCTTATTGTCTAATATTACCTTGAGGAAAAAAACATGTATATTCCTCATATGGAATATATATTTCTTAAAAAGTGGTATATATATTGGATGTAGTTTTTAAAATTATATGTCTAATGTAAATTTATATTGTGGTTAGGTAATTACGAATTGTGATGCATGGTAAATTATATATGAATGAAAAACTTATCTTCTTAGACATGCATGTGCTAAATGAAAATATAAAACATTATTTACAATGTTTTCTATGAAAGGATTTTGGATTCTAGGAATGTCACTAAATAAAACAAATTGGAATGATTGCACCAAGAATTTAATGCTTAAATATTTCATGGAAGTTAAAGGGTTATGCACATGATAAGTGAAATTCAACTACATGATGAGAATTTGGAAATAAAGACAAACAAAATGTTTACAAATGTGATACTCAAGGGAATTGGTTAACAAATCAATCACAACATCATATTCATCCTAATTATTGGTGAAAAGTATAATCCAAATGTCACCATCATGGACAAAGAAAAGACAAGGGATAAAAATGGACCAATCTATTGAGGTAATATTCCAGGAATAAAATCTCACACCATCGACATTATTAATGTAGCAAAATAGAGTGACACTAGAAAACAATTTATTGGATGAAAAAATTACAAGCATAATATAAAACCCTACCTAAACTATATACCATATGAATGAACACTCTTAGAAGAAAGGATTAGGGGTTAGGGAGAGTTTACCCTTCTATCTCCCAAATACAAATATCCCACATTTCCTAGACATTGTTTGATAATGTAAGGTCCCTACCACAATGATTTAGACTTTCTTGAACCTATTAGATAGTGAGATTGGTTTTATAGAAGGAAAAGATACACTTTGTGGAAGACATAAGGATGAAACTTATTATTTATTAACCTTTTCAATGATCCTTGGCTACAATTTTTTGCATGGCACATGATAAACAAAGTTGCCAACTTAACATTGAATTTTACTAAGTTCTGATTTTTTTAGAGGTTGCAAAAAATCATCCGATTTAGAAAAGTGTTGATGTCACATCAAAAAAAATTTGGAACATATTTTTCGAATTTTAAATTTTCTCATATATTATGTATGGACATTACTTTTTAAATTTAGTGATTTTCATGACAATTTTGAAAGTGTTGATGCAACATAAGTCCTTTTCTTGGAGGGGATTATTTTTGACACTTTAAATTTTATTAGGTATTTAGTATGAATAATTGTCTTTTAAATGTTGGTTATTTAACAACTTTTTAAGTATTCTTCTTTTTCTTCTACTTCTTCCTCCCTGAGATGTTTGTATTTTAAGTGTTTTTCTCAATATCTTAAAATTAGGATTTTCTATATATTTTTGTAGCATAAACTATTATTTCAAAGTACATGAAATAATTGTCACTATGACAACAATAATTTTAAACATTTGACAAAAAACACACATTTTGAATATAGATAAAATAAAAAAATTATACACTTTAGGGCCTTTTGGCTAAAAATGACATGTCAAATAAATGATTTATATGAGAAATTTTTGAGCAAAAAAAAGTTTTAAAAGATATTGTTTTTTTTTGTGATTTTTATGTCAAAAAATAATAATTTCTAAAGTTTTTTTTCAAAAAATTATGATTCACATAAAAATTATAGTGAAAATAAAATAATAAAAGTATTAAAAATATAACAACAATAATTGAATACTTATTTGGATCATAAAATCTCAAAGTCAAAACATTACAAGTATAACTAAAGAATAGTTCTCAAAATTGAGCTTGATTTTTGAGCATAACTTAAATTTAATTGACAATATCATATAGTCCATACTCATCATCTTCTTTAGCTTGATTATTTTATTCATTCTTAATTGACAATATCATATAGTCCATACTCATCATCTTCTTTAGCTTCATTATTTTCTTCATTCAAAGTGTGATGTGCTTTAGTTTGTTGTCTACAAGTCTCCGAAAGTATCCCTTTTCTATCATTCCATCTGATGATGGTTGAGGTTCCTTTTCCTTTTTTTCCATATTTGATTGATTAAAATCCCCTTTCCTCAAACCAACTTCTTGGATTGCATTTGGAAGAACTTTAATGGAATTAATTATTTACTTAATAAAATTACATTGGAATGAGTATTTTTTAATATTTATGCAATTTCTTCCTTGTTGTAAGAAACATGCTCACATTGTACCTAATAATTAAGTAGAACAAAAATAACTAACTAAATTAGCATAAAAATATAAAAATTAAAAATATATATGTTGAAATATAATTTTATATCATAAAAGTTACCTGAACTTGACAGCAAATCCAAAACCCAATCTCATTGATTTGAACATAATCTATAAGATAATTGATCAATGTTTATGGTTTTCGATAGATGTTATCTATCCTTATTTGCATATTTATCCTCATATGTTAGTTTTCTTACAACAACATCAGGAACCAGTACTTGGGTATAAATCTTTCCATCTACTAGATTCAGAAGAATAGGCTTGTAACTATCCTCTTTTATCTTAGATGCAAGATGTATGTATGTTAGTATATCTGGGTGTATGTATCCCCAGAAGAATGCATAGAGTCTTCCTGAGAATGTCTGAGCAGTCATAGACGCGCTCACACAGTATCTGACAGAGTGTCCAGAGAGTTTCGATGCACGTAGTCAATTTTGCTGGGGGCGTCTAGGATTTTGACATTTTGACTTTGGGTTTGACTGTTGGCTTCAGTTGGCTTTAGTGATATGGTATATCTGGGTTTCTCTCTATTGTTATATATATTTGTGGATCTATAGATCTGTTTTGTAAATATCTTTTGCAAGTACTTTTATTGGGCTCATTGTACTCTATGATGAAAGATTTTTATGACAATATATTAAAGAAGGAGATTTGAAAGGGTTTCCACCTTGTGAATTTTTTCCCTCATCTTGGACCAATTTGCTATCTCTCATGGTTGTTTTATTATCTTCTTTCTCATTGCATTTATTGTTCTATCTTTAGTTACAGTTTATGATTGATTACATTTTTATTAATTGAATGCATGTTAATGAAGAAGTAAATTGGGCTAAAGTAATTGATACAAGATAGAACAATGAGAAAAATTAACATGTTGGCTACATATTTAGTGAGCATATATGTGGCATAGCCAATCTTATTTACGATGGGTCTGAGGGGGATACCTTCTTTGTGGATCTTGGGGAGAGCATAAATCCTAGGCGTGATCTCCTTACATGGGACTAATTTCTTCTTCAAATGATCATGAAGGTTATATTCATTTATGGCTTTCTTGACCTCCTTAATAATGCGAGGAATAGGATTATGTTGAAGTTTATTGTAAATGCCACTTTTAGACACATGATCTCTCATTTTAGAGTTATAATATTCCTTTTTCATAATTACCGTGCCTCCTCCTTTATCTACTTTTAAAATATGAATGTCATCATTATTTCTCAATTTTCTGAGAGCCAATGATAATTTGTGATTTAAACTAGATTTTGGAGGTTTGGCTTTCCTCATTATAACAACATAGTCTTAACGAATCCTTTCTTTATCCGCATCATCAAATACTTGAATATTATATTCCACATTGCATATGATGCTTTCAAAGGGAATCCACCTAGGTGCAACGACGAACCCTAGGCCCTTATTAAGTACTTCAATTTCATCATTTGTTAGTGCATGTGAAGATTTATTCACTAGCATTTTTGAAGGGAATTTAGTGTTAGTATTCGAGTTGTTGAGGTTAATGCATCAACCTAACGAATTGAGGGACACATTGTTGTTGGTGGCTGGATTAGAGAGGATGGAATCAAAACTTGAGGGAGTTGATGAGGTGTTCGGGATGGGTGATGTGTTGTAATGAGGGACGAGGTCATTGATGCTATGTGAATTCGAACCATTTGTGGTTGAGTTATGCGAACCAGGATATGGTTGGTGAATGGGGGATGGTTTCATGATACAAGGGTTTGAAACAAGTAGATCAGGGGAGAGGGGAGAGTCAATATTAGTGGGAGAAATGATCGAGGTTAAAGGAGAAGAGAATGTGGTAAATATCTCACCCAAAGAACAACTATTATCACTTTCCATTAAGATATTAGTATTAAATGATCCAGCTGACGGGTTAAGCAATCTGGAAGACTGATCCCTATACCATTTAGCTGAAGTGAATCAACTTCAAGACGTTTGCAGTCACCCCTCAGGTCCATATTTGAATCATTGTTCTATGTATTACTGTTAACGATCATGTTGTAATTGCAAGAAGTTGGCTCTAGTTTCTGAATCTAACGAGATTACCGATTCTTGGCCATAAATATTTCTTTGTAAGCTTTGAGGGCAGTTGCAACATCAAGTATAGTCTAGAGGTCAGCTCTTATAATGCTTGAAAGCTTAAGGTGAAGAGAATAAGCAGTGTGGGATAGCTTGTTAAATGCAACACGATTCCTTCTAATTTCACTATGGATTAAAGCCAAGTTGAGTTTAGAGAAAGCTCTTTCGGTGAAGCAATTATGCATTTTATGTTTGATCAAGGAAGAGGAGGGAATAAGGTTGAAATCACGATAGTGCTTTAGAAAAAATAAGTCTGATGATCTTCTCTAGATTTTGATTTTGGTTTTTTCAAGATAACAAAACTCACTCCAAACATCCCTTCCATGCAAGGAAATTATTGTTGTTTGGAGAATTATGTGGCCAGTTTTGATAGATTTTGATTTTGGTTTTTTCAAGTAAACAAAACTCACTCCAGACATCCCTTTTGTGCAAGAAAATTATTGTTGCTTGGAGAATTATGTGGCTATGGTGTGAAGAGTTTTGATTTGGAAAATCCACAGGTGCCATTTTTTACTTCGACATTTTGATTCACAAATAGGACTCATCATTAAGATATCAAAGTCAAGAGAAGGAAGCAAGAGATAATTGAATAAATGGGTAAGTTAAAGCTAATAAATTAAAAGGAAAAAATATAATAAAGGGGGAAGTTAAAACTAATAAATAAAAAGGAAAAAATATAATAAAGGAATAGCATGCCAGTAGTCAAAAAAGGAGAATAAAGTACCTAAAAAGATGGGACTAAATTTAAGAAGAAAGAATATTAATAATTAAAAAAACAAAATGGAAATAAAATAAAATTAACAAGGAAATAAATATAAATTAATAAGGAAAATAAAATTAAAATAATGAAAGATAAAATAAAATAGAATAAAGAAAAATAACAAAAATAAAATAAATATTATAAAAAGGAGAATAAGAGCATATTACTAATAAGACAAAAAGAAGGAGAAGAAGAAAAAACAAGAGAGTGATAAAAATAAGTAGGAAAGGTAATAATACTAATAGGAAAGGTAAAATAGAATAAAAACCATGAAACAATAACAAAGGCCAAGGAGAAATCAAATGAAATAAATAAAATAATATAAGAAAATAAGAAAAAATAAAATATAATAAAGGGGAAAGAGGCAGGGGAACATAGGAGAATAATTAAGAAGGAAAAATAATTAATGAAGGAAGAATAGAGGGAGGGGGATGGATGGGAATTTTAGTAAGACAGAGTCAAAAGAAGTGGGAAAAGTAAAGTTCAAGGAAGGGCATCATGAATGGGGGCAGGGCATGGTGGGCTGAATTTGATAAGGGAGAGTAAAGGTGTCCAACTATTTTTGACTTCAACATGAAATAATAACAAAGGCCAAGGAGAAATCAAATGAAATAAATAAAAGAATATAAGAAAATAAGAAAAATAAAATATAATAAAGGGGAAAGAGGTGGGGAACAT